>JAZKJV010003494.1:0-335049 GCA_037367405.1 Ottelia alismoides
TAAATTACAGTGCACTAATTTTGTCATAATTATCATCTCGGCCAAGTTTCGTATTTTTAGGACATCGTTTGAACGTATTTGACATTTTAGTCCCTAAAATAGGCCGAAATTGCATTTTACATCCCTTATTGCATTGAAAAATTCCAAAAAAAAACCGCCTTGAAAACCGAACACGAAATTGGATAGACATATCTCTAGGTTGTTCCTTTGCCTCCTTGTGATCGACCTTGGGACTTGCCCAAGTAAAATAAACATAAAAACTACTTGATTGAAATTGAATAATTATTTGTGGTTATTTTCTTGACTGTTTCCGATCGTCGCCTACAACGAACGATATAATTATTTTTATTACACGATGATAAAAACACATTTTTATCACGGTGAAAATCGGACTCGTCACTCTCACTTAGTGTATTATCTTGATTGGACTTTTGTTGTGTTGCATCCAGTTGTTGAATGGCCTGGGTCAAAGCATCAAAATCTACAGCTGAGGTTGGTTGTGTCAGTAAGGGCTCAATCAGTTGTTTGGACTGGGTGTGATTTTGGACCCAATGGATTGTGTCCTCTGCTGCAGAGAAATAACGTGTGCTGATGGGTGGTGGTCGGATGAGAGGAGCTATGGTATGTCGGATTGTCTCATTCTCTTCTCTGTAAAAGTTGTAGCTGTTGGAAGATGAGGTCCATGGTGTTCAGTTTCTCTGCTCCCATGTCTCCTAGGTTAGGTGAATTTTCAGATTTCTCAGTCGAAGGAGACGGGTAGGATTTACATACTAGGTCGTAATCTAAAGATTGTTGCAATGGATTTTTCCGAGACCTACGACCTACCATACATAGCACAAACACCAGACAAGTTGTTGATTCACCAACTTACATAAAAATTACCGCGGGAGCGGTTATCTTTTCAATTTTTAATTTAGTGATTCAACAAATGTTATCAGAGAATTTACGGGTCCTTAATGAAGAGGTGGGTGTGGAGGATTGTGAGAAAACGATGTCCTAATCCGGCTGGGGGATCCAGGGTGCAGTACTCAGATCGAGGATCTGCTCTTCCCACAAGAATATGTGCCCAACGTGTCGAGGAGTTACGATTTCTCTCTGCAATCACACGTAGCACCAGGGATTTTTTTCTCTATCCAAGATTTCTATGTGCTCGTGATTTTTGTGTCATACATGTGCATCAAAATAAGCATTCAGAAATTTTGCCCACTTTCTGCTCGGGCCACTGTGGTGGCCTTTCAAGCTTATCTTTTTAGTGTGATAAAGCACGTTTTGGTGATCTTTTTAGGTGAGCATAGGGAGAACATCATAGAGATGATGCAAAGAAGAAGTATTTTTTTTAAAAAAAAGTGGTTTAAATTCGGAGCACAAACAAATGCAAATATTTAAAATTCTAAGATGCCTAAGAGAAAGAGGAGCTCACAGTGCCTGCACTTCTGGCGTTGATCCGTAATATTTTGTCCTGCTGATGGTGAGCTTTCCCGAGAAGGGAAGGGATTAAGATTACAAAAAAAATTCTACTTAAAACAAATTACAAGTTTGCTAAAATAAAATGCATGAAAAGACAAGTATTTTTTTCTTTTTGAAGCCTAAGTACCTGCAAAACAAAAAAATGTGTGTATTAGATAATTGAAAATAAGTTAAAATGAAGAAGAAAAAATTACAAATGTTGCCTAGTCCCCGACAACGGCACCAAAATGTTGACACAATTTTTTGCGGTTTAAAATGATGATTTAACCAAGCCGTTGTTTTCCCACGATAAATCAGAATCAAACAAATAATATTACAACTACGAGCACGGTGAAGTATGCAAAAAGTATGCGGCAAGTAGAGGATCGAATCCACAGGGACCAAGTAAATTTGTAATTTTTGTTCTTCTTTCAAACTTAAATCAAATCTTACTCCATTGCGATGAGAGAAAAAATATGAGAGAATGTGATCTATGGTGAAAATACTTTCTAGAACTTAAAGTAAATGAAGGAGGGCATGAATGCAACTAATAAGAAAATGAAGGGGTGAATTGCAAAATTAAGATGGAAGAGAAATTACTAAGTAGAAGTTATATCAAATAAGAATGGAGAATTGCATTACATGTTATAAAGAAAAACTAGAGTCAACAAAAGATATTCCCAAATAAACATTCTATCACCTTAACTTAAACAACAATTAATGCAACAAAAATGCAAGGAAGATATAAAGATTGAGAATTGTTTCTTCCAAAATCAACTTAAACAAACTTAACCATCATGATGAAATTGCAAGAAGTAAATAAGATAAGAAAGAAAGTCTTCTCTATCGGAATCCGGGGTCACGACGAAGGAGGGCTGGATGCGAGGGTGGTGGTGGTCGCTGGATGAGCGGTCGTAGTGCAAAGGAGGAGAGTGCACGCGAGGACGGTGGCTGCGGGCTGGAGTTACGCATAGCAGGTGCAGCTGTGCGGATGGGAGAGCCGCTGGATGAGGATGATGGCTGCTAGCTGGGTGGCCTGGTGATGCGTGGCTGTACCCGCAGACGTACGCACGGAGGAGAGTGCTGATGTAGCTGGGCGCTCCTTGGAGAATGGTCGGAGGTACGCGGTTGTAGAAGTACCGCGAGGAGGAGAAGAATGGCGTGGGGGAGGTGCGCTATTGTTATGCTTGCATGAGAAATCGAGAGAGAGGGAGTGCGTGAGGGAGAAAGGGGTGGGGGTGTTGTGCGTGAGAGAATGGGGATGGGGAAGATTGCGTGAGGGAGAGAATGGGGAGAGAGAGAGGACGTCCATTTGCATGGAGGGGGATTTTCATAATAGCCTTATGTGCCTCTCCATGAAGAGTCATATGCAAGTAAAGACAAAACCCATTAATTCATTCATGCATGGGAAGAGAGAGACTAATATATGGTCGAATCTTTCATGGAGGGAGGGAGTTTTATAATAGCCATATGTGCCTCTTCAAAGTGAAGTAAAGAGTCACATGCATGCATGACAAAAATAATAAATTCATGTAAGACAAAAACAATAAAGACTCTCATGCATGGGAAGGATATGGTTTACTCTCTCATGGGAAATGGGAGAGAGAAAGAGAGAGTAAATAAAGATTGTACACATGCACTAAAGAGTGGGAATTTTTTCACTCTTGTCCCTCCCATTTTCTTCCCAACAAATTGTAAGAGTTATTTTGTAGAGCCAAGTTAATATGTTGGATGTTGATTAAATTAATGCTCTATATGAGTGTACCCAATTTCTCTCTGATAAATCTTATTAATGATGATAATTGATGATAATATTTTATCAGATGTTTTCTTGATTTTATGATGAATTCATACGCTTATGCGCATGGAATAATGTAGACATATATTATGTGAATTTAGAGTTTGCAACCTAGGAATTGATATAGTATTCCACATAATTTGAGCCTATTATCATAGCATATCATGTAATCATCAAACCAACTCCGGAAACATCCGATGTCACCAAAATTCACGATCATCCGGAAGTGACATCAACACCCCTAGCCATAACACACAAACCCACTAGGAACAATCTCTCTCGACCTAAGCAACATATGACACTACAAGAATTGGTCGACTTCTACGCGGATTCATCTGATGAGGAACTCATGAATGCCACATCAATTACTTAAGATAGGGAGATGAAGACTGTCCAACTTCCTCCCAATACTTCCCAAACAAACAAACCGACTAAGAAAGTCACCTTTGACCTTAGACACCAGGTGATTTCTGAAGAGTCTTTATCCGATCCTGAAGTGGTTCATCGGATAAGTGCAATTAGTGCAGCTCTGATCCAAGGGCACTTACCTCTGATTGACAATAGTTGGAGTTCCTCTGCATACGACTACTATTCTCCTGAGGACGACTCCGACGATGGCTGGTCTTCTTCATCAGCCCCCTCTTCCTCGCCCTCCACATCTCCATACTATCTCCCGCCGCACTCCCGCAAGAAGGTCCGTCGCAAACCTCCTTGACCTGTACATTTGTAAATCTACCCAGTTCCCAATCTATATTTATCTTATTATACTTAGGCTGACCTGAGCCTAAGTATATGGGGACCGGTACCATTGTTTATACATCACTTCTCTTCTTTTGTTTTTGACCCATATATACTTAGTACGAGCTATGACTACATTTTATTTATGCCATGAGGACATAGCACACGCTAAGTATGGGGGGTGTATGTGTATATATATTCTATCTACTTTATCCAAAGCTCGTACTTTAATTGTTTTTATCTAACATCGGGGATGGGTACAAGTAGTGTATATTATGTGTATAATACATGTTTTTTAAAAACAAAAACAAAAACAAAAACAAAAAAATTATTGTATAAAAAAATCACTCATGGTCTTGCATTTCATCAAGCATTTCATGCATTCCTTGGTTGATATATTCCTGACACATTCACTTTTACTCAAGGCTTGAGGATTTTTTAGGACACTTGATTTCTGAGATCTTGAGATTCTGAGTTAGCCAACCTTAGTCATTAGGGTTTCTGAACTTAATTATCCACACTTCCCTAGTTTGAAAGATTGAGCGCTATATTGCACTCTTCATCTCTCCTTCAAAAAGAATATGATCAGCACAATCACTTTCACAACTGCATGATTGATGAGATGAGTTGAGTTATCACTTGAGGAATTGGGACTAGAGATTTGAGTTTAGACCCGATTTAATGATATTCGAAGATGGGACAAAGTTAATGAAGTCTTCAGAAAACCTGAGTGTCAGCAAAATCCTAGCCAGTATGTGAACAAAATCATATGTTATCTTTTCGATATTGACCTAAGTGCCAGGGTGTGTTGAAACTTAATGAAAATTATTTATCAATGTGCGTCAACTTTTGGTAAAAGCAGTGGAGCTAGCCAACAAAAGAAAAGAAAAAGAAATGTCAAAGAAAAGCTCTATCATCCAAAGTCAGATTCCAAATGAACTTCCACCAATGGCAATCGCTCCCAAACATTTCCAAAGTGTCCACTTGGACCAAGCTCTAATTAGGACCAAGGAGTCAGGTTAACACCATAAAAAGGCTCTGCATCGTAAGCGATACAAGTCTGGGTGTCGAAGGTATCTTAGATACTCAAAAGAGACACACCCCGGTGTACTCCCAGAAAAACAAGTGCAGACGACTCCAAATTCTCTTGACGGACATAGTGATCAACAAAATAAAAATATACTTGTGTTGAGTAATAAGGCACTCGAGAGGCACCTTGTTCCAATGTGAGGGAGAGAAAATTAGACACAATCCTATGCCTTCCATCATTTGGCCGTCCATCTACACTTTCAAGTCTGACAAACTAACGAGACGGTTGACTGAAGCAAGAATAGACTTATTCCCTAGTGTTGAGGATTAGGTCTAAAGGAGAGTCTCTTGGACTGGAACTTTGGGTGATGTCTAGACTTGACTCTCATGAATACAGTACACTAAAAATCATATCCTTATATTATATGTACAAACAGAGAGTCTGAAAATTCGAGAATTTGGATTCCTTTTGATTAAAGCATGGTTGAGCCCAGAATTTTAGGATCACTCAAATTAAGGGTCTTCTATGAATTGAGCCTTCAAAATTCACATGCACAGTCAGGGATGTGTTCAACTAAGTCATCCATTCATTGATGCTCGAGGACAAGCATGGTTTAAGTATAGGGGTATGATGAATCTCGTATTCATCATGCTAAAATTGGTCAATTATACTTTGTTCCCCAAGATTCATATGCATTTAATCATTAATAGAGCATTATTAGCATTCATACATGTGTGAATAATATTTGCATTTCATCATGCATAATTGCATTAAAAATTCCATTTATAAATTAACCCAAAAGGCGCTAACTTCTCATATTTTTAGTTAATTCATCCTAACTCCGATTGAACCCAAACTACCTCCATTATGTATATATAATAATAAGAATAAATAAAAAATACAAAAAATTACTAACTCAAATAAGTGTCAAATAATCCCAAAGTCTGATTTCACATCTGATAGACTAAAATGTGCATATCTCCCACATACAATGTCTGATTTTAGTCTACTCACTTTTAAAGTACTCCATTTTTAAATACCTTCAAAACAAGACCAATTTCGTAAAATTCAGAGCTCATATGTGAAAGTTTGGTTTCGGGCCTCTTTTGTGCATTTTGACTTTTTGCTATTTTTGACCTGAGTTTTTATGTACATAATTAACCCTTTTAATTTTATTTATTTTTCATTTATTTGATGAAAGTTTTATTAAGCGACACAAAAATCCAAATCATGATTAAAAATGAAATCAAAGAAAACTGACTGAGTCCAAGCGTCTGTTGTGAGTCTGTATAAAAATTATGTGTTTCTTACTTTTATTTTATTTTCCTATTTTCTTATTTATTAAAAATCGAAAAAAAAATATATTAGTGTGTAATTAATTTCCTTATATTTTATCGTAATTTTTCTAGATTTTTTTATCCTATCTAAAACCACCAAAAAATTACAAAACTCCAAAAAGCCGGTTATCTATACACATGGAGAACCACCAAAAATACCACTTTGCATAGGTTACCTCTTTTTCTCCCGAGTCCTTCATGAAAGTTGTAGATCTCATTGAGACGAAAACTTTTGTGAAGGATTTTTTTCAATCCGAGGTCTCCTCTTATTTATTTTTTATTTTTCTTTTCTCTTTAATTTTGAAATTTTTTGGGGGCGCCATGTGGCAGCTCCGGGCGTGCCACGTGGCACACCCACTCTCTCTCCAGACCACCCCGGGTCACATGCCCAGCACGTGATCCCACCTTCTTCCCTATCCAGCTATTTCCCTTCCCCCCTCCCCCGCCTTTTCCCTTCCCCCCCCCCTTCCATAACCGTCCGCCTCCTCTGGCCGTTACGAGGCCATCCACCACCGGCCTCACCATGGTATCCGACCGTTACATCCTCCGCGTAACGCCCTCCGTTCGTCCTCCTATAAAGAACCCACGCCCTGCAAGCCGCTCGGATCATCCACCATTACCGAGAGGAGAAGCCCAGCCTCTTCGTACCTCGTGGTGACAGCACGAGACTAGGAATCGCAGGCAATGACGGCCATATCCTCCTCCTTGGGGTGTGATCTGAAGGGCTCAGGACCTTCCTAGCAGCAGCACCTCCTGGTTGTTGCAGAGCTTCTCTTACGCCGAGGATTGAAGCAAGAACCCGGAGTTGGCCGACAGCTCCACCCGCAGGTGAAGACCATTCACATCAGGTACAGCTCCTCCGCCCCGTCGTGCGCGACCACCCGCACTCCACCATCCTGGAGGTTTGCACCCGTCGCCAACCGTAGCACCACTCTTCACCAGCAGCTCCTTGCGTAGCTGCACCACCTCCTCCACGCTCCAGTCTCCACGCTCGCAGCTGGCCCTCCGCCCTTTTGATCGCCTCCGGCCGATCGATCGCTGCCTCCGCCTCCACTCGCCAGCAGCCGCGCACGGCTGCTCCACCTGCCCGTGCGGCTGAGCCCTCCGACCGCCCAGCAGTCGGCCCGCTCGCCCACCGCCTTGCATCGAGTCGTGCCTCCAACCTCCAGTTGCTGTTGGATCGAGCGATGCCCCTTGATCCAACGACCACTGTGCTACCACGTGGAGGCCCCCGAGTCACCCTCCACACATCGAGGCTCGGGGGCATCCGAGCCTCCAGTCACCACCACCTAAGCTTGGGATCCCCGAGCCTCCGATTCGACGCATGAGCCTCCGCCTCAGCAGTCGAGCCTGAGGTCGGGCACCCGAGCCTCAACCCCGGGCCTCCCGAGCCTTTGCCCCGCCTCCGAACGTAGCACGTGCGTTGGGGAAATTGCATTGATGCCCCTGCTATTTCCAGAAATTACAAATATACCCCTACTAGGGGTAAATGTAGAGGAGCCCTTCCGACTTTGTTAAGTTACAGATAAGCCCCTCCAGGGACCTTTTTGAAAGAAAAACTTTATTTTATTTACATTTTAGTCCCTACAATTTCATTTTTCGCATATCTTTCTCATACAAGCTCTGTTTTTCACATATAATATGTCATTTTGAAGCTCTTTTCATGTTCTATCACTTGGCATAAATTGTGGATATATCTGAGGGTTGCTTATTGATAATTATTATTTGAGGATCTTTGTTGACTTGTGCAAGCGGAAAAATTAACATATGAGTGCTACTTTATTGAGAAAAGTTGATCTAACTTGTATGAACCCATTTTCGAAGATCTTGTCTGATTAAGTCTCTCTTGATTATTGATCTTCTTAATTAATGAATTGATCTTTGCAGGGGTATACATGAGGAGGTGAAATTAATCTAATTCCTTGATACTTTATTTGAGGAGTTGTTAAGTTGACTGATCAGCCAGTGCTTGAACCTTATTTTCAAGGAATTTGATTTATTGTTAAATTTGTGATTGACTTAATATTTGACATAAGGCTATTATTTTTCGAGGGGTGATTTACAGGGAAATAAAGGGGTTGAGTATCTTGAGAAATTCTTGCAGGATAAACCTTCGATAAGTTAATCTGTTTGACCTGCATCTGAAATATTGATTGTTACATATTTATGATCTTAATCTCTTTCGATCTGTGATGATTTTTAAGGATTAAGAGATCAAATTATTTGAGAATTGAATCTTATAAAATTGTAGATCTTGTATTGAATTGTGTTCTCTATTTTTGTATCTAATTGCATTTCATTGCATTGTATTATTCCAACAAAGAAGTTAATCAAACATTAATTAATTATTTAATTTAATTTAAAACCACACAACTAAGAATCATCGTTCCCTGTGTTTGACCTTGGTACACTTGCCAAGAAAAATTCTCCACAACATTCACAGGATTGTGGTTTTTATTGAATCAAATTCTTCGCCTATATTACGACAATTATTTATTCTTAAATAGGCTAATTTGACGTTCATCAGTAGCTCTCCTCGGTTGAAGAGGTAAAAGTCAGTCTTCCCTAAGATGGTGACCCTAATTCCCAATCCAACAAATCTTTCCACGAGAAGCGGGTTATTCTCTTCTAAGTTTAAGTACAACCGTCTCAAGAAGAGGTGGTGGAGAGAAGAATGAATAGTAGTCAGTGTAGTTACCTATCATAGGATGCTTGACCAGTATAGCCAAGTCATTCGGCTGCAGGTTCACATGAATATGCCTTTGAAGCTCAAGCATGCTTATTTGACTATACAAATATATACTTACTTCAGTAGGCATTTTATTTTCACTTAGTCCTGTCCATTTTTTGGAGTTTTTGATTTTTCAATTTTTTGAATACAATATACAATAGCATTTACATAAGTATATTTTCCTATTGAGCTAGTAGACTATCCCTCTTTTGAAGCTTTATTGCAACCCACAACTTCTGTCTTTAGACCTCATCACCACCGGATTGGGTTGGAGTACAATGGCCATAAATGTGTGACTTCTGATGTTTCCACTGGCTTGTGTCTTATGTCGACAAATCCAGTCCTCAAATACTTCAACTGAGGTAAGCAAAGTGTAAAGTGCAGGTGTGCAAGCTAGGTCATTAACAAGAATCGTGCATGTGCTCCAAAATATTCTACTTAGGCAGTCAAGACGACATTGAACTAAATCTCGTGGTCTCAAAGAATTAAGTCTAGCAGACCTGATGTGCCTCAATTCCAGTTTCCATAAGGTCCTGTTATTAACATAACTTAAGGTCCAACCAAGCTCCAATCTTTGGATTTTATTAAGACTAGGTTAGTTATCAATTTCAATCCAAAAAATATGCATACTATGCACAATGCAAAAAATATTTTTGATGTAATTGTCTGATTTTGAGCTTTTTATGGGCTTTTGAAAAGGTTTGCAATTTTTTGGATTTTTAATTTTGCAAAATTTTAAGGAATTTTCAAAACAAAAAGGATTTTCGAACGAAGGGGATATATGCAGATATTTACACGGGAGTGCATCTTTTTAATTACAATAATTGGGATTCAAGATTTTACAAATATTTATATACAAGTTTTAAAATGACTTTATTTGATTGACTTATGTACATGGTTATCAAAATTTGAAAAGATTTTTACAAACATTTTGAAAACTTTATTTTATGAACTGATTTGATAAAGAATTTTACAAACATTTACAAAATTTGAAAATCATTTTGCAAAGGTTTTTCAAATAATATTTATAGATTTTCAAAACATTTTTGTAACCAATTTCCAAATCATTTGCAAATAGATTTTCAATTTATTTTATTTCAAACAAAGCAGGAAATTTTTACAAAAAACACATTTTTACGAAGATTGAAAATATTTCACAAAATATTTTCCAAACAGTTTTAAAAGATTTTTTAAATAGATTTTCAAACTATTTTTCAATCATTTTGCAAAAGCATTTTAACCAGATTGATTAATCAGTATATACAAAGACTTTGAATGACTTTATACAAGTGTGTTCTTTTACAAATGAATAATTGTATTTTAGCCATACTTACTGAGAATATGGAAGTATGAGTTATGGCTAAATTATATACAATGTATATATGACCCCCTATACTTAGCATGAGCTATATCCTCATAGATCGAAGAGAAAAGAAAAGACATAGCTCGTACTTAGTATAGAAAAGATCCTATACTACAATGACTAACAGGTAAAGAATCAATGAATGAGAAGTCAACCGTCCCCCCTATACATAGTATTAATTAATATTAGGTATAGCATAGAATCAATGAATGAGAAGTCGACCGTCCCCCCTATACATAGTATCAATTAATCTTAGGTATAGCATAATGTATTTACGTGTAGGGAAGGTTGAGGGTGGGAATGAACACATCAACGAATCATCTTGTCTCCCCATATACTTAAGTTAAAATATCCCTAAGTATAGACATAGATATCAACAAAAGAGGAGACATGTGAGGAATTGAAGAATGGAAAGTAGGATTCACTCATCCCTCCTATACTTAGGATGAAGCATATCCTAAGTATAACATCGATGATAAAGAATGAAAAGAAAGAAAATAAAGAGAAGAAAATAACAGAAGAAAAGAAAAAAAGAAGAAAACTAAAGAAAGAGTTTTATAGGAGCATTATATGTATCTTTGGATGATGCTAGAGTTGTGGATGATGCATCATTGAAGATCACTTGGACTGAGTTGACAAAAGGCAGGAAAGTGTCATGCTCGAGGTATGGCTTCAGTAATTGACCATTGATGACAAATGATTGTGCGTCAGATGACAACTCTAATATTACAATGCTCTGTTGTCACACACTTCTTTCACTCTGAATGGACATGCCCATTTACTTTTTCATTTGCCGGGAATATCTTCAACTTTGCGTGGAATAACCACACTTTTTTGTCCAATCTCGAAGATCTTTCGTTTGATGTACCGGTCTTGCCAGCGTTTAACATTCTTCTTGTACATAAAGATGTTATCATACACATAGTGTTGGAATTCCAGGAGTCCGTTCAGATCCACTTTTCATTTATAACCACCTTTACATGAGTCCGGATTGCAAATGGTGTCTGCCCATAGTGATTTGTGAATTGGTTAGATGGGCAGATGGCACGGTTTTCCATACACAAGACGAAATAGGGTGACATGCCCCTCAGGAGACTTGTAGGTGGTTCTGTATACCCAAAAGATGGAGTCCAATAGTTGGGACCAATTCTTTCTGTCCGATACAAGCTTCTGCAAAATTGTCTTGATTTATCTATTTGAGAGTTCTGTCATGCCATTAATTTTAGGATGATAAGGAGAAGCAAATCGGTGCTCGATGCCATACTCCTTCATTAATTTCTTGACATCTTTATTTATGAAGTGACTACGCTCATCAGATATTAGAATCGTTAGTATCCCAAACCATGAGAAGATGTTATATCGTAGAAACTGATAATCTGTACGGCTATCAGTGGCTCTGGAGAGAATAGCCTCAACCCAATGACTCACATAATCAACGACAAGAAGGATGTGCTCAAATCCGTGACTGTTATGGAAGGTTCCCATGAAATCGATGCCCCAAACATTGAATACATCTGAAATCTGAATGAATTTCAGGGGCATCGAGTCTTTTGCTGTGAGGGCTCCTCCCATCTTCTGACAATCAATGCAACCTTTGACATATGTTGCTGCATCATCGAATAGTTTGGGCCACCGGAGTCCACACTACAATACTTTTGTTTTCGTACTATACCTAGAGTGGTGTCCACCAAATTTGAGCGAATGACAATGCTCGAGGACACTCTGTTGTTTCTCCTGAGGGATGCACTGATACCAAATATAAACGGCTCCTTCCTTGAATAAGAGCGGATCTTCCCATTGGTAGACAGGGATAGTAGACAATAACTTGTCCTTCTTGACTTTCGTCCAATCTTGTGGGACTACACCATAAACGAGGTAGTTCAATATTGACATACAAAGGGATATAGTCCACAACAAGAAATGATTCTTCCAGAAAGGTGTTGGTGATGGGTGCATCTATAAGCGAAGATTCTTGATGCTCAAATATGGAGAAGTGATCTGCTATCACATTTTGAACTCCAGGTTTATATTTGATTTCCAAGTGAAACTCCTGAAGGAGAAGGATCCACCTGATCAATCTCGGCTTGGAATCTTTCTTCTATTGTAAATACCAGATAACAGAGTGGTTAGTGTAGATAGTGACTCTAGATTCAAGAAGATAGGACCTGAACTTCTCAAGGTTGAAAACCACGACGAGCAACTCTTTCTCTGTGATAGTATAGTTGTGTTGTGATTCATCTAATGTCTTGTTGACATAGTGAATGATGTAGGGCACTTTATCTTTCCTCTATCCTAACACAACCCCTACTGCAAAATACGACGCATCCGTCATGATCTCAAAGGATAGAGACCAATCCAATGGCTGTAGGACTGGAGCTTGAGTGATTAGCTCCTTCATTTGATTCAAAGAAAGGATAACCTGCTGATCAACATGAAACTCCATCTCCTTGCACAACAATTCTGTTAGAGGTCGGGTGATGCAGCTGAAATCTCTGATGAATCTTCTATAGAAACCCACATGCCCCAAGAATGACCTTACATTTATGACATTCTGAGGTGGCTCAAGATTGGCTATCACATCCACCTTTGCTGGGTCGACTTCCATGCCACATTTGAAAATGACATGGCCCAGCATAATTCCTTTAGTGACCATGAAGTGGCTCTTTTCTCAAGATAGTATGAGATTGACTTCTCGATATTTCTGAAGTACTCTGTCTAGGTGTTGAAGACATGAATCAGAGTTGTCACCATAGATGAAGAAGTCATCCATAAACACTTCAATACAACTACTGAACATATCGATAAAGATTGCGATTTTCTCTTGAAAGCATAGGTGCTGAATGGAAAATTGAAGGTAGTCTTCGGTTGGTCCTCTGGGGTGATTGCCACTTGGTTATACCCAGAATACCCATCCAAAAAGCAGGAGAACTCCTTGTCAACTAATCTTTCCAGAACTTGATCAATGAATGGCAAGGGGAATTTGTCATTCTTTGTTGCATCATTGAGGCGGCAGTAGTCAACGCATACACGAGAGGATGTTGGTACCCGAGTGGAAATATCCTATGCTCTTTCATTAGTAACCATAGTAAGTCCATATTTCTTTGGAACTAAATGCAAGGGGCTCACCCATTTTGAGTCGAAGATGGGATGAATAAACCCTGCATCACACCATTTCATGATTTCTTTCATGATGACGTCCTGCAAGTTAAGGTTCAGCCTTCTTTGAAATTCTTGGGATGACTTGGCATCTTCTTCCAAATAAATGTAGTGTGAGCATAGAGTAGGATTTATCCCACAGAGGTCTGATACGTGCCAACCAAGTGCCTTGCAGTTTTCTCTAGAACCTCAATTAGTCAAGATTCCGGATCCAGGGTCAGCCTGCTATTGATGATGATCGGATACAAGTTTTCTGTACCTACAAGGAAAGCATACTTGAGGCTTACGGGAAGTGGCTTTAATTCTTGTTCTGGTCGAGCCTGCTTCTCAGTCACTTCAGAAACTAAACTGGTAGGTGGATGATCAGCAATGATTTTGGAGGTGATGCTCACCTGATTACTAGTGGCTCTACTAATAATGTTCCTAAAAAATCATCAATGAATTCCTCTTATTCGGACTAGCATGAATCTTTTGCCTCAAAGAGGTCCATCAGCAAGGAATAATCTATCTCCCAATCAAAATCAGAGTATGTGAAGACTATGCTTTCTAGGTCCTCCTCTGGAGAGAGGATTTCCTGGATCCATGTGTCATTCAAAGTGAATTCTGTCTCTGATATCTACAATGAAGTCACAGTCTACTTTAGATGATTGAGCTTGACCTTGATCAGACACGACATTCGGTTTACTGACCATGTCCATTGTCACTTTGTTGATGCTGGAGCAGAATGTGATCTTCCCAAACCTGTAATCAACTACGGCCTCTGCAGTGTGCAGGAATGGCCAGCCAAGAATAATTGGGGCCAGGAATAACAGTGCAAGGGAGTCCATCTCAAGGACTACAAAATCAATAGGAAACTGCATATTAGGCACAATTACAACAACATCCTCTAATAAACCTTGGGGTCACTTGATTGATCTATCAATAAATTGAAGGATCATACGTGTTAGCTTGATCGGTCCCATACCAAATTCTGTGAGCAATGATGCGGGCATGAGGTTGATTGAAGAGCTGCTATCAAGTAGAGTTCCTCGAAGACTTGGTTAAAAATCTTGCATCTGATCAATGGTACTCCTTTGTCGGGCATCTTCTCCGGAAGGTTGTTGATTGCCACCACTATAGCCATGGTGAGGACGTGCTTTTCTAATCTGTTACGTCTGTTATAGCAGTTCAACCGATGCTTGTTTGTACACGCTTACTTCAAGACCTTCTTCATGGCGGGCATGGACTCCTTGACTTTCAGTAATGGTAACTCTATAGTCAAGTTTTTTAAGAATATCCACAACACCTGGATCATATAATACACTTTTTACATTTCCATTTTCTATTACATCAGAAAAAGGAATATATATATATATATAGAATTGAATTCTGAAATATTATTCTTATTTACATCAGAATTCATGTCCATGACATTTTGTATAACCGGGCTACAAAAAGGTGTACAATCTAGAGATGATGTTACTGTTGCTGCTGGTGGACATCCAAAATGGCGGTCTCTGTTCTGTCGGCTAGCGCTGGATCGACTACTGGTGCTTGCTCCTCCGTGGCTATCATGACTTCACTTCGACTGCGGTCATCTTTTTGATCTTTTTCATTTTTCTGATTTTTTTATTCTTTTTGTTGGGGATGGTGGTGGTTGGCTGCTGGCATGGCTCCTCCTTCTTCTTCTTTATCACCTGAACCTGTGGCTAGCACAACTGATGTAGAAGACGACGATTCACCAGATGTAGCTTTATTCTTCCCCCAGATAGTGGCAGACGGAGGCTAGGTCCTACCGCTCCTAAGAGTAAAAACATTAGACAAAACAAGTTCACAATCATTTGACTCTACAGGCATAGACGGAACCTCACATTCTACATATTATTTGTGCTTGAAGCTATTGGGGTTGGCTTCAACCTAGGTCGGAATTGGAGTCTTTGTGGTCGTAAGGTTGTCTAGCTTCTATGTCATCTCTGCTAGACCATTGACTAGCTGGGCCAGACAATCAAGGCTCGAGTTCACAAGAACTGCCTCGGAAGATTCGGTGTGTTGCCCATGATGTTGTCGATGGTATGGAAGCTGAGGTTGGGACGACTGATACTGCTACTACGGTGGAGGAAACTGATACTGTTAATGATAGGGAGGAGGAGGATGCTGCTCATGGGATGCAGCTGCGTACTGATGGTATGGCTGGTGCTGGCGATACGATGGGTGTGGGTATTGTTGACTCTATCTCCAATTGTTATGGTATTGTGGAGACTGGTGGTATTGCAACTGAGGCATGGATTGGGCAAATCTCCCTCCTTGATGCTGAGGGAATGAACGTAAATTTGCAGGCTAGCCCTGTTGAGGTCTTCCTGGATGGACCAGCTGTGTGTCATTCGACTAAACTCCATTTCACCTCTTGATTGAGAGGAAGTGAAGGGGAGAATGGATCAAAGAATGACATGGGCTCTGGTTGGTGTACCACCAGTTGTTGCTGCTGCAATGCCTGGTCGGGAGTCTGCACATAATATACATGCTAGACTACCGGCTGCTCCTGACTCAGCTAAGGCTGCTGTGGTAGTGCTAGCTCATATTTCTTCTCCGTGGGAGTCTCGAGTGGTGAGACGTAGATTGGAAAGCACTAATTGTACTCACCAGCAACTCCAGTTTCTTGATGATTTGATCTAATTTGTCCAGATTTAGGTTCTTTGCTCGATCACATTTAATTTCTCTAGATCCTGCTATCGTTTCTCGATGATGTCAACTTTGGAGAGATAGCCCCGATATTGTTGAGGATGGAGCTCTCATCTCTTTCTGCCTCATGGGATTCTGCCATGAGAAATGGCTTTTGGAGGACATGGGGTTGTCTCCGGTATGCACGGGATGAAGAGAGGGCGGCCTCTCACTCAGCATTTCTTCAAAAATCTGCCAGACTACATCTTCATCTTTCTTGAAGTGGGATCCCCCACCAGCAGCATTGGCTAATCTCTGGCTCTCGACATTCAGCTCCCCGAAGAAGTGTTGGACCAAACTTGTCTTCAATATCTCATGGTGGGGACGGTTTTCCTGCAGGATAGTAAATCATTCCCAGGCTTCATGAATGGACTCGTGGGTAGCCTGAGAGAAGTTGCTAATCCTAACTCACATCTGGTTGAGCTGACCGAGAGGGTAGAACTTGTGAAGGAACGCAGACTTAAGTTCCTCCCATGTCATCACGACCTTTCCCAAATTGACCCAATACAGGGCCTTGTCGTGGAGACTGAAGGGGAATGCGGTCATCTTGACTACACCTAATGGGATGTTAGGGTAGTGCATAGTTCTGCAGATGTGAGAGAACTGCTGTAGGTGAGTGTATGGCTCCTCATTGATATTCCCATGGAAAGTGGGCAGAAGAGTAAGGAATTGAGGTTTCAGCTCAAAGCGAGCATGGACCGGAGGGATGCAAATCCACCTGGTCATCTGGTTGTCCCCAGGATTGTAAGTTTCTTTCAGCGTCGGTTAAGGTTCCCATTCCATGGCTCTTCTTCTTCTTCTGGATCATCATGGGGTGGTTCCTCATTTGTTCCTCCTACTAGTTTGTTCCTCAAATCGTTCAATATATTTTGGAATGCAGTCTAGGCAAGATCTTGTTCGGTAAGTTGCTGTTGGATGGCTTGGATGGAAGCCAGCAACTGAGCACTAACTTGGTTCTGATCGGGTGGTGGGCCCTGCTTTGTCTGGGGTAGTGGTTGTCCTAAGCCTTTTCCTTTTCTTCTAGGAGGAGCCATCTCAAGGTTTGAATATGAGGAAATGAATTTTAGACTGGGATCCATGACTGAGATTGGTTTATATCTGTAATGTAAGAGGAATTCCAGTCAGAACAATTGTGAAACTGAAAACCAGCTGCATTGATGAATATGCGATTAGGTTATTCCCATATTAGCGATCAGTGTGTGACTAAGTCTGCCTTTGATCACCCACATAAAATTCAAGTGATAAAATTGTGTGAGTTAACATTTATTATAACTCTACAAAATGTGTTTATAGGTGCAAGTATGTGTAGAGTGTAGAATAGAGGGAGCAAAATTACGTAGCAAGAATTATTATTTATAAATAAATAATGAATAAATAATAATGTGTATTTTGTACAATATTCACTCAAATAATTAACTAATGAATTTATGGGTTTTAAAATAGAATAAATAATAATAATAATTTATACTTTATTTATATATATTTTTATTAGTTTGACTTTTAACTTTTATTTTTTAATTATAATTATTTTTATATTTTTATATTTTCCGATTTTTATATTTTATTTTCTTTTTAATAATATATAAAGGTTTATATATAAATATATAGATATAAAATAGAGTAATATAATTATTAATACAACAAAAAATACCCAAAAATTGTAGAACCAAATATTTTTTTGTATATTATATATTTTCTACTATTTTTACGTTTTTTTGCTAATTTTTAGGTATTTTTAAATTAAAAATCACAAAACACGGACTAGATAATAAGTCAAATTGATTTGAGATTTAAAAATAGCAAAAATCCTCAAAATTTCTCAAAATCAAATTTATATATAGATAATAGCGTATATAAACTTATAAAATAGAAATTATTTTTTGGAATTTTTGATGATTTTTTTATATTTTTAAAGGATTTTGAATATTTTATATTTTTAATCATTTTCTTTTTCTATTTTATGCCTTTTGGTCTGGAGATATAAAATACACTAATATATATTTGGAATTTTTCAAAAAGTCTATATATTTTTTGTATTTTTCAATGCAAACAGGGAGAAAATGTGCTCTTTTTGATTTTTTAGAAAATAGAGAAAATACATAAAATGCAATACTAAATTTATAGTGTGAAAGTTTATGCAAGCATAACTCTATTTTTTCACAATTTTAGAGCACATGTGATATTTTTAATACATAGAAAACAAACACAAAAATATTTGAACTAGCAAGTGTATATTTGCAATTAAAAATAAAGACAGGGGCTAGCATGCAATTTATCGAATGTTTTACAACTAAAATTTAAAGTTTTAATACTAACAACAAAATATAAGAGGCATAAGGTCCTTTATGCAAAATGGTTGCCTCACATGGAACGACATGTGAGGTGACCTAACGAGGACCAAAATGCAATAAGCAGAAGGTTCAGGGGGTTCCTTGAAATTTTACACAGAATTATAAACTACTTAAATATTTCACAAGATTAAAGTGAAATAAATAAAAATGTGGGGGAAAATATTCAAAATTCCCCCTCAAGGCGCCGACCTAACAGTTGCAGGCGCCACATTTGTCTACATGTCGTGCCCTCCTTGCACGTCCAGGATTAGATCCCTGGGAGGGATCCATTGGCTTAAACCTTGCAGATCTGACGTCTCCTATGGAAACTAGGACTCGGCCTTAATAGGACAACTCTAGTTGTGTTTGGATGAACTAGGAAGAACTCCTCCTAAGAGCTCGCTCGATCGACCCTATCTCCTCGCTCTGACGCTCCCAGAGCCGAGGTGTTCACAAGTTTGCTAGAGCCAATCTGCAGCACCTGGAAGCATCAAAGAGGTCCGGGCACCATTGATGGGGCCTGGAGCATCGAAGTGGCTGGAGATTATTTTGACCCTTGAAACCTCGTAGATGGGGTTCTTTCAGACCTACAAATATTAGGAAATATTCTTAGTGCACGGGGGGATAGGTCTGGGCCCTTATTGGTGGTTTTCGAAGGTGAAATGGTGAAGGGCAGTGAGGTTCGTCGAGGATGGTAGATGGTCCCAATTCACTGATCTGGATGTGATCAGGTTGAGTCGAATGGTCGAGAACGTGGAGCAGCGATGGGGGAAGCGAATGGGGCAAGAATGGGGTTTGATCACAGTCAAAAACATGATGGAACAAGGCTAGAGCTTGGAGCACCTACGATCTTTGATTTTTAAATTTAAGCTATTCTACTGATCTAAAGATGAAATAAAGTGCGGGAATGTAAAACCTAATGCTAAATCTACCTACAAATGTAAAGAAAAAAGAGCATGTCATACCTTGAGACCATGGATCAGATGTGTCGCCTGAGCTCCATCGTGGACCGCCTCCTCTCCTCCTAGCACCGCCTCGACCTCGTAGGGGGGTACTCTCTACCACAGGGAATACGCGTACGCACACACACACACGAAACGAGGAGTTTTAGTACTTGAAGAAGGATCAAAATCGAGAAGGAAGAAGGTTGAGGTTATTTATAGACATGGTGAGGAGGGCTTATTCGATTAGGGTTTTTGTACGAATCGATGAATCTTTGACATTGAAAAGGCACCAGCGTGATTGAGGGTAGATTACAGAAGGTTTTTCATGAAGGAATCGAGAAGGGAAAATCAATGAATCGACAGAGGAAATTTGGAGAAGCTGGGTTGAATGACATCTGACATGCCAGACGACTAGAGGTAGGGGAGTTGACCTATGTCAACTAGGGTTAGCTCTGGTTGGTCCATGTGGACCAACCAAAAAAATTCCAAGGGGGAAAATATTGATAAAATTGATAACAAATTAATTAATTTTGGGGTATAAAATAAAAAAATTGTTTATTATTTATGTAGTATTTAATTGTTATTTTTATTTAATTTTATGGATCACTTTATTATGAGTTATTATTTACATGTATAGTCATAAGTATATTTACCTACATATAGCTTATTTTATTTTATATTTTATATTTTATTATTTTATAAACTTAAGTTATATATTTATATCTTATTTAAATAAACACAAATTTATTTTTATTATATTTTTCTAATGTTATTTGCATACCTAAATAAGTACGGCATTAATTATATAGTTATATCTATAGTATAATCATCTATGTAATTTTATACATTTATATTTTATTTTAATGTATCTCTATTGGTTTTGTTGTATTCTAAATATGCACGTATATTATAAAGAGTATTTACAAAATTACAAAAATATTAAATAATGAAGAATATAAAGAATAAATAAAATGGTTATTTTATTCAGGTATATTGTACAATAGGGTCCAAAACCTAAATTTTGCATCTCAACTCAAAATTAAATTAAACCACCTTCATTAAATAGCTAATAAAAAGTTATATACAATTAAAGTAATTTTAATGCATTTTGAGTTTTTATGGAGAAGTTATGGATCCGCGAAGTTTAGATTTCGGATTCTTATTCACATTGTTGAATGAACACCGTATATTCTTTTTGGATGAAATCAATTTTGTATTTTTCTTTGCAGTTTTATTTACAATATTCATGTACAATGTTTATTTATTTATGGTATAATAATAAAGAATAAAATGGGCCCCAAAAAATCAATATTAAAGGTTAAAATTGGGGGGTTTTATTGTGTATTTGACCCTTATCTCCCCTTACTTTATTCCTTGTTGACCTAGTCATCATGATGTCTAGGTCTTGGGGTTTAGGGTTATAAAATACCTTTGGCATTTTATTTCTTTTTTTTCTTGTATTTATTCTTTTATTTTGGTTTTAAACAATGTATTTTATATAATATTTATACAATGAATAATGAATGTTGATTCTTGTAAAATAATGATATATACATGCATTTGGCTAGGGTTTAAAGTCCAAAATGAAAGAATGAAGGTGATGAAATAGAGATTCATCATTGAGGTGTTGGGATATAACGGTTGGTCTTGTGTCCTTAGTTTTTGTGGCAAAGTAACCATATAAATAGGGAGACTCTAGGGTGGAAGGTTGGGACCAAAAGTGTGAGTTAAGTGTCTTGGGTATAAATATGGCATGTGTTCCTCCATGGGGCAAATGTTATATATCTAGTTGGAGAGTTTTAGGTTTGACGATCGCCCTTGGTTGAAGAGTGAATCTTGGATATTAGGTTTAGGTGTAAGCTTGCGTTAGAAATCGTTAAGTAGCAGAATGTTTGGTGAGAGTGTGATCTTTTATCTAATGTCTTGAGCTAGTTTTGTTTGATCTCCAAGGTAGCATGGGCATGCTCCACAAAAAATCTTCTTATTTCTTGCGAGAGCCTACAACTTGTTGTAGGTCTTTTAAGAGGGGGATTTCCATTTATTCTATCCACCTACAAGAGAGAATAATTGCCCGATCCTAAAAATCACGAGCTAATATTACGAATGCCACAAGAACCCACTTTAATGGCGCACCAACGTGGAAAATCCTCGATTGTTAGCAAGTTCAAATGGATCCAGGTCTTGAGTTATGAAATTAGGACCTAATGATGAACCACATTTTTTACCTCTCTTAATAGAGTCGAATTGTAGTATAGCACATAGAAAATAGTTCGTCTAACACCATAATTTTGAATATGTGACATATTTTACTAGGTAAGTGTACCAAGGTCGAACTCGGGGAACACAGATTCTTTAGTTATGATGCTAAAACTAATCTATGTAATTGGCAAAATTGCATGATTTCTATGTTAGATAAGGATGCAATGATGAAATGACGAGTTAAAAAATCAATGGAGAAAATGAAGTAAGAAAGGAAGGTAGAGAGAAAGAGAAAAGGATATGTGATAATATCTTTTTAATCAAAGTAATATGTTCAAAAACAAATCCTTGAAGAAATCAAAGAACTCAAAACAGATCTTAATGATGATTTATCAATTAACACTCTAATGTTGCAGGTTAAGGGAAATTAAGCAAATTAGTGTTGCAAAATTAATTAAAATTAGACATTTAAACCCATTCCTCAATTTTCTTCAATATTTAATTCATCAGACTGATTTTATCGTCTTAAATCATGGAATTAAATTATTTAAATCCCCTTATTTGAGCCCCAACAAGAAGATCAATTTCCTTGAAATATAATTGCAAAATTATATTCAATAAAGCCTACATAGATCAATGTAATCCTTAAATAATACTTAAACTCAATAAACTTCTGATTTGTCTACAAAATATCTAGAATAATAGAGCATAGAACAAGCTTCGAAATGATATAATATTTGTAATTTTTGGATTTTAAATGTAAAAGATATGAAATAAAGAAGACCGTGGATTAAAATACAAAATAAGTAAGGGTTTTTATATCCAGATATTTCAAAACATGAGCTTATCTATGAATATAAAAATTCATTCAGATCTCCTTTGTAATTTGTGTTAGCCATGCGAGCTCGAGGCGAACCATTAATACAATAAATGTTATTCTAATCACATATATATATATATCAATAAAGGTTATTGGTTTATTTCAGTCCTTGATAAGTCCGTGAATCGCCCTCTTAATAATATAGAATTAACAATCGAATCTCATTGCAGTTGGGCAAAATCGGATCAATCAAAAATCACTAATTAATGAATTTATTGATTAAAGCGAGCGGTTATATTAATTTACTTGGGCAAGCCCAAGGTCGAACTTAGGGAGGCCACTGTCTCCTTAGGTATATTTAAAGTCGATCTGGTGATTAGGTTTTCAAAGAGTTTTTTAAAATTTTTAAATGTAATAAATGATTAACCTACAATTTTAACGAAGTTGAGGGACTAAAATGTAAATTACATTCAAACAATGTCAAAAAATTCTCAAACTTAGCCAGAATATGAAAAATGATGAAGGTAGATTACTGCAATTTTTTAGAATTTTCTGACTCAATATGAATTAATTACGAATAAACTGTGCAAAGTTGGCAATTTTCAAATGTAATTTTAATAAATATCAAACCTAATTATTTTAAAAAATAAATTTATCTTAGATTTATATAATGATGATCCATCCATGAAAATTCTAAACCTTGAAAATATTGAGTTTCAATCTATTAAAAATTAGTCACTCTAATCACCAAACAATTTATTCTGTCCTCGATATACGTGCAAATATGATAAAAATCGAGCATAATGTAGAAAACATAAACTCACCTTCTATGAATTTTTTCAATTTTCAAAGCTACGATTAATTTAATATTAATGGAATAACAAGCAGTGGGTAAAATAAGCTATTTTTCACCGAATTTTTTCTATTAAATATACCACAACTCACAAAAATATAATAATTGCTAAGAATGATAGAGAATATGTTGTTCTACAATGAGCAATTTTCATAATAGTAAAATGATGATAAATGAGAGTTCAAATAAATATGCAAACATAGGGGTTTATATGCAAATACAAAAAAATAAAAATTGCTAAAAAATGCTAACAACGACTTATGCAATTACCTATACCTGAGAGGATCTGAATGCAAATTTCACACGCGCACGTGCCACGCGGCGGGTCCTTTGCAGATAGTAGGAACTCGATGGGTGGGAGATGCAAATTGTCCCATCAGCACGGGCTCCTCATGTGTCAAGAGAGGCGGGGGTCTCTTCGCAATTTGATGGAACTCTGGGGGTTGTCTTCAGTATTTCCCCCACCCTACGTGCCTTTTACGTGCAGGGGGAACATGCATCAATGGGTCTCTCCACCCGAGGCGTCAGGAAGGTGTTGTCAATGCATGTGCTTCGAGGACTTGGATGATGAAGGATCGGGGAGGAGGAGCGCAGTAAGCAGCTGTGGAAGACACCCGCGATGGTGCACGGTCGTCTGGAGTCGTTGATGGCTGGAGTATCTTCCTGAGGTGGTGGTACGCGTTTCGAGGCGGTTCATTGATGGCCTACTACACCTCCGTCGACACACAACTAGAGGTGGGGCTTCTGCGGTGATGCACGCAGGCAGCGCCTGTTGGACTGGGGAGGAGAAGAGGCGGAGCACGGTGGCCGAGGTATACGACGGGGGAATGCGACCAGTGAGGCCTGGCGATGGTGGAAGGCCGTGCGCTGGAGGCGGAGACTGCTCCTTGCTCGTTGACACACAACAAAGCAGGAACCAAATGGCAGTACGAGCGCGTGCGGCGAGGCTGGTGACGAGCTGGATTGGCGCGCGAGCAGCTCCGACGGTCGGTTGTAGAGGACGCGCGGTCGAGCATGCGGTGGAGAAGGGATGGTTCATAGTTGTAGCTCCGATCGATGAGGAAGCTGACCTCTGGCCCGAGGACGAGGCGAGGCGCTGGAGCGGGTGTGGCCCGGCCATGCGTGGAAGATGGGGAGCTCCGTGATGGCTGTTAGGATTCAGGGCACTGTTGCGAAGCAGGATTAGAGAAGCTCCTGTGGTACCTACAAATAAATCACAAGTTTCAAGCAGAGAAAACTCGGAAAACGGGTCACGCATATATAAACATATCAAAACAAATGGGTGGAATTTTCGATGCAGTGATGGACGGAGGATGTGAGGTGCAACGGCTCCGACTGTAGTGAGGGAGGGGGAGTTGTTAGATGATGGAGGTTGCGAGAGATAGAGAGAAGATGGAGAGATCGAGAGATGGAGGTGCTCTCTTGGTCGGTTGAGGGCAAAGGCGGCGGCCAGAGGAGCTGCGACCTGCTGTTGGGAGAAGGAGCGGTCACTGGTGGGGCACGCAACTGGCGGATGATGACACGTGACTAAGGCGTGTCGACCTGGAATGAAGCGCGCGCTTGGGGCGATGCTCGCAGGAGGTGCGATCCACATACGACTGCATGCGGCTGTGGGGGTGAGGTGATGCTCGATGAAGTGCAGGCTCGTGGTCGGTGGCGTGAAGCTCGAGAAGGTTGTCGACAGCTCCGCAGTCGAAGTGGATGCGTGGGAGGTCTCGGCTGCTAGACGAGTGGCGATGAAGACGGGCGGTGTGGCTCGAAGTGGTTGGGGCGAAGTGCTTCGCCTGTATGTTCACGCCTGTCAATGATGTGAAGGCGGAGCGAGTAGAATGTGGAGAGGTGGTCGGCACTGTTGGTGGTTCTCGCCGAAGGTATTGGATGGCGAGGTAAGATGGCGAAGGTTGAAGGGGCGTAGTGGTCGGAGTGTGAAATTGAAGGATGGAGAGGTGCCAGGTAGAGACGGCAGTGGACCAACAGTACGTGAAGAAGAAAGGAATGAAAGGAGGAAAGGCAAGAAAGAATGAAGGAACATAGACCAGAGGAGCAGAGGAAGGAAGAGACGAGGAAGTATAGCGGCGGGTGTGCCTGGGGTTGGAGGAGCTGTACTCCACTTCGGTTATCGCTTCGATCGACGATGGCGTGGGGCGCGAGAAGCTCGAGCAGTTCTCTTGCGGGAAAAAGCTGCAACAAAGAAGGATGGGGATCCTCCTTTGGATCTCGCCTCGGGCCGTCGTCGCTCAAGAACTTCCCCACCGAGCTGTCACCGGGGCGGGGCTTCGAGCTGGTGGTACTTTCTCTCAAGAACGACAAGGTGAGAGGGGAGTCGCTTTTTAAGGAGGTTGGCGAGTGGGCGAGGGAGGAGTGGGAGGTCAGTGCGCTGCAAGGCACGGAGGCTGTTGGATGGCTGGGTCGAGGGGTGAGATAGGCCGATGGTTGCGCATGCTTGCGCAAGGGATGGCGGAGATGGAAATGAAGCGAGCCTTATGCAGGAAATTAGAGAGAGAGAGAGAGAGAGAGAGAGAGAGAGAGAGAGAGAGAGAGAGAGAGGGAGGGTTCGTGAAAGGAAAAGAGAGACACGAGAGGGAGAGAAAAAGAGAGGACGTGCATGCATGGGATGAGGTAGAGAGAGACGAAGTCAAAAGTGAGAAAACGAGGGAAGAGAGAAAAGAGAGAGGGAAAAAAAGAAAGACGTTAGTTGCATGGAGAAAGAGGGTGATGGGGAGAGAAAGTTGAGGGGGAAGAGAGAGAAATGAGCGGAGAGAATAAGGGGTGCCACATGGCACGCGGGGATGCTGCCACATGGTGGAATAATAAAAATTATTAAAATAAAATATAAATAAGTAAAGTAATAATAATGATTAAAATACAAATAAATAATTAAAGTAAATAGATAATGATTACGATAAATAAATAAAAATTAAAGTAATGATGATAAAATGATAATGTAATAAATAAAATAATGTAAATAACAAAAAAGGGGCCAAATCAAAAAGTGGTCAACACGAAAGTGGCTCTCCTCTCGACGAGATCTACAACTTTCGTGAAGGACCGAAAATAAAAATACGTCATATATACAAAGTACATTTTTGGGCGGTGATAACAGGTGTTTCAGCGGAGGTCTTGTCAATCCACAAGGTGAACAGATGGTCATCGAAGTGACCCCAAATGAAAACCCCAATTAGTCAGTAATTAACCCACAATATATATGATTCAATTAATAGCTGAAATAAGGAATTAAAATTTATTTTCTCTACCATAATATGCATAGTAAGCAAGTATGTAGAGATCGAACCACAAAGAGCAAAATTGTAGCCTAAGGTTATTCATGCACAACCCGATCATTCATTTACATAGATCTTTTTGTGAGTTTTTAAATTTTAATTAAATTTCTTTTATGTATTTTTTGTTTTATATTATTTTTTATTTGATTTTTAGTATATATTTTTTATACTATTTTTTTATAAAAAACATATAGCATATATAAGGGATTATATATACAATAAATAGTAGTATATTTCTAAATACTAATAAATAATGATAATGTACAGAAAATAATTTTTTGGGGTTTTCATATTTTTCTAATATTTTTTATATTTTTTTGGAATTTTTACTAATTTTTATATATTTTTAAAATAAAAATATCCCCAAAGAAGGTATTATTTAAATACCTAAAATGATTTAGATATTAAAAATAGCAAATTAATCCCAAAATTATATAAATCAATTTTATCATATAAATATTTATATAGATAAAATTATTAAATAGAAAGAGATATTTTTGGTTTTTTAAAGAATTTTTACGATTTTTATAAAGGATTTTGGGTTTTTAGATTTTTAGAGTTTTTATTTTTCCATTTTAGTAATTTTTGGTCTGTAAATAAAATAGGTCAAAATATACTATATATATATTTTTTGGAATTTTCAAAGACATTTTAACATTTTTTGGTATTTTATAAATCAAACAACAAATAAATCAGCTTCTTTTCATTTTTAATAAATAATTAAAATACACAAAAATGCCAAGTAAACACGTGGCATGAAAGTATAAGGCACGAGGTATTTTTCCCTATCTTTGTGTATTTTTAGGAGCTCAATAGGTATTTTTAATAAATAGATAAAACATACAAAAATCAAAGTCTTTACAGGGGCATTTTTACAATAAAAATAAAAGATATGGGCAAGATGCAATTTTGCCTGAATAAAACAACATTTATTTAAATTTTAAATACTATTTTACAATTATAAAAATCACCAGGGTCTCTACGTAAAATTTCCCAAGTCGCCTGGGGACTACACATGATTCTAGGAGGGACCAAAATGAAAATTCATAAAGTTCAAGGGTCCTTTTGCAAAAAGTCCAGTTTTATTTACATGCTAACTTTTTTTTACAGAATTAAATAATAAAATACAAAAATTACGGGGTTAAATATGCAATTACCCCAAAAGAGCACGCGATCCAATGGTTGGGCATCATCCGCTTGACACGCATCGCTCATCCAATGCACGATACCAGTTCATCGACGAACGATCAAGATGAGATCGGAGTCGCGATCTGACGGTGAGGGCGAGACGCATCCCATGGCTGCTACTTCATTTGGCGCGAGGCGGCGATCGGACGACTAAGGAAGGGGCTTGAAGAACAGGGAAGAAGGTCGCCTGGGGCGAGCTTCGATCAGATCTTGCGGGCTCCTCCGGCCACCATTCCCTCCGCCGAGGGGCTCTACACATTCTTGGTGACCTTCCTTGCCATTTGGTACCTTCATTGGGGCACCTGGAGCTCCGGCATGGTCGCACAAGCTCGGGGAAGAAGGTCAGCCCTAGGTGCCTCCTTTCTTCAAAAATCGACTCCTATTGGAGTCTTTTCGTCCCCAGCACATGAGGAAGCTCAAGCACAACACAATGAGGGTCATGGGGGTTTTATTTATTGGAATGGATGGGAAATGGCTCGGGTGGAGCTTCTCCAGCAAACGACGGAGGTGGAGAAGCCGATCTCCAGATCCGCGATGGTGTGAGTCCTAGGGAATCGAAGGGGAAGAGAGTTGAGGTGTGACAGCGAGTTGGGGGAGTTGGTTATAATCCGCGGAGGAGCTCATCGGAGCTTAACTAAGGCGAACTACAAGCAACTTAGATTACAATAATCTAGTTGACTAAATCCTAAGCTAATGACTGGAAATTAAAGCTACTACTAAAATAAGCGAAATAAACAAGGAAGGAACAACTTTTAAACCTAGTATTGCCTATGGAGCAGGGTCGCCGGCGACGGGCGGCCGTGGGTGCACCCCTCGCTCCTAGAACTCGTCCTGACGTTGAAGGCACTCCCCCCGTCACGAGGAGTCCTCCTAGATACTAAACCAGGGCTCCTAGATACTTAATGGTGAGCAAAGAATCGATGGAGGCAAAGTGTTTTATTTATAGAACATAGTGTCACCCTTATTTGACCAGCTAATTGCGACGATTCGAGCGTATATACAAGAGATTAAAGGGTAGGGCGAGTATGTACAATGATCAATGATTATTTCGTATGAAGGAGGTGAAGGCGATTGAGCGACGAGGTACCCAGGAAAAATGTGTGAAATCATGGGATTGGACATGTTTGACGGAAGTCAGAGTTTGGGGGGGGAGGGAGGTTGATCGAGGGTCAATATTTGACGTGACCCCATTGGCCATGTCAGCCCGCTACTCGACAAAATAGCGATATTATTTGTATTTTATTTATTTAATATAGTAAATGATTTTATTATTATTTGAATATTAAATAAAAAATTTTCATTATTTAATGTAGTATTTAAATATGGTTTTTATTTATTTTTTAGTGTATTTTATTTGTAGTTAATTTTTAATAGTGTATTTATAGGTATATTTACCTATATTTTGTACATTTTTATTTTTATTTTGTATATTTTATTTTGTAATTTTATTATTTTTTTATATATTTACAACTTATTTTGTGAGTATAAATATATTTTTGTTGTATTTTTGTGATGTAATTTGTATTCTTAAATAAATAGATATGTATATTTTATGGGTTTACGTATATGTATTTTACCTATGTTCTATATACATCTTTTTATTTTAATGTATTTTAATGAGTTTTATTTGAGTTTATATTTTTAATAAAATATAAATAGTACTTCTAATATTACAAAATATAAATAATAAAGAATGAAATCTACTTTTATTTATATACAAGTAATAACATAGGTATTTTGCCTATGTTTTCATAGACTTATTTTATTTTATTTTTCCTTTTGGTTTTAATATACAAATATGTTATAAATAATAATTACAAGCATATAAAAATATAATTTTGTAAAAATAATAAAGGATGAATAAAATGAATATTTTAATCAGGTATAATGTACAATGAGGGTCAAAAACCTAACTTTTACACAGTAACTCCAAAAACACCACCATTAAATAGCTTGTGAAAAGTTATATACAATTCGAGTGATTTTGATATGTTTTGAGTTTTTATTTGAAAGATATGTGTCTGGGAAGTTGGGTTTTTGGATGTTTATTTTGGGCATAAAATAAATACTTTGTATTATTCTTATACAAACTCAATTTTGTATTTTTATTCACATTATTATCTACAACTTTCATGTACAAAGTTTCTTTATTTGATGAATAAATAATAAATAATAAAATAGATGTTAAAAATGCATAAATATTGAATAAAAGATATGGATTTTTATCTTATTTTTGGCTATCATCTCCTCCAACTTTATTCCTTGTCGACCAACTCAATTCTTGACTTGGTTCAAGGGTGTATGGTCATAAAATCTCTTCGATATTTTATTCGTTTTTCTTTTCTTCTCTTTATTATATAAATTTGGTATTAAAAACCTTATTTTATATACAAATAATATGATGAATAATGAATGCTATTATGCATAAATTAATGCTATTTACATGCATTATCTAGGGTTTTTAAGGCCAAAATGATAGAAAAAGGTGATGAAATGGAGATTCATCACCCCCTATACTTGCCTTTGCTAGTCCCTAGCAAATACTTATGCAATAAGTATAAAAATAATAAAGAAGAAAAGAAAAAGAAATAATAAATAGAATTTATTTCAACAATAAAACTCGTCACCATAAAATCAAATTTTGGAGCTCAAGTTAGACCTTGATGTGAAAATATGTGTGGAACCTGTTCGAGAACCAAATTTAAAACACAACAGCCTCCAAGAGTTACAGAACTCAGTTCAAACCACCTCAATAGCCTTTATTATGCGTAAACCCTTATGACTATGAAGCTGACTTGTACAATGTAAGTGATAGTGTCTCCCCAACTGAACTGACAAAGGGACTGACTTCTCCAGAATGACAACCCAATGATTCCCCAATCCAGCGTTCTATCCTCGAGGAGCGGGGTATTCCCTTCTAAGTTCAAGTGGCATACAACTCAAGAGGAAAAGGTAAAGAAAAGAATTGACAGTAGCCAGTGTAGCTACCTATCCTCGGATGCATGACCAGTGTAGTCAAGTCATCTAGCTGCAAGCTCACATGGTATAACTTTGATGTTCAAGCTTGCTTATTTTCTATACAACATATTTGCATACTCCGACAGGCATTTTATTTTTATTTGTAGGCCTGTCCACTTTTTTGGAGTCTTTCTTTCCTTTTTAAACATACTATTTACAACAACATTTACATAAGGAGTTTTTCCTCTTAAGCCAAAAGACTATCCCTCTTTTGAAGCATTATTGCAACCCACACTCTCCTATCTTTAGACTTCATGGTAACTGGACCAGGTTGGGGTGCACTTCCCTCCCTAGACGAGGACGAATGTTTCCACCTGTGTGTGTCTCAGACCGGCAAATCCAAACCCCTCACCACTCCAACTGAGTTGATCCGAGTGGAAGGTGCAAGTGTCCAAGTTAGGTCATGGCCAACAAGAGTCATGCATGCGTCTCGAAAAGTTATACTTAGTCAGTTGAGGTAACTTGAACCCAGCCCTGAGTCTCAAAGAATTAAGTCCTCATAGACCTGAAGTACCTTAAACTTAGTTCTCATAAGGTTCCAGTGAAGTTAGGTGCAGTAAGGTCCAACCGAGCTCCAATCTTCGACTTTATTGGACTAGTTCAATCATCAAGCTCAATCAAAGAATGATTTGCAAATGCTATGTGCAATGATGCAAAGAGTTATGTAACTTTTCAAAGAATTCGAAAATAAAAAGAATTTTTACACAAAAACTTTTGCAAACAGAATTTTGGCACAAGTAGTATAAAATATGCACAACTATTTACACGGGCGGGACACTTTTTATTTTATTTTATTTATAATGGTTAAGAATTTAAAGAACTTACAGATTTTTACAAGTTTTTTTATTTAGATATAAATAAAAATGGTAAATATTTTTATTTATATACATTTTATTCCTATTTAGTGATGCATTTATTCCTCAAATTTTTTTGAAAACAATTTTTTGCAAACAATAGTACACAAGAATTTTTGCAAACATTTACAAACATTTTAAAGCCATTTTGCAAAGATTTTTCACACCATATATATATATTTTTCACAATATTTTTACAACTGTTTTCAAAATCATTTGTAAATAGGTTTTCAAAACTTATATTTCACATAAAGAAAATGATTTTTGCAAATCAAAACATTTTTACAAAGGTTGAAAATATTTCACAAAAAGTTTTCCAAAAGGGACACACCATTTTTCAAATCATTTTGCAAAAGTATTTTTAACCTGATTTAATAATAAATATATACAAAAAGGATGTGATAAAAAATATTTTTGGTATTTTTAGTTTTGCACATGTGTTTATGAGTTTTGAAAATAGGTACATATCTTTACATGGGAATATATCCTATATATACAAGAGTTTTGGTTCTTAAAGGTTTTACAAGGAATAATTGATTACTTTTATACATTTATAAAGACTTTTGAATATGGCGTGTATACTCCTCAAACTTATTTGAAAATCATTTTTCAACAGTTTTGAAAACTATAGTACAGCATAATTTTCACAAACGATTTTTACAAATATTTACACATATTTGAAAATCATTTTGCAAAGGTTTTTCAAACAGTATATATAGGTTTTTCAAAACATTTTTACAACCATTTTCCAACCATTTGCAAATCATTTTTTTCAAACATTTTTATTTCACACAAAGAAAATAATATTTTGCAAACAAAAGTTTTTACAAAGGTTGAACACATTTTAAAAAATATTTTCCAAACAACTTTTCAATAGATTTTTCAAATAGATTTTCAAACTATTTTTCAAATATTTTGCAAAAGTGTTTTTCCTAACTTATTAATCAGTATGTACAAAGAATGTTTGAGGAGCATATTTTTATTTAAAAGTTTGTAATGAATTCAACATTATTTTTAGCCATAAGTATTTTAAAATACAAAAGTACAAGTTATGTCTTAAAGTATATACATAGTATATACGACCCCCTATACTTAGTGTGAACTATGTCCTCGTAGATCAAAGAGAAAAAGAGAAGACATAACTCATACTTAGTATAGAAGAGTCTAAGAAATAAAGAAACGAGGGTATGAATAAATGAATGGGATGTTGACCGTCCCCCTATACTTAGGATCAAATAATTGTAAGTATAACAGACTGTACATAGGGCAGGGAGGATCAAGGATTAGAATGGGCAGATCGTACTCAGACTGTCTCCCCCTATACTTAGGGTAAAAGAGCCCTACGTATAGGCGAGAAAAGGAGAAAATGGAGAGGATCAAAGAATGAAGGTAATCGGCATGTGTACCCCCTATACTTAGGGCAAAGTGCGCCCTAAGTATAGAAGACTTACAAAAAGGGGTGACTCACCGTATAATAATATATATATATATTTCTTTTTGAAAAGAAGAAGCCGCAGACAGCAGAACTGTATGTAAATTCATTAGAGAGCACATCATCTCTAGGTTCGGGATCCCCAAAATGATGATATCAGACGGGGGTAGCCACTTTGTGAATCGGGAGGTAAAGAAACTCCTGAAGGACTACGTCATTGAACACCGTGTCGCAAGTCCTTACCACCCACAAACCAATGGTATGGCTGAGGTGTCGAATAGGGAGGTGAAAACCATATTGCAAAAGCTTGTCCGCCCGGACACGAAGGACTAGTCTCGGATCTTGGATCAAGTCCTCTGGGCGTATAGGACGGCTTACAAGACACCGTTAGGCACCTCCCCATTCCGAATGGTATTCGGAAAGCCGTGCCATTTGCCTGCAGAGTTAGTTCACAAATCAGAATGGGCAATCAAGAAGGTCAACTGGAACACGCACCTGGGACAAAAGCAGAGAGACATGGATCTGAATGAGCTTGTGGAAGTCAGAAACCACGCATATGACAACAGTTTGGTGTACAAGGACAAGGTGAAGCGTTGGCATGACAGATATATCAGACGAAAGACCTTTATTCCTGGGCAGAAGATATGGTTGTTCAATGCTAGGCTGAAGATTTTCCAATGCAAGTTGAAGTCTAAGTGGACGGGCCCATTTGTCATCCGTACGGTGTATGCCAGTGGATGTGTCGAGATCTCAGATCTCGCATATGACGCACCGACATTCCTAGTGAATGGACAGCTGTTGAAGCACTTCGTCGAATCTAATGGGCAGTTAGTTCATGTTGAGGAGATTGTATTCATACGCGAGACAGATACAGCAGATACACCTCGAGCTGCGTATGAGACCTTACAGCAGTGAGCTCCAGCCATCAGCAGCATCTTGAAAGATTCACACTGACTCATTTATATATACCATCAGTCTTGTACATCCTATCCTTTTCCCCCGCGACTCTAGTAACCCATCCCCACATCATCGAACCACTATCTTGGACTATACTTAGGATGACCATATCCTAAGTATAGGGGGGAGGAGTCACTCGAGTCGGTTCTTTGTACATTCTCCAGATCACATTGGTCCTCTTACTCACTTCTGTCCTATACTTAGGCTGACCTGAGCCTAAGTATAGGGGGGACCGATGCCCGCATTGTATATTCATCCACTTCTCTTCTTGACCTCGACCACCCCACTTTTTGAATTTCTTCTACACTTAGGCTGCCAGAGCCTAAGTATAGGGGGGCCGGTCGACTTCTATACATTTTTCTTTCTCTTTAGCTCTCTTACGCTTAGCACGAGCTATGTCTTTTTCCTCGCTCTTCGTACTCTGAGGACATAGCACACGCTAAGTATAGGAGGGCGTGTATATATTACATATATACTTTACCCATAGCTCGTACTTTCACGAACTTTTGTATATATTTTGCAATAATTACATGTGGGTAAAAATTGAAAAAAAAATTTTGTAACTTTTGTAAAAATTGAAAAAATGTACACTTGTAAAATCTGTATGATACTTATAAACTCTTGTAACATAGGAGGTATACCAAAGTTGAAAAAAAAACAAACAAACAAAAAAAATAAAAAATAGGCTTCTTATTTACTCTTGCATATCATCCTTGCATTAAACGAAAAAAAGAGTCTTGCATTTACATTCATCTACATAGCATGACATCTGCATATCTTGCATATGCAAGGTGAAAAGTTAGTGGGTTCTGAACCAAGTTATGAGTAGAAATTGAGGATGGACTTGATTTGACCTTAATCCACCTAATTTCAGAGGAACCTTATAGGAACTGGAGTTAAGATTTCTCAGGTCAAGTGACTTAATTCTTTAAAGTCCGCAAGTCTATGTTCACATGTCATCTTGATTAGTCTAAGTAGAATATCTTGTGCATACGCAGGATTCTTTTAGATAATGACCTAACTTGGACAAGCACTATGCACGTAGCTCTTCATTGATGAGGTGGTGAGGAGGTAGAATCCTTTAGCTTGGAGTAGCACACGGGTGGAAACATCCGTCCTCCTCTAGGGAGGGTAGTGCATCTCAACCTAGTCTGGTGGTGTTGACATCTAAGGACAGGATGCTGTGGGTTGCAATAATGCTTCAAAAGAGGGATAGTCTACTGGATCAGGAGGAAAAACTCCTGATGTACATGCTGCACCTTGTATATAGTTCCCAAAAAAAAAGAAAAAGAAGAAAAAAATGCAAGAACTCCAAAAAATAGACAGGCCAAAACAAAAAAAAAAATATTGCCTGTCGGAGTATGTATATTAGCAAGAAGTCTGCAGCTGGATGACTTAGCTACACTGGTCAGGCATCCCGGGATAGGTAGCTACACTGGCTATCGTCCATTCTTTTCTCTACCCCTTCTCTTGAGCTGGTCGCACTTGAACTTAGAAGGGAATACCCCGCTCCTCGAGGAAAGAGTTACTGGACCGGATTATTTGCGTTACCTTGTTAGAGGAGGCTGTTTCTGAGCCATTTCTGATGTGGAGAGTTACATTTCCCTTACACAGTACAAGTAAGAATCATAGTCATCAGAAATTTGCGTTTGAGGATTTGTTCTGACCTGACTGTTGAGGCGTCTTGAATAGAAGACTTGTGGAACTTGAAGTCTGTTAGGTCTTAAGATCAGGTCCCAATAAGGTTCCGCCACACAATTAATCCAAAGGTCGAGTCAAGCTCCATTTTCAACTTTTGTTCATGACCTTGGTATGGAACCCAAAATCATTTCACTCTTGCATTTCATTTAGTTGCTCGGGGACGAGCTAGGTTTAAGTATAGGGGGTTGATGAATCTGTGATTCATCACTCTAAGAGTCGAAAATAGAGCTTTGTTCCTGAGTAATTAGATGCATATTTCCACTTATATTGCATAATTAGCATTCATGCATGCATTGATAACATCTGCATTTTAGCATTCATATTTGCATAAAATAAGAAGCCAAATTCACTTGTAAACATTCACCTGTATATTAGCTAAAATACCCTATTTTATACTAACTCCGAATCCAATAAAATCAACTCCATTATGTATATATGACTAACACTAATTAAAGAAAAATATCAAAAAAATACTAACTTGTAAAATTGACCAATAAAATCCGAATCCAAGTTGGAGACCTTAGACCTTAAAATGCACATATCTCTCTCATACAACCTCCGAATTAGGTCTACTCACTTTTAAAGTAATATACATTCAAAGACCTTCGAAACAAGACCAATTTCATTAAAATCGGAGCTCGTATGGCAAACTTGGGTTTTGGGCCCCTTTTGTACATTGTACATATTGACCATTTTGCCCTTCCATTTTATCTTTTTATTTTCTTAATTATTAAAAATCCAAAAAAATTAGATTAAGTTGTAAATATTTTCCTCATATTTTCTCTATTTTTATTTTGATTTTTCTCTTAATTAAAAATGACAAAAAAATCACAAAAGATAAAATACGGTATTTTATATCTATAAAGTACCACCCAAAAATACGTTTTGCACAGACGATTTCATTTGATTTTCAGCCCTTAACAAAAGTTGTAGATCTCGTTGAGACGAGCAACTTTCGTGTTGATCACTTTTTAATCTAACCTCTTTTATTATTTCTTTTTTATTTTTCTTTGTATTTAGTTGCGGATTTTTCTCGGAGCGACACGTGGCATCTCCTGGAGTCGCCATATGTCGCCTCTTCATTCACCCACTTATACCATTCCTCTCCTTTATCCTGGGCCGTTGGATGAGAGGGTCTCCATCAACGGTCAATACCCATTCCTCCCTCCACTCTCCCTTAACTTGAGGGAGAGGCCACATCTTCGACCACTCCCACCCCCATCTTCTCCACTCCATCTCCCATCTCTCCCACTCTCTCCATGTCCTCTCCAACCTCCACCTTCTCATCTTTATAATCCCCTCCACTCCTCCATTCATCCCCATCCGCCTTTATGAGAGAGCAGCCCCGAGCTCCTAATCAGATCTTGGTGACAGCAAGTTCCACAACTAGTCGAGCAACGACAGGCCATCTCCGGCGAGATCCAAAGGGCCACCCCGATCCTTTGTCGCAGCCATTTCAAGCTGCCGAGCTCGAACCTTGCCGAAGTCTAGAGCGAAGATCCGAGGAGCTCTAATCTCCTCTTCCCCAGGCATCCGTCCATTCCATCTACAGGTAACTTTTTTCTTCCTCTCTTCTTCTTCCTCTTCCTCATACCTTTCTCTCTCTTTGATTCATCTACTTCAGATCATCAAATCGCCAAACAAATTATGTTTTCACGGATAAATCACACATTGCGAACGCAACAATGATTTTTATTTATTTTTTCGGCGAACTTTCATGAACTGATTAATCGTTTATTTACGCCCACTTAAATAAATGCATGAGAGACATGGGAGGTGGTGAATCTCCCCTGCTTCTTCTTTCTCCACTCCTCTCCTCCATCCTGCACGTTGATTGCCTTCGATCACGCCACCACCCCCGTCGCCGCGCTGCTGCCACTGCCATGACGACCCTTGGCCGTGTGTCGGCCGTCGTTCCTTGCCGTCAACGACTACCGCAGCCACCTGTGGCTGGAGCTACACAAGCGGCCACGCCAGCGCCCCTCCAGCCCTCCAGGCCACACCCAACCTCCTGAAGCTGCCTCTTCCAGCACCAGCCGCACCCCCGGCGGCCATCCGCCTCCACGCCACCCGCGCGAGGTGGGCACCTCCCACACCTCTCAGCGGTGCAGCCGAGCACGCGTGCGCCTCCGCCCTTCAGCCTCCATCGTGGTGCTCTACAGCCGCCCGCTCCTCGGAGCGCGCCTACCACCGTGAAGCTTCAGCCTCCTTGCGCGACGCGTAGGCGCCGCCCCTCTCCGCCAAGCGACGCCACGCGCGTGCCCGCCCACGTCAGCGGCAACCACCAAGGCGCGGGCACCCCGTCACCGACTCGCACCTCCCTCGCTCCATCTAGGTGCGGCGCGCCGCCCTCCACGCCGCCGGCCGCCTTCTCGCTGTCGAGCACGGCCCACCATCTCCGCCTCCTCGTCGTCAAGCTGTGCGCGTGAAGCTCACCAAGCTCCCCTGTTTTGCATGCAAAAACAGAGGACATCAATAAAGAAAAAGGGAATTTGCAAAGGGGACACTTGCACCCCTTTGCAAGTTTTTAAAAAAAAATTCAAGTTTCCGATTATTTCATGTAAGTCCCTGTGCTACATTTCAGCTCATAATTCTTTTCTCTGTATTGCATTCACACCCTTGTATTTGCACGTTTATTTTTTGTCATTATGTCATCTATTTTTAATTCTGAAAGTTGCATTGTGTAACATAACTCTTGTTCTACCATTTTAGCACTTATTTGTATTTTTCTGATTTGCAGAGTATTTATTGAAATTAATTTGGTGGAAAATTGCAATATTTTGTCCATTTTGATTGTTTAATTTATTGCGCATTGTCTGCTTATCGAAAAATCTCCAAAAAATCGTAGTTGGTAGATCTAAGTTTATGCTACAACATATCCAAAATTCATATCATTTGCACATGTAGTTTGTCATAGAAAAATTATTTAGTGAAAACTTTAATCGATTTTTAGTTAATCAACCGTGAAGTATTTTAACGAAATTCAAGTTGATTTGGATAGCTCTTAACTATACTTGTTTGGATTAATTTTGTTTCTAAAAAATATCATCGTTTGATAATTATTAAAATTGATTTAGTCATTTTCACTAAAGTCTGCATATTTTATTATCCCTGTATCAGAAAATTCTAAAAAAATTAGAGTAGCTTAATTCACCATAGTTCATAATCTGGCCAATTTTTATAATTTTTAGAATTAATTTGACCATATTCCTGATTTAACCTGTACGTTGGCCTGATTTTGCATGTGTCTTGCATAGAAATTAAAAAAAAAGACTTCTCGAAAATCACACACTTGGACTTTGCTAAAATTAACCTAAGGAGACAGATGCCTCCCTGAGTTTGACCTTGGATACTACCAAGTAAAAAAAATTCACCGCTTGAAATTGACTCCAATCTAATTAAAAGTGGTTTTTGAATAGCCCCTCGTATCTGACTGCAACGAAGAAATATTAAATTAATTTGGACATTAACTTGACCGAATTAACATAGGGTGCGGGGCGGTTATCAATTATCTGAATATGTTGATGCTGACAATGTTGCGGATGTATCATCAAAGCGTAGTACTTGGATTGAATCGACAATGACCAAGAAAGTATCGTGCTCAAGGTAAGGCTTCAGTAGATGACCGTTGACGACAAACGTCTGTGCGTCAGAAGACAATTCGAATGTTGCAATACTGCCATTGTCACGCACTTCTCGTACTTGAAACGGCTCTGTCTATTTGCTTTTCAATTTGCCCAGGAAGATCTTCAAATTTGCATCAAATAGCCACACTTTCTGTGCAACTTCAAAGGTCTTTCGTCTGTTGTGCTGGTCATGCCATCGTTTCACCTTCTCTTTGTACATCAATGTGCTATCGTATGTGTAGCCACAAAATTCCAGGAGCCTGTTTAGATCATCTTTTCTTTTCTGACCACTTCTCTGTGAGTCCAAATTGTACATATTGATTGCACATAAGGATTTGTGAATTAGTTCCACGGACAGATGACACGGCTTTCCATATACAAGACGATAGGGAGACATGCCAAAAGGAGACGTGTAAGCGGTTCTGTATGCCCAAAGGACGAAGTCCAAGAGTTGGGATCAATTCTTTATGTCCGGCTTGACAAGCTTCTGAAGGATGATCTTGATTTCTCGGTTTAACAATTCTGCCATGCCATTTGTCTGGGGATGGTAAGGAGATGGGACTCGATGCTCGATGCCATACTCCTTCATTAATTTCTTGACCTTTTTGTTAATGAAGTGGCTACCCCTGCCTGATATCACTATCTTCAGAATCTTGAACTGTGATGTTCTCTTTTAGAAAGCGACATACTGTGTGCCTATCAGAGGCTCGAGCGGGGATAGCTTTGACCCAGAGACCCACGTAGTCGATGGCAAAAAGGATGTGCTCATATCCCTTACTGTTGGGGAAAGGTCCCATGAAATCGATGCCCCAAACATTGAAAACGTCTGCTATATGAATGATCTTCAGGGGCATCGAGTCTTTCGTTGTGAGGGTGCCTTTCAATCTCTGATAGTCAGTGCATCCTTTGATGGAGGCTGCTACATCCTAAAATAGTGTGGGCCATCAGAAGCCATACTGAAGTACTTTTGCTGCCATTCTGTCTCTAGAGTGATGTCCACCAGATTCGAGCAAGTGACAATGCTCGAGGACACTACGATGCTCCTCCTAAGGGATACACCTGCGCTAAATGCAATCGGCTCCTTCCCTGAATAAAAGAGGATCCTCCCATTGGTAGAAATAAATCATTGATAAGAATTTGTTCTTTCGAATCTTCATCCAATCTTACGGTACTACTCTTGAAACGAGATAGTTGACAATATAAGCATACCAATGAAGCGAATCCACAGCCAGAATCGACTCGTCAGGAAAGGTGTCTATGATGGGTGTACTGCTCAACAGAGGCTCTTGCTTCTCTATTCTGGAGAGGTGATCTGCTACCGCATTTTGAACTCCAGGCTTTCCCTTGATTTCCAAATCGAATTCCTGGAGGAGAAGGATCCATGTTATCAGTCTGGGCTTGGCATCCTTCTTCTGCTGCAAATATCGGATAGCAGAGTGGTTTGTGAATATGGTGACTTTTGATCCAAGTAGATATGATATGAACTTCTTGAGGGTGAATGCCACAACCAACAACTCTTTTTCTGTCATTGTATAGTTTCTTTGAGCTTCATCTAATGGTTTGCTGATGTAATGAATGACATAGGGAGCCTTGTCTTTTTTTTCCTAGAACAACCCCTACTGCAAAGTCTGATGCATCTGTCATGATCTCAAATGGGAGAGACCAATCTAATGGTTGTAGGACTGGAGCTTTGGTGTCGAGCTCCTTCAACTGATTAAAGGAAAGGAGAACTTGTTAATCAACATTAAACTCAATCTCCTTGCATAGAAACTATGTAAGAGGTCAGGAAATGCAACTGAAATCTTGGATGAATCTTCTGTAGAAACCCACATAACCCAGGAATGACCTCACATTCTTAATGGTCTGAGGTGGCTCAAGATTGGCGATCACATCCACCTTTGCTGGGTAGACTTCCATGCCACGTTTGGAAATGACATGACCCAACACAATCCCTTTGGTGACCATGAAGTGGCTCTTTTCCCATGGTAGCACTAATTTGACTTCACGGCATTTATAAAGTACTCTGTCCAGGTGCTTCAAACAAGAATCAAAGCTGTAACCATAGATAGAGAAGTCGTCCATATATACCTCGAGAAAACTTCCTATCATCTCGACAAAGACTGCAAGCACGCATCTCTGGAATGTCATTGGTGCATTGCACAATCCAAAGGGTATTCTCCCGAAAGAATATGTGGCAAACAGGAAAGTGAATGTTGTCTTTTCTTGATATTCAGGGGAGATTGCCACTTGGTTGTACCTGGAGTACCCATCCAAAAAGCAGAAGAACTCCTTGCCAGCTAGTCTTTCTAGAACTTGATCAATGAATGGCAAAGGAAAGTGGTCCTTCTTCATTACTGCATTAAGATGGTGGTAGTCGACACATACATGCCAGGATGTTGGTACCCAAGTAGATATCTCCTCTCCTCTATCATTTGTGATTACAGTAAGCCCCGACTTATTTGGAACTACGTGCAAAGGGCATACCCATTTTGAATTGGAGATGGGATAAACGAAACCTGCATCACACCATTTCGTGATTTCTTTCATGACGACGTTTCTCAGATTAGGATCCAATCTTTGAAATTCGTGGGATGGTTTGGCATCTTCTTACAGGTAAATGTGGTGTGAACACAATGCAGGATTTATCCCTCGGAGATCTGATACATGCCAACCAAGTGCCTTGCGGTTTTTCTCTAGAACCTCGAAGAGTTGAGATTCTTGCTCTGGGGTTAGCCTGCTACTGATGATGACTGGATACATGTTTTCTGTGCTCGCAAGGAAAGCATACTTCAGGCCTACTGGAAGTGGCTTGAGTTACGGTTCGGATCTGGCCAACTTCTCGGTCACTTCTGAAAGAGTACTGGTGGTAGGATGTGCTGTCTGGACTTTTACAGAGTTGTTGACCTCAGTATTCTGTTGAGATTCTAAGAATATGCCGAACGAATCCGTGATGAGATCGTTGTGTTTAGGCTGGAGTGAATCATTTGAGTTAAAAAGATTCATCAACAAGTTAGACTCCGTCTCCCAAGTAGCATCGGAGCCTGCCTCGACTGTGCTTTCCAGGCCCTCCATGAGAGAGAGGATTTCCTGGGTCCAAGGATCGTTCAAAGAGATTTGGAAATCTCTGATTTACGCAATGAAGTCACAGTCTGTAGCTGCATGTTCCTTATCAGTTACAACTCTGGGCTCACTGATCATGTTTATGGTGATTCTTTGTTTTCCCGAGCTGAGTGTAATCTTGCCAAATCCATATTCAACCACGGCTTTTGAGGTGCACAGGAATGATCGGCCAAGGATGATAGGAGTCTTGAGAAAGGGTGCGGGAGAGTCCATATCAAGGACTATGAAGTCAATGGGGAACTGCATTTCCCGCACCTTCACTAAAACATCTTTCAAAAGACCTCTAGGACGCTTGAAGGATCAGTCAGCGAACTGAAGGATCATTCGTGTATGCTTGAGAGGACCTAGCCCAAATTCTTGCAATAATGAGGAGTGTAGAAGGTTGATGGAAGAACTACTATCAATCAGAGTGTGCTCAAAGACTTGATCAAAAATCTCGCAACTGATATGAGGTGCTCCTTTGTCCTACTTCTTCTGTGGGAGGTTGCTGATGGCTCCTATAATGGCCATGGTGAGAACGTGCTTCTCAACCTGTCAGTGTATGTTATTTCTTGCTGGGCGACACTTTCTTGTACATGTCTCTTTCAAACCTTTCTTCATAGCTGGCATGTACTCCATGGACTTCATCAAAGGAATCTCAACAGTCAAGCTATTAATAATGCTCATAACTCCATGATCAGATAATGCACTTTTTCTTTTTGCAAAATTTTTGGATTTTTCTGTTGCATCAGGAAATGAAATATATACATTGTTAGGATCAGAAATGGAGTTCTTATTTACAACAAAATTCTTGTCCACAACATCCTGTTCCTCTGGATTACAAAAAGGTGTACAATCTGGAAATGAAGATTCTGCTGCAGGTGGACAAGCAAAAAGTGGGGCCTCTGCTTCATCGACTAGCATAGGATCAACTGATGCTGGCGGCTTCTCCATGGCTGGCACGACTTCACTTTGGCGACAATATTCTTTTTGTTCTTTTTGTTTTTTTTTTGTTTTTTTCTTTTCGTTGATGGGGATGGTGGTGACCGGCAGTTGGAATGGCTCCTCCTTCTTCTTCTTCCTCACCCGCCCATGTAGCTGGCACGGTTGATGCAGAAGATGACGATTTACGTGAAGATTTATTATTCCCCTGGCTGGTGGCAGGTTGAGGCAAAGGCCTACCGCTCCTGAGAGTGACAGCATTAGATAAACCAATAGTACGACCATCTGACTCTACAGGCATGACAGGACATAACATTCTACCTGCTCCTTCCTCTTGAAGTTGTTGGGGTTGGCTCCGACCTGCATTGGGATGGTGGTTTTAGTGGCGTCCAGGTCATCTAACTTCTTCGTCATGTCTATAAGGCCTTTGACGAGTTGGCCAGATAGTCAACGATGGGGTTTGCCAGACTCACCTCTAAAGTTTCAGCGTGCAGATCACGCTGTTGTTGGATGTTTGGGAATGGAGGCGATGACTACTGGTGGTGTTGCGGTGGTGGAGGAAGCTGATACTGATTATAGGAGGGAGGAGGATAATGCTGATACTATGGAGGTGGGGCGGCCGCATACTGGTGATAGGGTTGCCGCTGACGGTACTACGGCTGTTGGTAGTGCTGATTATGCCTCCATTGGTTGTTGTATTGCAGAGGCTGATGATATTAAGGCGATGGCTATGAGGATTGTCCAAAACAACCACCATGTGGTTGGTAGAATGGCATTTTGGCTTGTGGCTGGCTCTGAGGGTGTCCGGTAGGACGGGCCAGCTGTGCATCATTGCTCCATACACCATTAACTTCCTAAATCAAGGGTGGTGGCGGAAAGGATGGATATGATGTATGAAGGAAATCTGACTGATAGACAACTATCTGCTGCTACGGCTGGCCTAATCGGGTGTCTGTACATAGTGTACATGCTAAACGACATGTTGCTGCTGGCTCGGCCGAGGTTGTTGTGGCAGTGACGGATCATCCTTCTTCTCAGCTAGAGCTTCTATCAATGGGGTCATCGACTGGACAGAGCTGATGGTACCCACCAGCAGTTCTAACTGCTTGGTGATCTGGTCTAGTTTGTCGAGATTCTGCGTCCTCTTCTCAATCACAGCGAGTTTCTAGAGATCCTACGATCGTTTCTCAATGATATCAACTTTTGAGAGATGGCCCCCGATGATGCTAAGGTTGGAGCTCTCATCTCTCTCCGCCTCATGGGACGCTGCCATGTGAACTTGCTTCTGGAGGATCTGGGGCTGCTTTTGATATGCCTTGGATGAAGAGAGGGCGGCCTCTCCTTCGACCATTTCTTCAAAAATCTGCCATACGATGTCTTCATCCTTGTTAAAGTGTGAGACCCCACAAGCTGTGTTAACGAGCCTTTGGCTCTCTACGTTCAGACTCCTGAAGAAGTGTTAGACCAAGCTGGTCCTTGGAATTTCATGATGGGAGCATTTCTCCTACAGATCTGTCAATCTCTCCCAGGCTTCATGAATGGATTCGTGGGCTCCCTGAGAGAAGTTGCTAATTCTGGCAATCATCTGATTGGGTCGACCGAGAGGGTAGAAAGAAGGTGGACTTTAGCTCCTCCCAAGTCGTCATGACCATCCCCAAATGGTTGACCCAGTAGAGGGCCTTATCTTGTAGACTGGAGGGGAATGCCATCATATTTACTACGTCTAAAGATACATTGGGGTAGTGGGTCGTACGACAGATGCGTGAAAATTGCTGGAGATGAATGTAAGGCTCTTCATTGGCATTCCCATGAAAAGAGGGAAGAAGAGCAGGGAACTGAGGCTTTATCTCAAAGTGAGCGTGCACCGGTGATGAATCTGCGATTCATCATTTTTATTCATTTATTTTAGCTTAAAATCCCTTATAAAACACTTGTATATAATACTAACTCCATATTCTTACTAACTTGCATCTGTATGTAAATATTGTACACTTCTTACCATTTTAACCTAAAATAAATACAAAAGAAAGAAGGAAAAATAAAGAAAAAAAGGAAGACTGTATATGTAATAGATATAGGCTGACCCGAACCCTGAGAGAGGGTCAAGTCTTGACCTGATCAACCAAGAATAAAGTAGGGGGAGATAGGGTCCTTAATCAAAAAATCCAAAAAAATTGTGTGTATGTATATTTGTATACTACACTATTTTATTTATACATAAATTGACCTCAAACAAAATAATTTTCAAAATAAAAGTTGTAAATAAAAATGTACCCTAAATAATAAAAATAATTGCACAATCAATCTTGTACAGAATAAAAGCAACCACACTTGGAAAAAGCCACTAAGAGATAATTGGAAGATCAACTCCAGCTCCATGAACTCAAATGAAACGAAGCTCACTTCCATTGTATTCCAAATTAAATTATCTTTAAAATGGCTTGATTTCATAATTTTTGGAATTGCGGGTGAAAAGTTGGTTTTCTGGGGTGGTTTGTGTAATTTTCCCATGTATTTGTTCATATTGTATTTTGTAAAGATTTGTAAATATTTTTACTAATATTTAAAATATAAAAATAATAATTTTAAAACGAAATAAATAAAACTAATTTGCTTATTTACCCATGTATATAATGTCATATATGTATATAACATATGTATGTAACTAATTTTCTTAACTAACTAACATAAAAAATCAAAAATTCACATTTAATTTTCAAATAAATGAAGTGATGAAAATACAAAAAATAGTTAATTTTTGTAATAATTTTTTAATCACTAATTGCTTTTATCTTTATCTCATTTCAAATTTCTTTTCTCTTATCTCGTATCCTCATCCAAAAATTTAAAAATTCAAATTTCATTTTATCTATTAATATGGTTCCTCGTCCCTCTTTTCGACTTGATCAATCTTTGGTGAGAGGAGCCCATCTCCGAGAGTCTTCTTGATGCAAAAGGGTGCCTAGCTTCCGAGCCGTCCGGTGACAGCGAGTCGACCTTAATCAAGGTGATCAAGGTCTTTTCCGCTCCTAAGGTGAGATCCATCATTTTCTTCTCGTTTTTCATCCAGATTAACCTTGGTTTAATTTTTTACATCTTTATTTCGTAGTCATTTTTTATCTAGATCTTAGAATCCACCATCATGATTTAATCCACCACCAGCTCGATTTTTCATCTCACCTTCTCGATCTCTACGCATTCTTTTCTACCTCGTACGATATTCCACCTCCGACCATGCACGGTGGTCGGAGATTCGGTTCCATCTGCCCTTCCCCTCGGAACCACATGCATTCACATTTTCCGTATGATTTTAGGATCGAGTCATCGTGCTCCTGTCCTACTTTGTTGATAAATAAAAATTTAAAAAAAAGGTAAAAAAATATCTATCCTTTTTTCTCTAAAATTTATTTTGCAGGGACAAAAAAATAATAAATAATAAAATTTTGTCGTTTCTCTTTGCTAAAATTTATATAAAAGGTTTTTTTATTTCTGAGTTATAGTAAAAAAATTAAAAAATAAATAAATAAACTTCAATGCAAGGCGACCGCTGCCGCTACAGCCCTCCCAGGCACACCCCTGCCATCGCTGCAAAACCATCCTCCCGACCGATCGAAGAACTGCCAGACCTCAGCCGGCGGCGTGCCACCGCCATCCGCTCATAGAAGCCAACTCCAGACTGTCATCGACCCTTTTCTGTGCATTCCCGGCGCACCACGAAGCCCGACCGCAGATCCTTCACCGCTTGTGAGCATCACCGTCGGCGGCTCTTACCGCCCTTGATAGAAGCGCGACGCGACGGAACCATGCAACCACCTTCGCTCAAGCAACGTCGTTGCTCCTCTGTACGCGACAGAGCATGACCATAGCACCACCTCCATCGCCGACACCTGTATGATTTTCCCCTGCACCAACGCAGCGACGTTCCTATCCGCTATATCCACACTGACATCATCGTTGATTCTGCCACCCCCCACGCGAAGTGCGCGCCCTCTGACTGTCAGGCCTCCACGCGACCCCTGCTCCAGCCGTTGGCACGCTCCGCCGAGTCTCCTCCTCCATCTTGCAGAACAGGGGCAGTGGCCCTCTTTGACTTGTTTGTGAAGAACAATAATGAAGGGAACCCTAGGGTTCATTAAAGAAATTTTATTAGAAAAATTACACTTCGTCCCTTGATAGTTTCAACATTTTCAAAGAAGATCCTGCCAGAATCAAGCACGTGCGTTGCACGTTTATAATTGGGCAAATTACATTCAGCTCCGGAAGTTTTTAAAAATTACATAAAAGTCCCCCGCTCCAGTATAAAGCACGTGCTTTGCACGCTTATTTGGGTAATTTGCACTTCTCTACCAGTTATTTTATTATCTGCTATCATTTAGTGAAAAAACTTTGAACATTTGCATTTTAATCCTTCATTTCCAGACCTTAACTTTGTTCGCTTTTCATATTTAAATAAATGTTTTCTTTGGTCAATAAATCTTCCAAAAATCATGCTATGCTTCTGATGTTCTTATCTTTTTAGCAAATTTTTCATTGTAATTTATCATTATTTAAGATCATTATAAAAACAGTGTCTTTTTCTCTTCTAGAAATTCAAAAATTCATAAAAATTTGAATATTGCTCTAAAAATTCCAAAAAAAATTAGATTAGTTTTATTTTATTTTCTTTTAATTTCTACCCAAATTTCACATGTTAATTCTTTTCAAAACCAAAAAAATCAAAAAATACTAAAAATAATATAAAAATCATAAAAAATTCTACAAAATCTAAAAATCGTTATTTTAGTTAATGTTTGTAGACATTTATCTATATTTTATCATTAAAATAATTTCCAGGAGTTTTGGGCACTTAAAATATTTTTAAGTTGCAAATTACTGAATGTTGTGCATTGTTTCTTTTTTTACCACTATTTAATTTTTAGAAACATACAAAGATATCCAAAAATTCAATAAAAATTCCCAAAAATATTTCAAAATCCTTAAAACCCAAAAATATTTTCTTTGGATTTTTCTGAGCATTTTTGATATCATTGAAAAATACAAAAAGAGTTTGGTGTGCGTATTTCTTATCTTGTGCATATTGCCCATCACTAAAAAGTTGAAAATAAAAAAAATAAAAAAATAGAAATAAAAAAAAGAAGAAAAATAAGAAGAAAAAAATTCCACAAAAACCAAGATAGCTTGCCATTGAGATTCCTTTTTCTCTTAATTGATCATTCGATTAATTGAATAACCCTCGGAAATTGTAGCGTCTCTGAGTTCGATCCCGTCCTCTATACAGGTGAATAAATAGCAAAAACATTTCTCTTGCTCCACATTATTTTCTATAATTATGTTCCAGCGAGAGAAGAAAAACTTGTTTGTTTGTCGCGAGATTTTTGGGGACAACAACGACGACTTGTATCATTAACAACTGATCCTCAAAGATTCCACATCATCAAAATGGCGTCGTTGCCAGGGAGGCACGGAGAGGGTAGTTAGGTTTCTCTTTTGACCTGCTATTCTTGGTTGCATATATTTGTGTATATTTTTCCACATTCACTCCATTGTTCATATTCACTGTTTCATGTCATTTTTTCTGCTTATATTTGGTAATTGTGCTTCTTACACATTCTCTTTTCTTTTTCTTGTGAGGGCCTGCGGAGCGAAGGAGGCGATCCTAGGAGAGTCGAAGCACCCAAGCGAAGCAGAGGCGGCTTGATTCTTCATCGAGCCATAGGATAGCGTGAGAAGAGGAGAAGAAGAATTAAAGGAGACCAAAACAGAGAGAGAGAGAGAGAGAGATATTCTTTTCTAGCATTTGAACCCTTGTAAACAGACATTCATTTGTTGCGGGGTCTATTTCGCCAAGTGCCGGTGCACTTGGGGGACCTCACCGGTTTTGTTTTCATCGCCTTATTTTTCTTTGTTTCCATGGATTTCGTGAGCTACCTATTGATTGCTTTAATTAATTTGCTTGAGCCAGGTAATTAGTTAGGTCCAAACACCCTAAACAAGAATTTCTGTACCTATAGAATAGAGCGTTATTGGACTTAGTCAAATTAACTTGTTCTTGCCCCTTAATAGAGGCTATTGTTAGGACGATTCACTTGCATTTGCATATAGGTTAGTTTATTTTTGTGTATTTCAATTCTGCGTAGATCACTTGCATGTAGAGTGCTGGCAACAAGGTACACATCTCTAACCCCCGCATGCATCATTGTGTTTAATCACTCATTGGCATTTCTGATCTCCTTGTTTTCACTCACATTAGTTAAAAAGGAAATTGGACACTCGGTAGGTGATTCTTTGAAAATATTTTAATCAAGTGACAACTGCCTAAAATACGGGACTACTAAAAAAAACTCGACCCTAAAATAACCACAAGGAAAAATCATTATTTTGGGGAGAGCAACCCCCTCATTGTTCGATTTGTATGTAGCGAGAGAGAGACCTGCACACTAGGATAAAACCACACACGAACTCTTTTCAGACTACTATCTTGGGTTAGTCGTTCTCCAGTGAGGATCTCTCCGGTAGCCGGTAAAGCGGCTCGTGACGTCCTTAACAGATTGAGTTGATCTGGTAGCTGGTAAATGGTCCGCAATTCATACTGGCTGGGAAAGATCTAACTTTGGGATTGTACCAGTCTTCTGAGATCATTGGGTTCCTAACATCTCGCTTTAACCACTCTGATAGATTTTATTCTCACCAACTCTAAAAATTGACAAGATAAATGATCGAATCTTCATGGTCTTCACCTTGAGTTGAGTTGGTGAACTGGGGGTTTGTATTGTGTTGATTGCTTGTGTGTACGCTAGATCGTTCTGTGCATTTGCGCCTTTTTCTCCACATATTTTGACTTGACCCTCGTGCTTTTCCAATCATGTATTTTGTTTCAGAGATGGCCGACTAGAGTTATTTTGATCCGATCTTCATGGATACCTCGTACCCTCAAGCCGATCCACCTTCCTTTTTCTAGGAGGACTTTCCCTTTGATATTTGTGCATATCCACCTAACCTATTTTTTCAGGAATCAGATGATGATTTTCACCCACCCTCATTCCATTCACCCGACCCTATGATTTTAGAGTCACCTTTCATGTTGTCCATACTTGAGACCTTGAACCAGATGATGGAGCATATGAATTCGAAGATTACCAATCTATTTAACATCAATAATAGTCAGAATGCTACTGCACTATTTGAAGATATGGATTCACTTGAGTATAATTATGAGAGCTTATAATCACCCAAAATACAAAAAAATGAGAAAAATTCAAAAGTCCAAAAAGAATTTGCAAGACACATTGTTGATTCATTTTTTGAGGAGAGGGAACCCATGCCAAAATATTTTCCCACACAGCCTTGTCCCAATCTTGACCCCTAAGATGCCACTGTACAAACTTCTCTTGGCAATCCTCGTGTATATGCTGATTCCGATCTCCTACCTTGTATGGAGGAGGTACAAAAATTCAATGTTGACTAAACCCGAAGTGGTGGCCACTATTCATGAGATCATTAAAGCCCCACTTCGATAGGCTATGACAGATTTAGCTACTCTTCAACACAAGAAGAGGAAGCGAATGAGAAGATTCGACCATCACATCTTGACCATGGACATTGCCTATGTCATCTCTCAGCGTCCACATTTTAAGAAAGGGAACAGTACCATACCTCTTGTGAGCTGCTCCATCTTTGAACATTCTTGTGATAACACTCTTCTTGACGGTGGTTCGTTAACCAACATAATACCCTTCTCTATGGCATAGTCTCTCCATCTTGGGCCTCTCAAGAAAACCAGGATGATAGTTCAATTTGCTGATGGATCTATCAAGAGACTGAAGGGTATTCTAGAAAATGTTGTCATTCTCATTCATGGTATGAACTTCACTTCTGATTTTGTCATATTGCCCATGGAGACCTCCACCCCTGTGGAGCACCCCTTCCATCATCCTGGAGTAGCCTTTCCTCGCTTCTATAGGAGCTGTTATTGATTATGGATCAGGAGAGATTCACTTTCGTTCTGATGCAGGGAGCAATGTGTTGATCATTACACCCATTACTGACCAGAACCCTGCATCCCATGAGAGCCCGCCCTAGCCAACCCCAAGGAATTTGACCTCGATGATATTATCAAGGATTCTTGTTATATGTTGGATGATAATGAAACCAAGAATTCCTCTTCAAGGAGGGGGACTCGAAAAGCATAGACCTTGAAGTTCCGCCTTCTGGTATATGGAGATGCGTTGATGACATCCACGGGATTTACACGATAGACACCCTAGAGCGGAAGGCAGACTCTGAGACTAGACATGACGGGCATGATTTGACTACTTTTGTTGATGAGTCCGTTCCTATTCACCCTGATTCAGATGAGACTGAAAAGGCCAAATTTGATTTGATTGCTTTTGTTAAGGAATTTGGGCCTTTTGATAAAGATGATGATCCAGTAGAGGCTCTCCAGGCTGAAATTGATCTTACTTTTTTCTGATAATGATTTCAAGCCTTTTTACTTTGATGTTTGCGAGACTTCTCAGGCAGGACATGACCACACTACTTCTACTGACCGATTCATGCCTGCACACTCTGAGACTGCTGAGGATACATTCTTGGTCGATCCTGATCAATTCATAACTAATGATAACCCCAATATCGACCTACACCTTCTCAGATCCATACCTCAACGGTCTCACAAGAATGTTCGCTTTAGACCTTCTTGACCTTTGTACATCCACTCCTTTTGTATATCCTTTCGTTTCACTCTTTGTTCTTTCATTTTATCATTCACCCCGTTTCCGTATGTGCGTATATATGCTATACTTAGGATGTGCTTTATCCTAAGTATGGGGGGGTGAGTGGTTTGTGTTGTTCATATTCATTCTGTTCATCACTCCTGTTGTTGCCTATACTAAGGGATACTCTACCCTATGTATAGGAGGGGGAGGGATGAAGTTGTTCATATCATTTTTTATTATTTTTGAGTTTGTACATTCTCCGCATTGATTTTCCCCTTTTGTACATTCTTATATACTTAGGATTACTTGATCCTAAGTATAGGGGGGATCACCGACCTCTATTCTTTTCATTTTCATTTTCTCTTTGAGTCGTTGTAGCATAGGAGTCTTTTCACTTTTCTATACTTAGCACGAGTTATGTCTTCCTTTGCCACTCTCTGATCACTATGAGGACATAGTTCGAGCTAAGTATAGGGGGGTATCGTATATATTGTATATAAACTTTAGACATAACTCGTACTTTAATGTTTATTTTTGGGGATATGTATATAAATTCGTAAAATCCACGTGTGATATAGACTTTGATCACCTTTCAAAAAAACAAAAAAATAAAAAGAAAATAAAAAACAAACAAAAAAACAAATAAAAAAACAACAAAAAATAAACAAAAACAAAAACAAGAAAAAAATAAAAAACAAAAAACAAACAACAAATAAATCTAGTATACTTGTATATATTTTACTAACCCTTTTTCCTTTTTTTAAAAACTATAAAACCAAAAATCTGTAAAAAGTTGCATAAAAAACTCTTTTTGCATGTGCATCATTTTTCCTTTCTTTTCTAAAAATCAATAAAAAATTGAAAGTCAGAAAATTGTTTAAAAAAATGCTTTCTTTTTGCATTGTACATATTTCTTGCATTTGCATGTGCATTTTTCAGGATAGCATTGACATTTAAACTAAGTCTGGAATAAAATTGAAGAATGGAGCTTAGTTGGACCTTAATCCACTTAATTTCAGAGGAACCTTATGAGAAATGGAGTTGAGACTTTTCAGGTCCTAGTGACTTAATTCTTTGAGTCCATAAGACTATGTTCACATGTCATCTTGATTAGTCTAAGTAGAACATTTAACAACACACTCATGATTCTTTCAGACCGTGGCTTATCTTGAACAAGCACTCTACACGTAGTTTTTCATATATGAGGTAGTGATGAGGCAGAATCTTTTGGCTTGGGGTAGCGTATGAGGGTAGTACATCTAGGCGGAACCTCTCGTCTTCCTCTAGGGAAGTAAGTGTGTTTCAACCTAGTCTAGCGATGTTGAGGTCTAAAGAAAGGATGCTGTGGGGTTGCAAGAATGCTTCGAAAGAAGGATAGTCTACTTGCTCAAGAGGAAAAACTCCTTATGTACATGTTGCACCTTGTATATACTTTCAAAAAAAAAGTATGGAAAAATGCAGAATCTCCAAAAGTAGACAGGCCTGATTGAAAAGTAAAATGCCTGCCGGAGTGTATATGCAAGGATAAAAAAATTATTACAATAAGAGCTTCAAATACAATTTTTTGTAAGCTTGCAGTGGATGGCTTGGCTACACTGGTCATGCATCCAAGGATAGGTAGCTACACTGGTTACTGTCCATTCTTTTCTCCATCCCCTCTTCTTGAGCAGGTTGTACTTGAACTTAGAAGGGAATATCTCCTTTCCTTGAGGAAAGAATTGCAAGACAAGGGAACTAGAGTTACCTTGTTGAGGGAGGTTTTTCTTTGTTACTTTTGAGATGGGGAGCTACATCTCACTTACACCGTACAAGTAAAGATTCATAGTCACAAGAATTTGTGTATATAGACATGTTCTAACCTGACTGTTGAGGTGACCTGAATAGGAGTTCTATGGAACTTAAAGGCTGTTAGGTTTTAAATCCATCTCCCATTAAGGTTCCGACACACTAATAATCCAAAGGTCTGACAGGGCTCCAAACTACAATTTTATGTAGAAAGTTTAATACGCAATATTATCCTAACTTCTTTATTTTCTTTCCTTTTTTCTTCTATTCACTTATTCTTTCAAATAAGTGTTTGCTAAGGGACTAGCAAAGGTAAAGCATAGCGGGATGATGAATATATGACTCGTCATCTTTATTCATTTATTTTAGCTTAAAGTCCCTTATAAAACACCTGTATATAACACTAACTCCATATTCTTACTAACTCGCATCTGTATGTAAATATTGTACAATTCTTACCATTTTAACCTAAAATAAGTAAATAAAGAAAGAAAGGAAAAATAAAGAAAAGAAAAAAGGAAGATTGTATGTACGTAATAGATACAGGCTATCCCGAACCTCGAGATAGGGTCAAGTCTTGACCTGATCGACCAAGAATAAAGTAGGGGGAGATAGGGTCCTTAATCAGAAAATCCAAAAAAAAATTGTGTTGTGTATATTTGTATACTACACTATTTTATTTGTACATAAATTGACCTCAAACAAAATAATTTTCAAAACAAAAGTTGTAAAAAATGTGTCCTAAATAATAAAAATAATTGCACAATCAAATCTTGTACAGAATAAAATTCAACCATACTTGGAAAAAGCCACTAAACGATAATTGAAAGATCAATTCCGGCTCCACATGAACTCAAATTGAACCAAACTGACTTCCATTGTATTATAAGTTAAATTATCTTTAAAATGGTTGTGATTTCATATTTTTTGGAGTTACGGGTGAAAAGTTGATTTTCTAGAGTGGTTTATGCAATTTTCCCATGTATTTGTAGATATTGTATTTTGTAAAGATTTGTAAATATTTTTACTAATTATTTAAAATAAAAAATAAAAATTTTAAAACAAAACAAAAATTTTTGCTTATTTACCCATGTATATAATGTCATATATGTATATAGCATATGCATAATTAATTTCTTAACTAACTATCATAAAAAAATAAAAAATTCACATTTAATTTTCAAATAAATAAAGTGATGAAAATACAAAAAATTAGTTAATTTTTGTAAATATTTTTTAATCACTAATTGCTTTTATCTTTATCTCATTTCAAATCTCTTATCTCTTATCCTCATCCAAAAATTTAAAAATTCAAATTTCATTCAATCTATTAATATGGCTCCTCGTCCCTCTTTTCAACTTGATTAACCTTTGGTGAGAGTAGCCCGATCTCCGAGAGTCTTCTTGTCATAGAAGGGTGCCTAGCCTCTGAGCCGTCCGGTGACAACGAGTCGGCCTTCGTCAAGGTGATCAAGGTCTTTTCCGCTCCAAAGGTGAAATCCATCATTTTCTTCTCAGTTTTTCATCTATATTAACCTTAGTTTAATTTTTCGCATCTTTATTTCGTAGTCATTTTTTTATCTAGATCTTAGAATCCACCATCACGATTTAATCCGCCACCAACTCGATTTTTCATCTTACTTTCTCGATCTCTACACATTATTTTCTACCTCGCACGATCTTCCACCTCCGACCACGCACGGTGGTCGGATATTCGGTTCCATCTGCCATTCCCCTCAGAACCGCACACATTCACATATTCCGTGTGATTTTAGGATCGAGTCATCATGCTTGTGTCCTACATTGTTAATAAATAAAAATTTTAAAAAAGGTAAAAAAATATCTATCCTTTTTTCTCTAGCATTTGTTTTGCAGGGACAAACAAAAAAATACAAAAAAAAAATAAAAAATAAAAATAAAAAAATGTCGTTGTTTCTCTTTGCTATATATATAAAGTTTTTTCTGAGTTACAGTAAAAACTAAAAAAATAAAAAAAAACTTCAATGTGGGTGTGGCCGTTGCCGTCACCGCCCTCCAGGCGTGCCCCCGCCATCACCGCAGAACCATCCTCCCGACCGAGCGAAGAACTGCCAGACCTCAGTCGGCGACGCGTCACCGCCAGCCGCCCGTAGAAGCCATCTCCAGACTGCCGGCCACCCTCTTCTGTGCATTCCCGGCGTGCCACAAAGCCCGACCGCAGATCCTTCACCGTCGGTGGCGCTTCTGCCATCCTCGACAGCAATGCGATGCGGCGGAGCCGTGCCACCACCTTCGCTCAAGCAACACCTTCGCTCCTCCGTGTCGCAGCAGAACACAGCCATAGCACCACCTCCATCGCTAAAACCTGCATGAATTTCCCTCGTGACAACGCGCCGGCATTCCCCTCCGCCATAGCCACGCTGACATCACCGTCGATTCGGCCATCGCCCGTGCGAAGTGTGCATCCTCTGACCGTTAGGCCTCCATGCGACCCCTGCTCCAACCGTTGGCACGCCTGGCCGAGTCTCCTCCTCCATCTTGAAGAACAGGGGCAACAACCCTCTTTGACTTATTTGTGAAGAACAATAACGAAGGGACCCTAGGGTTCATTAAAGAAATTTTATTGGAAAAATTACACTTCTTCCCCTCATAGTTTCAACATTTTCAAAGAAGACCCTGCTAGAATCAAGCATGTGCGTTGCACATTTACAATTGGGTAAATTACGTTCAGCTCCAGAAGTTTTTCATAATTATAGAAAGGCCCCCGCTCCAGTATAAAGCACATGCTTTGCACGTTTATTTGGGTAATTTCCACTTCTCTACCAATTATTTTATTGTTTATTATCATTTAGTGCAAAAACTTTGAACATTTGCATTTTAATCCTTCATTTCAAGACCTTGACTTTGTTTGCTTTACATATTTAAATAAATATTTTCTTTGGTCAATAAATCTCCCAAAAATCGTGCTATGCTTCTGATGTGCTTATCTTTTTAGCATAAATTTTTCATTGCAATTTGTCATTATTTATACTTATTAAAAAATAATGTCTTTTTCTCTTCCTGAAATTCAAAAATTCATAAAAATTTGAATATTACTCTAAAATTCCAAAAAATTAGTTTAGTTTTATTTTATTATTTTTTAATTTCTATCCAAATTTAACGCATTAATTCTTTTCAAAAAACAAAAAATTGAAAAATACTAAAAATCTTATAAAAATAATAAACAATTCTAAAAAAATAAAAAAATCATGATTTTAGTTCTTGTTTTTTTATAATTGTCGATATTTCATCATGAAAATAAATGCCAGGAGTTTTGGCACTTAAATCATTTTTAAGTTTCAAATTACTCCTGGATGTGCATTGTTTCTCATTTTTACCACTGTTTGATTTTTAGAAAAAAACAAAGATATCTGGAAATTCTACAAAAATTCCCAAAAATATTTCAAAACCCTTAAAACCCAAAAATATTTTCTCTGGATTTTTCTGAGTGTTTTTGATATAATTGAAAAATACAAAAAGAGTTTGGTGTGCGCATTTCTTATCTTGTGCATATTGCCCATGATTTGAAAATTATTTTTTTACAAAATTAAAATCACTAAAAAGTTGAAAATCTTAAAATAAAAAATAGAAATAAAAAAAGAAAATAAATAAAAATAAAAAAATTCCACAAAAACCAAGATAATTTGCCATTGAGATTCTTTTTTCTCTTAATTGATCATTCAATTAATTGAATAACCCTCGGGAATTGTAGCCTCCCTGAATTCGATGTTATCCACTATACAGGTAAATAAGTAGCGAAAACATTTCTCTTGCTCCACATTATTTTCTATAATTATTTTGTAGCGAGAGAAGAAAAAAATTATTCGTTTGTCTACTGACGCTTGATTAGGTTGCAACGTCTTGTTCATAATTCAAAAAATTAAAACCCTAGAAAAGCAAAGCAACAACCGGTGGTATGCATATACACTCGGTCATCTTGCTGTCTACAGGGTTGTATGTTTCTTTCAGCATGGGAATCAGCCTTCCTTGTTCAATCTCTTCCACGTCTGGATTATCACGGGGTCCACCACCTCCTCCTCCTGGTCTGCCTCCTCCTCATTCTGGTATGTTCATAACATCATTCATCATTTCCTGGAATGCAGTCTGAGCTAGGGCTTGCTCAGTTAGTTGTTGCTGGATGGCCTGGATGGAGGCCAGCAACTGAGCGTTGACTTGGTTCTGGTCAGGTATCTCTACTTGATCAGGTTGGGGAGGCTGTTGACCCTTTCCTCTTCCTTGAGGTGCCATTTCAGGGTCTGAATATGAGGAGATGAACTGTGGATTGGGATCCAGGACTAGGGCTAGCTTCTATCTGCAAGATGAGAGAATCCCAATCAGACCACTCGCAGTTAAATCCCAGCTGCCATGATAAATATGGAATTAGGTCAATTGCAGAGTGTTGTGAATGAAAAAGGATATTGACTGTAATCAACTTCCATTCACAACGACGAAAGTGGGACAAGAGTGGTCCTGGTTTATTGGGTGATCAAAAGGAAGGGTAGAAGATGAGGATTCTAAGGATCGACCCACAAGGTCCGGATCTGGTTCTCGGGAATTGCCTCGAATTATTGGCGAGGTCGAGTCCATGGAATCAATGTAGGTGTCAACTGGATCCTGACTAAACCATCCATGGATCGACATTGCGAAACAAGAGGAGGGTAGATGCAGGAAGAAAGATACGATGATCAACGAGGAATAAATTGGAATGTAAAATAGTAGAAAGGCTCAAGACTGAGCGGGGGTCAAAGGGAGAACCACATGACAAAATTTGCGCAAGTGCATGGGACTTGATCTTTGAATCTTAATCTAGATCAATACAAACACAATACAAAATTAGCTTCACCAACTCATGCCATGTGAATTCTTTGAAGGTTCGACTACTTATATCTTTTCAGAGTTGTTATTTCAGGCATATCTTATAACAAGTCCTTAGCACACTAACCTTATATGAGAGAGAGTACTACCATAAAAGTGTCATGTACTTGTCCTTCTTTTTTGTAACTTGTAGTCTACACTTTTTGAGGTCCTTATAACCCTTCATGGATCCCTACTCAGTCAAAAAATTAGAGAGAGGAAGCTGATAGGTGAAACCAATGCTTCAGTTCTTGCTCAAAACGGAATCACACGTGAGCATGCAAAAAACTACTCGGATGCAAACCGATTAGACAGACACCCTCGTGAAGGGGTGGCCTAAGCTCAGTACTTCAGACCATGTCGATGTTCCACACAAGGAGGGAACACCATCGTTCACAAGGCCCTATTCGGTCACATACGATAGAAGCACCATTACTTCAGAAATCCAGGCGATACACAAGGTAGTTACAGATTGGGATTTGGGCTCTATTCCTTTGTGGGTCGTGCCTCGCTCATGGGAGGGGTTTTGGTCCCCTCTGAAGGTACCTGAAAACAATGAGGGCTTTATAGATCCAAAGAAATGATAGTCCATTACGGATTTTAATTAAGGTCAAAGTTTATTTAGCACTCCCCTTGTTTTAATTTTTTTGGATTTTCACTTTTTTTGAGTCTGTTTTCATACAAGTGCTTATATTTTTTTGTAGATTATCATTTAAGTCCTAGGTACACAAAATCAGAGGGACATAGCGAAAAAGCTGTGCATGTCGATTCAATGATGGAATTCTCACCGTTGAACCTAATGATGCATGCTGAGTTAGAGGACTTACAGTGCTTCCCAGCTCTCTCCATGAGATATGCAAAACAGAATTTTAAACCTATCTACATTGTGGTGCGCAATCGATAAAATCGCCCTAAACAGTAGCTGCTATGAATAGTGAAGAACTGGTTGTTAGTTATTCAGAAATGAGACCAAGGTCTGGTCTCTGATGCTGATCAATGTCTGCCACAACGGGTCTTGCACACGCTGTATACGACCTTTAGCGGCACACGGTCTCATATCTGAATTACTAACATTATTAATTTGACTAGATCCATACGTAAGAGACTATAGGAACATGCATTCTTTTTAATGTTTGGACCTAGTTACCAAGTCAAGCAAGCTAAGTCTAGGGGCTCCATGCACACAAAACAAAAAAAAGAAGGCGGGAAACTCAAAACAGTGGAAAACAAAATAAAAGAAGGCGAGAAAACACAGAAAACTACGATGAGGTCCCCAGGTGAACATACACCCGGGCACTGGACCTCGTTGTGAAGAGTAGAGTCCAAATTATATACAAGCCAAAATTGTATCTCTCTCTCTCTCACCATAAATTACATAAATGCATTTGAAATTAAATCTAAGCTAGTTTCTTCTCCTTGCTTCCTTGGTGCTCACTCCATCTGGTCATAGAGTGAAGACCAACCTCCTCCAAGATTGGATGCATCAACTTCCTAGAAAGCCCTCCTCGCGTGGTAAGCCCTCACAACAAAGTCACAAAGAGATGTCATTAGCACAAATAATTAAATAATAAAATAAATATTTACAATAATAATCAAAGAATGAGTTGGAAATAAAGTAATGGATATCTACAACAACGAACCAATAAATCAAATAAATGACTATAAAAGAATGACCGAAACATTAGGCTACGCTCATTGCTCCCTGGAAGTGGCACCATCTGATAACATGTGTTTCAGCGGAGGTCGTGTCAATCCACAAGGCGGACATACAATCGTCAAAGTGACCCCAAACGAAAACCCCAGTTAGTCAGCAATTAACCCACAATATACATGATTCAATTAATAACAAAAATGTGGAATTAAAATTTATTTTCTCTACCATAAGATGTATAGTAAGCAAGTATGTAGAGGTCGAACCACATAGAGCAAAATGGTAGACTAAGGTTATTCATGCACAACCCGACCATTCATTTATATAGATGTTTTGGCGGGTTTTTAAATTTTAATTAAATTTCTTTTTATATTTTTTTGTTTTATATTATTTTTGATATTTTTGATATTAGTTTTTTATATTTTCTTTTTATATCTTTTTTATACTATTTTTTTATATAAACCTTATAGCATATATTAGGGATTATTTATATAATATATAGCAATATATTATAAATACTAATGAATATACGAAAATACAGAAAATAAGTTATTTTTGAGGTTTTCATATTTTTATAATGTTTTTTGTAATTTTTTTGGAATTTTTACTAATTTTTATGTATTTTTAAAATAAAAAATATCCCCCAAGAAGGGATTAATTAAATACCCGAAACTGATTTGGATACAAAAAATAGCAAATAAATCCCCAAATTATACAAATTAATTTTAATATATAAATATTTATATAAATAAAATTATTAAACAAAAAAGATATTTTTGGATTTTTTAAGATTTGTTAAGAATTTAATAAAGGATTTTGGGGTTTTTAGATTTTTAGGGCTTTTACTTTTCCATTTTTAATAATTTTTGTTCTATAAATAAAATAGGTCAAAATATACTATATATATATTTGTAATTTTTTAAGATATTTTAAATTTTTTTGGTATTTTATAAATCAAAAAGGAAATAAATCAGTTCCTTTCCATTTTTAATAAATAATTAAAATAACAAAAATGCCAAGTAAACACATGGCATGAAAGTATAAGGCACGAGTATTTTTACATATCTTTGTATATTTTTAGGAGCATAATAGGTATTTTTAATAAATTGATAAAACATGCAAAAATCAAAGTCCTAGCAGGGATATTTTTGCAATGAAAATAAGAGATAAGGGCATAGATGTAATTTTGCCTGAATAAAACAACATTTATTTAAATTTTAAAGACTATTTTACGATAATAAAAATCATCTGGGTCTCTGCACAAAATTTCCCAAGTCACATGGAGACTACACGTAACTCTGGGAGGGACCAAAATGAAAATACATAAAGTTCGGGGTCCTTTTGCAAAAAGTCCAATTTTATTTACTTCTAACTTTTATTTACAGAATTAAATAATAAAATACAAAAATTACAGGGTTAAATACACAATTACCCCAAAAGAGCGTGCGATCCAACGGTTGGGCGTCATCCACTTGACACGCATTGCTTATCCAACGTATGGTATCGCTTCGTCAATGAACACTCAATATTAGATCGCGGGTCATGATCTGATGGTGAGGGCGAGACACATCCAACAACTGCTACTTCATCAGGCGCAAGACAACGATCAGACGGCTGAGGAAGGGGCTGGAAGAACATGCAAGAAGGTCGCCTGGGGCGAGCTTTGATCGGATCTTGCGGGCTCCTCCGACCACCATTCCCTCTGCCGAGGGGCTCTACACGTTCCTGGTGACCTTCTGCGCCAGTTGGTACCTTCATTAGGGCACCTAGAGCTCCAGCATGGTCGCACAAGCTCAGGGAAGAAGGTCAGCCCAAGTGCCTCCTTTCTTCAAAAATCGACTCCTATTGGAGTCTTTTGGTCCCCAGCACCTGTAGGAAGCTCAAGCACAACACAATGAGGGTCCTAGGGATATTATTTATTGGAATGGACGAGAAATGGCTCAGGTGGAGCTTCTCCGGTGAACGACGGAGGTGGAGAAGGTGATCTCCATATCCACGATAGATCTGGGTGAATGGAAGGGTACGAGGCGTAGGGAATTTAAGGGGAAGAGAGATGAGGGTGACAACGAGTCGGGGGAGTTGGTTATAATGCGTGGAGGAGCTCGCCGGAGCTCGACTCTGGCGAACTACGAGCAACTCGGATTACACTAATCTAGTTGACTAAATACTAAGCTAATGACTGAAAATTAAAGCTACTACTAAAATAAGCGAAATAAATAAGGAAGGAACAACTCTTATACTTGGGATTGCCCAGGGAGCAGGGTTGCCGGTGATGGGCGGCCATGGGTGCACCCCTCGCTCCTGGAGCTCGGCCTAGCATTGAAGACACTCCCCCTGTCACGAGGACTCCTCCTAGATACTAAACCAAGGATCCTAGACGCTTAATGGTGACCAAAGAATCGATGGAGGCGAAGGTGTTTTATTTATAGAACATAATGTCACCCTTATTTGACCGGCTAATTGCGACAATTCGAGCGTATATACTAGAGATTAAAGGGTAGGGCCAGTATGTACAATGATCAATGATCATTTCGTATGAAGGGGGCGAAGGCGATTGAGCGAGAAGATGCTTAGGAAAAATGCGTGAAATCGTGGGATTGGACATGATTGATGGGAGTCAAAGCTGGGGGGGAGTTGACCAAAGGTCAACATTTGACGCGACCCCATTGGGCCACGTCAGTCGCTACGCGACAAAATAGCAATAATATTCGTATTTTATTTATTTAATATAGTAAATGATTTTATTATTTTTAAAGTATTAAATAAAAAATTTTTATTATTTAATGTAGTCTTTAAATATGATTTTTATTTATTTATTTGGTGTATTTTATTAGCAGTTAATATTAAATAGTGTATTTATAGGTATAATTTCTTGTATTTTGTACATATTTTATTTTATATATTTTATTATTATTATTATTTTATTTATATAATTATAACTTATTTTTGTGAGTATAAATATATTTTTGTTTGTATTTTTGTGATGCAATTTGTATACTTAAATAAATAGATATGTATCTTTTATGGGTATACTTATAGGTATTTTACCTATGTTCTATATACATCTTTTTATTTTAATGTATTTTAATGAGTTTTATTTTGGGTTTATATTTTTAATAAAATATATATAGTACTTCTAATATTACAAAAATATAAAGAATAAAGAATGAAATCCACTTTTATTTATATAGAAGTAATAACATAGGTATTTTGCCTATGTTTTCATAGACTTATTTTATTTTATTTTTCTTTTTGGTTTTATTTTGGTTTTAACATACAAATATGTTATAAATAATAATTACAAGTATATAAAAAATATAAGTTTGTAAAAATAATGAAGGATGAATAAAATGAATATTTTAATCAAGTATAATGTACAATGAGTGTCAAAAACCTAACTTTCACACAGTAACTCCAAAAAATATAAAACCACCACCACTAAATAGCTTGTGAAAATTATATACAATTAGAGTGATTTTGATATGTTTTGAGTTTTTATTTGAAAGATAGGGGTCTGGGAAGTTGGGTTTTTGGCTGTTTATTTTGTATATAAAATGAACACTTTGTATTATTCTTATACAAACTCAATTTTGGATTTTTATTTATATTATTATCTACAACTTTCATGTATAAAGTTTCTTTATTGGAAGAATAAATAATAAAAAATAAAATAGGTACCACAAATGCATAAATATTGAATAAAAGAATTGGATTTTTATTCTATTTTTGGTCCTTATCCCCCCCTACTTTATTCCTCGTCGACCAACTCAATTCTTAACTTGGTCTCAGGATTTAGGGTCTTAAAATCTCTTCGATAATTTATTCCTTTTTATTTTCTTATCTTTATTCTATAATTTTTGCATTAAAAACCTTATTTTATATGCAAATATAAAAATAAATAAATAATGAATGCTATTATGCATAAATTAATACTATTTACATGCATTATCTAGGGTTTTTAAGGCCAAAATGATAGAATAAATGTGATGAAATGGAGATTCATCAAGTGGTATCTTATATGTATAAAATTTTGTATTTTTGTATTTTACAAGTTTTTGTTTTTAAATAAGATAAAAGTCAAAATAAAATAGAGAAAATATGAAAGAAATATATATAACTTAATCTATTTTTTGGATTTTTAATAATTTAAAAAATAAAAAGATAAATGAAGGGAATTTTGGTCAATATGTACAATATACAATAGGAGCCCAAAACCCAAGTTTCGCATATGAAATCCAATTTTTATGAAATTGGTCTTGTTTTGAAGGTTTTTGAATGTATATTACTTTAAAAGTGGGTAGACCAATATTAGATCATGTATGAGAGAGTTGTGTACATTTTAAGGTACTTATTCTCAAATAGGGCTTGAGTTTTATTGGTCAATTTTACAAGTTATTATTATATTTGATATTTTTTCTTTACGAGTGTTAGTAATATGTACACAATGGATTGTTTTTATTGAATTTGGAGTTAGTATAAAATAGATAAAATAGGAGAAATAGGATAATATACATGTGATTATGTACAAGTGAATTTGGCTTCTTATGTAATGCACATATGAATGCTAAAATGCGAACATTAATTCTAAATTCACGAATGCGAATAATGCACAATAAATGAAAATATGCAGCTAATTGCTGGGGAACGAAGTTCTATTTTCTACTTTTGGAGTGATCAATCACAGATTCATCAACCCCCTATACTTAAACCTTTCTCATCCCTGAGCAACTAAAATGAAACGCAAAAGTAAAATGAAATTGGGTTCCATACCAAGGTCATGAACAAAAGATGAAAATGGAGCTCGACTCAACCTATAGATTAATAGTGAGGCGGAACCTTACTGGGAATTGAATTTAAGACCTAACAGACTTTAAGTTCCACAAGTCTTCTATTTAGGTCATGTCGACAGTCAGGTCAGAACAAATCCTCATACACAAATTCTATTGACTATGGATCTTACTTGTACTGTGTAAGTGAAATATAGCTCTCCACATCAAAAATGGCAAAGAAACAGCCTCCTCTAACAAGTTAAATCTAATTCCCCGGTCTAGCAACTTTCCTCGAGGATCAAGGTATTCCCTTCTAAGTTCAAGTACGACCAGCTTAAGAAGAGGGGGTAGAGAAGATAATGGACGGTAGCCAGTGCAGCTACATATCCTAGGATGCTTGACCCATGTAGTCAAGTCATCTAGCTACAAGCCTACAAAAACTTTGAATCTCTTCTTATTTTTCTATACTTGCACATATACTTCGGCAGGCATTTTACTTTTCAATCAGGCTTGTCCACTTTTGGAGATTCTGCATTTTCTTCTTCTTCTTCTTCTTCTTCTTTTTGACATATATACATGATGCAGCATGTACATAAGGAGTTTTTCTTCTTGAGAAAGTAGACTATCCCTCTTTTGAAGCCTTATTGCAACCCACAACATCTCGTCGTTATACGTTAATGCCACAAGACTAGTTTGAGATGCACTACCCTCCCTAGAGGAGGACAGATGTTTCCACCCGTGTGCCACTCCAAGCCAAAGGATTCTACCTCCTCACCACCTCATCAATGAAGAGATACGTATCCAAGTTAGGTCACTGTCTAAAAGAATCGTGCGTGTGTACGGAATATTCTACTTAGACCAATTAAGATGACTTGTGAACATAGACTTGTGGACACAAAGAATTAAGTCACTCTACCTGAAAAAATCTTCACTCCAGTTCCTATAAGGTTCTTCTGAAATCAAGTAGATTAAAGTCAAATCAAATCCATCCTCGACATCTATTCATAACCTGGTTCGGAACCCACTAACTTTTCACAATGCATATGCTAGATATTGATGAATGTGTGATTCATCACTCTAAAAGTTGAAAATAAAAATTTGTTTCCGAGTAATTAGATGCATATTTCCACTTATATGGCATAATTAGCATTCACGCATGCATAACTAATATCTGCATTTTAGCATTCATATTTGCATTAAATAAGAAGCCAATTTCACTTGTAAAAATCACATGTATATTCATCATATTTCACCTATTTGTATATATTTTATACTAACTCCGAATCCAATAAAATTAACTCTATTGTGTATATATGACTAACACTAATAAAAGAAAAATATCAAAAAAATTAACTTGTAAAATTGACCAATAAAACTCCAATCCAAGTTTGAAACCATGAACCTTAAAATGCTCATATCTCTCTCATACAGTGCTTGATTTAGATTTACTCACTTTTAAAGTAATATACATTGAAAGACCTTCGAAACAAGACCAATTTCATTAAAATCGGAGCTCGTATGCAAAACTTGGGTTTTGGGCCCCTTTTGTATATTGTACATATTGACATTTTGCCCTTCATTTTATCCTTTTATTTCTTAATTATTAAAAATAAAAAAATAGATTAAGTTATAAATATTATTTTTATATTTTCTCTATTTTTATTTGATTTTTCTCTTAATTAAAATGACAAAAAAATTACAAAAGATAAAATGTGGTATTTTATATCTATAAGGTACCACCTAAAAATACACTTTGTACATGACTTCTTTTGATTTTCAACCCTTCACAAAAGTTGTAGATCTCGTCGAGACAAGCAATTTCATGTTGACCTCTTTTTGATTTAATCCCTTTTGTTATTTCTTTTTTATTTTTGTTTACATTTAATTTTTGAATTTTCTAGGGGCGACATGTGGCAGCTCTTGGAGCCGCCACATGTCAACCCTTTATTTTATTACTTTCAGATTTATTTTATTACTTTCGCATTTATTTTTATTTTTATTATTATTTTATTATTATTATTTTAATTATTTTAAGTAGCCTACTTATATTATATTATTTTATCTTATTTATTTTATCCCCCTTTTACCTCTTCTCCCTTACTTGTCTTCCACTCCAAGCCACCACTATCACCACCTCCTCCATCTTCTCCATCTTTTCTCCAACTTCCCTTTCCTCCTCCTTATATTCTCATCTCCTCCTCCATTGTTCATCATCCACCTTTTTTGACAGAAAAGAGAGAGAGAGCTCCGGATATCTGTAGGTGACAGCTACCGAGAACCACCATCGAGCGACGACCTCTGATCACGGCGAGATCCGAAGGTTCCCAACCTTCGTCACTCCTCCTTCTTGGAAGAGCTCTAGCTTCTCGGTGCCTTGTCGGGCATTGATCAAAGCGACAACAGAAAGCCGCACACTGCAGCTCCACAATCCGACGAACCACACAGGTATGTATTTCCCTATCTTCATCTTGTCAAATTTTTTTATCTAACAATTTTTCCTTGTTGTTCATCACCTCATAATCACATCTTTCTACATCATTATCACTATTACCACCACTCTCAACATTATACAAATCACAAACAATTACACACCACCACTTCATTGCATCTTTATTGCATTTTAATTTGTTGCTTACAAAAAAATTACAAAAAACAAAATATAAAACAAAACAAAAAAATAAAAAAAGGTTGCAGGCCGCTCATCCCATGCTGCTCGGCCGTGCACCGTGTCCTTACCACCATTGAGGGCAGTGCCGCCCCTCGTTGCGGCTGCCCCCGCGGCCTGCCAGAAGCCCTCTAACCACATGCAGCCAGTCGCTCACCTCCAGGTGCACCACCAGCGGACTTCGCCTCCCTTGTGCCCCAGCCGCACGCCTCCAGGTGCACCACCAGCGAACTCCGCCTGCTCCAGCTCCCCCTCGGCCAGGCGCGCCGCCCCTCGGCTGCGCACGCCTCCGCCTGAGGCCGTCCTCCGCGTGCTGCCACCTGGACACCCGTCCGCCTGCACATTGCCGACACCACCGTCCCACGTGCAGCGCACGACCGCGAGCTGCTCAGCCTCGATCCCGCAGTACGCCACGGCCGAGCTCCGCCGCCATCCCCATGCGCCCGTGCGCCGCCGCCCACGTCCGTCCCTACGTGCCCTAGCGGGGAAGAGGTGGGTTCCATTCTTGGAACCCACGATTATCAAAGGTTCATTTTTTATTTTTATTATTTGTGAATATTGCATAGTCAGTCCGACATATTTATATATTTCCAAAAGTGCCCCTGTGCACATTTCTACTTTGTTTCTTTCATTTCTGCATTGCATTTATACCACTAACTTTGCATGAATATTTGGACTGCAAAATAGCATCATTTTATTTAATGAAAAATAGCTTGTTGTAGAGCAACTAATTCTTTATCTCATGGTAATTTATTTGCATTTTTGTCAGCATACAACTATTTATTAAAATTCAGAGATTGAAAATCAGTGATCTTTTACCCATTTAAGCTCTGAAATTCGCATGTATTTATTTCTTGCTCTAAAAATTGTGAAAAAAATTGTAGATGATGCCTTTCTCTGTGTTTTAATTATTGTACAAGCCTTTCATCGAAATTGGAGTTGTCATTTGCATAAAATAATTTCTAGGGTGATTTCTGTAATTGATTTTTAATTAATTCCACGAATAATATTTTTGAGAAATTTCAACTCTCCTGATTCCTTATGATGATATCTGTTTGAGATAAATAGCTCTCTAGATGATTTGATTTCGTGGATTAATTAGGAATTAAATACTCACAATTGCTCTATTTTCAGAAAAACATTCATAAACAAATCATAAAGTATCAGAAAATTCTAAAAAAATTAGCCTAACTTAATTTCGTCATTTTATCGTTCAGTAAATTTTTCATAATTTTGCATATCATTTGCATGAAAAATTGCATAAAAATCCCAAAAAAGTTTGCATTTTTCATATGTGCATTTTAAACCCAAAAATTCCAAAAAAATCTATTTTGCATTAATCATTGAATTAGGTTTACAAAAAAATACAATTTGGTCAATTTGGACTAATTTCAGATTAAAATTAAATTTATAAAAGTTGTTGATTTTCTTAATAACCTAGTTCATTCGCATCATTGCATTTGGCATTTTATTGCATAAAAAATAGAAAAATTCCACTAGTAAAACCGTAATCTAATCCCTCTAACTTGATCCTGAGTTGTTCCTTTACCTCCTTGAGTCGACCCTGGGGCTTTCCCAGACTAAACAAACATAAAACTGCGCTTAATTTCATTAGATGATTAATAGATTTGTGCGGTTATTTTTGATCGATCCGGATTTATCGGACTGCAATGAAACCGTCAATCCGATAACATCAAAAGGGTATATCCACGATTCATCAAATGGTGCTGTTGCCGGGGAGGCAAACGGCTTAGGATCACTTTAGAAATTAGATTTACGTTTTCCATTCACTCGGGTAGTCTGATCCTCGAACCACCTTGTAATTATTCCATTTTTTTCAATTATTTTTCCTATTTATTTTTTCCTCTCTCACTGACATTTTTGTATCTTTTTGTGCGAGGGTCCGGTGGACTTGGAGCGGCTTTCTTGAAGTCGACGCATCTCGAAGTGCATCGGAGGCTGATGATTCGTGGATCAAGTCGGCTGTTGAGACGCCAGAAATATTTTCATTTTTTTGTAAAAAAAAATGTCTGCATTTACAGCGGTTCCCTTTTGGGATCTCGTGCGTGTAAGTCATAAGTAAACGTGTCCCTATGTGCTGTGAGGTTGCTTTACGTAGACTAGGACCTGCACTTGCAGCTCTTAGAGCTATTTTAGGAACTGTTTGTGCTCGTAATATTCTAGGATCACACTTCACACTTAAAAGACGCACTTAGACCGCAGGACTTAGCCAAATTCAATTTGTTCTTCACTCGCTAATAGAACTGCCTGTCTAGGAGCGACTTTTCTCGTTTGCATTCCATTTAGTGTAAAAATTTTAATTCAGTATTGCATCCTGCATTGTAGAGAGGTGGAGGCACTGTAAGTATTCCTACTCAAGCATTCATCATCGTTTTCTCGATTGCATCGGTTTTTTCCGATTCTCTCTCTCGGTTTTCTAACCTACGTTTAAAGGAATTGGGACTGGACGGTAGACGTGATTGCTTGTGTGGATTAATATCAGTGACAACTAATCTTTAAAATCGGGACTGCTAATTGAATTGGACCAAAAATATTTAACTAAAATTAACCCTTATTTGCGGGAGATTAACCCCGACCTTGTTTTCAGCCTGAGTAAGGGTACTTGAGTGGGTGTGAACACCTTAAGGCAGAGCCCAAATACCCGCCTTCTATATCACGTTCCGACTGATCCTAGCAAAATCACAAGTTGAATTATTTAGGTTTACTTACTAGTACCAAGTAGCCTCCGCCTGTCTCAGGTAGATAGGGGCGAAATTGCAGTACTTCACGACAAGTTGCCAGTAATCCCCCGAGGTGAAGTTCCGGCCTTGTTAGCCTCCGCCTGCTTGCAGGTAGATAGGGGCAGATCTTTGAATCCATCAACTTGGGATAGGAGCGAAGAAAGGAAGGACCAGCGGTATCTTAGGTGACATGTTAAACATGGGAGACACTTCCGGCTTTTAGTCGACTCTCCTATAGACCGCGTAACTTCTTGCTACTTGTCTGAAAATTCACACTTAAAATCACCCAGACTAATCAGACTCGGTTCGGGGTCCTTCATCGTGTTGAGTGTGAACTCGAGGTTTGATCTTACGTTTGTCTTTGTGTTTGTCCGTGTGTGTTATCCTGTGTAATTGCACATTTTCTACCAATCTTCTTACATTCATCCTTTCCTCTTCAAGATGTCGGGATATTGGTCCCCATACCCTGAGACCTCTAGTCATTCCTCATCGACCATATACCGATCATCTTCACCTTCTCATTCTCCCATGTATCCTCCGCCATCCACACGAGATCCTTACCCATGGTCGGCTCCACCTCAACCCGATTATGAAGTCAGAACTTTGACTGACTTCTCCACTTCTTCGCATCTCTCACCTACTCCATATTCCAACACTCCAAATCCACTTCCATCTTGGGCTGACTGTCCTTATTCTCGAGAGCTTGCAGGAATCAAAGAATCGAATGAAGAGAAAGCCACTGCTGAGACAGACGATTGGCAAAACTATATGCCCGTACATACTTCATTCTCACCTCAAGTAGGGACCATACAATAATTTACATACACGCATCCCGACTCGACCTTAGGGCATAACATGGTCGATCGAACAACCTGAATGGAGAGGCCTGTACATCCTGATTTCCCAGACTTGATTGACTTTAGTGATCAAGCCTCCATTAACCAGCCTTCATTCGAAGAGCCTATACATTCACAAGATTGGACACATGACCTAAGATTATCAGTCCATGTTTCATTTACTCCATCATATGAGGCTCCGACCAATATTTTCTATTTAGATAGTCCATACTCGATCCAGCTTTACATGCCAGAGTCTAGGTATGTTGAGTATGAGACCCCAATATCTCAGCAGTATCCTCCAATTGAGCAGAACTCCCCCATGATTTGTCATGAGAATTTTTTGGAGGATGACATTTCTCGACTTATCGTGAAAAATGAAACATTAGGTAACAAGTTGAGAGACGTAATGAAAATATCGCACTCAATTTCTGCCAGCTTGGGAATGAAAGTGGAAAAGGACATAAGTAGATCTGATGTTGAAAACCAAGCAAGCATTAGGGAACCCACATCTTTTGTACAGTTGGAGTCCATTCTATCTCCCTCTTCTACTAACCCCTTGCCTTCCAATCTTGAGTCTGATCATTCATCTACCCAAAACACCAAAAAAATGAAAAATAAAAAAGTCACATAAAAATAGAAAATGAAAATGACTTGAAAAAATTGGATCCTGCCCTAAGGGAAGCATTCGATGAAGAATTGATTTTTAATCTTCCCTTAATAAAGGCCATAGATCACTTTCCTGACCTCAAATGATTTGTGAGAAGTAAAATGCCCAAGAGGCCATGTAATAAGAGGATAAGGACTGAAAGACACATAGTGTCTATGGCCACCTCCTTGGTGATGGGGAGAAAGACCAAAAGCCGCAAAGTGAAGCGGTTGCCCTGAGTTGAGTGTAAAATCAAAGACACCATCTTTACCCATGCGAGAATCGATAATGACTCACCGATAAATATCCTCCCGACCTCTGTGTTTGACAAGCTCAAACTCAGGCCAATCAGAAAGTCAAGAGAGATCGTTCAGTTGGCTGATCGATCCATCCAACGGTCGAGAGGAAACATTTCAGTCATCGTTACTTTCCAAGGTGCTCTACTCTAGGTGGACTTCACGATCATTGACATCGAGCACCGAGGAGAGTTTACCCAGTCTCTGATTATTCTCGGGAAGCCGTTCTTAGCCTTGGCTAAGGCGACTATAGATTGCGAGACTCGGGAGATCGATTTTTCGGCATTGGGAGCGCTTCGACCTCACCCACTCTTTGATACACTTTACTCTAAGGTGACCCACACATCCGCTGACAGTCGTGACCATTGAGAGGTAGATGAGTCCCACCTCTCTACTTCATCTGAGAGACCGACTGTCCAGACGACCATTGGTTCAGAGACTCCCCACATCTCCACTTCGTCACCTGCTTGCACCACCACCGTGACAACTTCTAAGGAGGACTCACAACCAGAAGCTGACATTGAGTCGGACATGATTTTTGCTGTTTGTCTTGACCATTTTGATGATCTGACACAAGAGCCCAATAATGTCAAGCCAACTGAGATCACTGACACCTTCTCAAGATGCGTGCTGACCCTTCAAGAATATTTTAATCTATATGGTGACTCGTCTGATGAGGAACCCATGGTCAGCACCGCACCACATCCCTTCAAAGGAAACAACCAAGACTAAATTGACTCCACATAAAAACACGGTTGCTCCCTCTTCTAGTCGGCTATCTAGTGAGAGGAAGTCGAGAATTGATTCCTCGAGGTGTTCCCCCGAACCTCTCATGGCGCGTTGCTCTTATCTCCCTCTCAATGATTCATGTTCTAGAAAACCGACCAAGAAAATTTCTTTTAACATTCTGGAGAAGGAATTATCAGAGGAATCCTCACCGGATCCGGATAAGGTGATTTATATGAGTGAGCTTAGTTCGGTTGCTCTCAAGCCTTATCTAAGCAAGCAGCCGTGTGTCGACCCGCGTTGGACGATCCCTTCACCTCACTACTATTCATCTGAGGACAATTCCGACAATGACACACTTGTATATTACCCACCTCCTCGATCCCGCAAGAAGGTTTGTCGCAAACCTTCTTGACCCCTGTATATTCTCAATCCTCCTTGTATATATTTCCCCTCCCTCCACAGTGATTCGAGTCACTCGCCCCGGCTCCATATCATTTCACTTTATGGCTATACTTAGGATGATCAGATCCTAAGTATAGGGGGAGAGTGACCCGAGTCTATTCACCATTCGTTGTATATTCTCTAGATCTCATCGGTTCTCACACTCACTCATGTCATATACTTAGGCTGACCAGAGCCTAAGTATAGGGGGGACCGATGCCGTAGTGTATATACTCCTCCATTTCGCTTCTTAACCTCGCTCACCCCATTTTTTATCTTCTTCTACACTTAGGCTGCCAGAGCCTAAGTATAGGGGGGTAGAGCGACTTCTTTACGTTTTGTTATTTTAGCTCTCCTACGCTTAGCACGAGCTATGTCTTTTTCCTCGCTTTTCGTGCTCTGAGGACATAGCACACGCTAAATATAGGGGGGCGTGTATATATTACATATATACTTTACCCATAGCTCGTACTTTCGTGTATTTTTGCGTATTTTTGTATATATTTTGCAATAATTACGGGTGGGTAAAAATTAAAAAAAATTACTTGTTGTATAATACTTGTAAAATCTTTTGTAAAAATTGAAAAAAAGCTTGTAAAATACATGTATACTTGTATATTGTATAACACTTTTATAATTTGTATAATACTTATAAACTCTTGTAAATTGTTGTAACATAGGAGGTATACCAAAGTTTTGAAAAAAAAACACAAAAAACACAAAAGAAAAAAACAAAAGAAAATAGGCTTCTTATTTACTCTTGCATATCATCCTTGCATTCAAAAAAAGAAAAAGAGTCTTGCATTTTCATTATCTACATAGCATGTCATCTGCATCTACATATCTTGCATATGCAAGGTGAATAGCTAGTGGGTTTTGAACCAAGTTATGAGTAGATGTTGAGGAGGGACTTGATTTGACCTTAATCCACCTAATTTCAAAGGAACCTTATAGGAACTGGAGTTAAGATTTCTCAGGTCAAGTGACTTAATTCTTTGAGTCCGCAAGTCTATTTTCACATGTCATCTTGATTAGTCTATGTAGAATATCTCGTGCATACGCATGATTCTTTTAGATAATGACCTAACTTGGACAAGCACAATGCACGTAGATCTTCATTGATGAGGTGGTGAGGAGGTAGAATCCTTTAGCTTGGAGTAGGACACGGGTGGAAACATCCGTCCTCATCTAGGGAGGGTAGTGCATCTCAACCTAGTCTGGTGGTGTTGACATCTAAGGACAGGATGCTGTGGGTTGCAATAATGCTTCAAAAGAGGGATAGTCTACTGTCTCAAGAGGAAAAACTCCTGATGTACATGATGCACCTTGTATATAGTTCAAAAAAAGGGAAAAAATGCAAGAACTCTAAAAAATAGACAGGCCAGATAGAAAAAAAATACCTGTCGGAGTATGTATATTAGCAAGAAGTCTGCAGCTGGATGACTTGGCTACACTGGTTAGACATCCCGGGATAGGTAGCTACACTGGCTACCATCCATTCTTTTCTCCACCCCCTCCTCTTGAGCCGGTCGCACTTGAACTTAGAAGGGAATACCCCTCTCCTCGAGGAAAGAGTTACTGGACCGGGTTATTTGAGTTACCTTGTTAGAGGAGGCTATTTCTTAGCCATTTCTGATGTGGAGAGCTATTTTGCACTTACACAGTACAAGTGAGAATCATAGTCATCAGAAATTTGCGTTTGAGGATTTGTTCTGACCTGACTGTTGAGGCGTCTTGAATAGAAGACTTGTAGAACTTGAAGTCTGTTAGGTCTTAAGTTTAAATCCCAATAAGGTTCCGCCATACAATTAATCCAAAGGTCGAGTCAAGCTCCATTTTTAACTTTTGTTCATGACCTTGGTATGGAACCCAAAATCATTTCACTCTTGCATTTCATTTTAGTTGCTCGGGGACGAGCAAGGTTTAAGTATAGGGGGTTGATGAATCTGTGATTCATCACTTTAAAAGTTGAAAATAGAACTTTGTTCCCGAGTAATTAGATGCATATTTCCACTTATATGGCATAATTAGCATTCATGCATGCATAACTAATATCTGCATTTTAGCATTCATATTTGCATTAAATAAGAAGCCAATTTCACTTGTAAAAATCACATGTATATTCATCATATTTCACCTATTTGTATATATTTTATACTAACTCCGAATCCAATAAAATTAACTCTATTGTGTATATATGACTAACACTAATAAAAGAAAATATCAAAAAAATATTAACTTGTAAAATTGACCAATAAAACCCCAATCCAAGTTTGAAACCATGAACCTTAGAATGCTCATATCTCTCTCACACAGTGCCCGATTTAGGTCTACTCACTTTAATGTAATATACATTCAAAGACCTTCGAAACAAGACCAATTTCTTTAAAATCAGAGCTCGTATGCAAAACTTGGGGTTTGGGCCCTTTTGTATATTGTACATATTGACCGTTTTGCCCTTCATTTTATCCTTTTATTTTCTTAATTATTAAAAATCCAAAAAATAGATTAAGTTCTGAATATTTTTTTTATATTTCTCTATTTTTATTCGATTTTTCTCTTAATTAAAATGACAAAAAAATTACAAAAGATAAAATGTGGTATTTTATATCTATAAGGTACCACCCAAAAATACACTTTATACATATGACTTCTTTTGATTTTCAGCCCTTCACAAAAGTTGTAGATCTCGTCGAGACGAGCAACTTTCGTGTTGACCTCTTTTTGATTTAATTCATTTTGTTATTTCTTTTTTATTTTTGTTTACATTTAATTTTTGAATTTTCTAGGGGCGACATGTGGCAGCTCCTGGAGCCGCCACATGTCAACCCTTTATTTTATTATTTTCGGATTTATTTTATTATTTTTGGATTTATTTTTATTATTATTTTATTATTACTATTTTAATTATTTTAAGTAGCCTACTTATATTATATTATTTTATCTTATTTATTTTATCTCCCTTTTACCTCTTCTCCCTTACTTGTCTTCCGCTCCAAGCCACCACTATCACCACCTCCTCCATCTTCTCCATCCTTTCTCCAACTTCCCTATCCTCCTCTTTATATTATAATCTCCTCCTCCATTGTTCATCATCCGCCTTTTTCGACAGAAAAGAGAGAGAGAGAGCTCCGGATATCTGTAGGTGACAGCTACCGAGAACCACCGTCGAGCGACGACCTCTGATCACGATGAGATCCGAAGGTTCCCAACCTTCGTCACTCCTCCTTCTTGGAAGAGCTCTAGCTTCTCGGTGCCTCGTCGGGCATTGATCGAAGTGACAACAGAAAGCCGCACACTGCAGCTCCACAATCCGGCGAACCACACAGGTAAGTATTTCCCTATCTTCATCTTGTCAAATTTTTTTATCTAACAATTTTTCCTTGTTGTTCATCACCTCATAATCACGTCTTTCAATATCATTATCACTATTACCACCACTCTCATCATTATTGTATTTTTATTTGTTGCTTGCAAAAAAATTACAAAAAACAAAATATAAAACAAAACAAAATAATAAAAAAAGGTTGCAGACCGCTCACCCCCTGCTGCTCAGTCGTGCACCGTATCCTCACCACCATCGAGGGCAGTGCCGCCCCTCATTGCGACTGCCCCTGTGGCCCGTCAGAAGCCCTCCAACCGCGTGCAGCCAGCCGCACGCCTCCAGGTGCACCACCAGCGAACTCCGCCTCCCTTGTGCCCCAGCCACACGCCTCCAGGTGCACCACCAGCGAACTCCGCCCGCTCCAGCTCCCCCTCGGCCAGACGCGCCACCCCTCGGCTATGCATGCCTCCTCCCGAGGCCGTCCTCTGCGTGCTGCCACCTGGACACTCATTCGCCCGCACGTTGCCGCTGCCACCGTCCCACGCGCAGTGCGCGACCGCGAGCTGTTCAGCCTCCATCCCGCAGTACGCTGCAGCCGAGCTCCGCCGCCATCCCCACGCGCATGTGCGCCGCCACATCCAAGGACCGCCGCCTACGTACGTCCCTACGTGCCCTAGCGGGGAAGAGGTGGGTTCCATTCTTGGAACCCACAATTATCAAAGGTCCATTTTTAATTTTTATTATTTGTGAATATTGCATAATCAATACGTCATATTTATATATTTCCAAAAGTGCCCCTGTGCACATTTCTACTTTGTTTCTTTCATTTCTGTATTGCATTTATAACCCTAACTTTGCATGAATATTTGGACTGCAAAATAGCATCATTTTATTTAATGAAAAATAACATGTTGTAGAGCAACTAGTTCTTTATCTCATGGTAACTTATTTGCATTTTTGTGAGCATACAACTATTTATTAAAATTCAGAGATTGGAAATCAGTGATCTTTTACCCATTTAAGATCTGAAATTCGCATGTATTTATTTCTTATCTAAAAATTGTGAAAAAAATTGTAGATGATGCCTTTCTCTGTGCTTTAATTATTGTCCAAGTTTCATCGAAATTGGAATTGTCATTTGCATAAAATAATTTCTAGGGTGATTTCTGTAATTGATTTTTAATTAATTCCACGAATAATTTTTTTGAGAAATTTCAACTCTCCTGATTCCTTATGATGATATCTATTTGAGATAAATAGCTCTCTAGATGATTTGATTTCGTGGATTAATTAGGAATTAAATACTCACAGTCGCTCTATTTTCAGTAAAAAATTCATAAACAAATCATAAAGTATCAAAAAATTCTAAAAAAAATAGCCTAGCTTAATTTCATCATGTTTATCATTCAGTAAATTTTTCATAATTTTTCCGTATCATTTGCACAAAAAATTGCATAAAAATCCCAAAAAAGTTTGCATTTTTCATGTGTGCATTTTAAACCCAAAAATTCAAAAAATCTATTTTGCATTAATCATTGAATTAGGTTTACAAAAAAATACAATTTGGTCAATTTGGACTAATTTCAGATTAAAATTAAATTTGGCTAAGTTGTTGATTTTCTTAATAACCTAGTTCATTCGCATCATTGCATTTGGCACTTTATTGCATAAAAAAATTAAAAAAAATTCCACTAGGAAAACCGTAATCTAATCCCTCTAACTTGATACCGAGTTGTTCCTTTGCCTCCTTGAGTCGACCCTGGGGCTTTCCCATGCTAAACAAACATAAAACCACGCTTAATTTCATTAGACGATTAATAGATTTGTGCGGTTATTTTTGATCGATCTGGATTTATCCGACTGCAACGAAACCGTCAATTAGACAACATTAAAAGGGTAGGTCCGCGGTCCATCAGATATGCAGATGAGATGTCGATGGCATGTTATATAGATGAATGAAGTGCAAGACACATTTTGAATATAAGGATGATATGCAGAGTAAATAAGAAGCCCCCTTTTTGGTTATTTTGTTTTCAAATGTTTTTTTTTCAAAAATCTGGTATACCTCCTATCTCACAATAAAAGTATTATTTAAAAAAAATACAAATTTATACACAAATATTATACAAATTATACAAAATATATACTATACAAGTATTTACAATTTTTTTCAATTTTTACCGCCCCATAATTATTGCATAATATACACAAAAATATGCAAAAGTACGAGCTACGGGTAAGTATATATGTAATCAGAGCACGAGAAGCAAGGAAAAGGCATAACTCGTGCTAAGCATAGGAGAGATAAAATAGCAAAAACGTATAGAAGTTGAACAACCCCCTATACTTAGGGTATGGCAATCTAAGTGTAGAAGAAGATCAAAATGGGGCAGACAAGGTTAAGAGGGGAAATGGATGAGTATATATACATGATGGGCATTGGTCCCCTCTATACTTAGGCTATGGTCAACCTAAGTCTAGTACAGGAGTGAGTGTGAGAACCGATGAGATCTGGAGAATATACAAAGAATGCTGAATAAACTCGGATCACTCTCCCCCTATACTTAGGATCTAGTCATCCTAAGTATAGCCATAAAATGAAACGATATGGAGATGGGGCGAGTGATTCGAATCATTTGGGAGGGAGGGAAAGAAAATATATACAAGGAGTGATAACGTGCAAGGATTAAAAAGGTTTGCGATGAACCTTCTAGCAGGATCGAGGATGTGGATAATATACATATGTATCGTTGTCGGAATCATCCTCAGATGAATAATAGTGAGTTGTAGGGATCATCCAACGAGGGTCGACACACGGCTGCTTGCTCAGGTATGGCTTAAGAACAACCGAACTGAGCTCACTCATATAAATCACCTCATCCGGACCCAATGAGGACTCCTCCAAAAATTCCTTCTCCGGTATGTTGAATGAAACTTTCTCAGTCAGTTTTCTGAACCTGAATCATTGAAAGGGAGAGGAGAGTGACACACCTTAAGGGGTTCAGGGGAACACCTCAAGGATTCAATTCTTGACTTCCTCTCACTGGATAACCGACTAGAGGAAGAAGCAACCATGTTTTTGGGTGGGGTCATTTCAATCCTGATTGCCTGCTTTGAAGGTCCGGGATGTAGTGCGGTGCTGATCATGGGTTCCTCATTAGACGAGTCACCATATAGATTGTAATATTTATGAAGGGTCAACACACGTCTCAGGGAGGTGCTAGTGATCTCAGTAGGATTGGCATTAGGAGTGATGCAAGCAATAAGAGTCAATGATGTATGGGGAGTCTCTGATCCAATTGTCGGCTCAACAACCAGTATCTCAGGTGTAACAGAGAGGTGGGACTCATCTACCTCTCGAAGATCATGACTGTTAGCAGCTCTATTGGTTACCATAGAGTAGAGTGTGTCAAAGAATGGATGCAGTCGGGGTGCTCCAAATGCTGTAAAGTCGATTTCTCCTGTCTCACAATCTATAGTCACCTTAGCCGAGAATAATAGGAGACTGGGTAAACTCTCCTCAATGCTTAAAGTCAATGACCGTGAAGTCTAACTGGAGTAGAGAACCTTGGAAAGTAATGATGAGTGAAATGGTTCCTCTTGACCGTTTTATAGACCGATCAGGCAGCTGAACGATCTCTCTCTACTTTCTGATCGACCTGAGTTTGAGCTTGTCAAACGTAGAGGTCGAGAGGATATTTATAGGTGAGTCATAATCGCCTCTAGAATGGGTGAAGGTAGTGTTTTTTATTTCACATTCAACCCTAGGCAACTGCTTCACTCTATCGCTCTTGATTTTTCTCCCCATCACCAAAGAGGTGGCCATAGACACTATGTGTCCCTCAGTCCTTGTCCTCTTATTTCCCGACCTCTTAGGCATCAATTTACTTCTCAGAAATCGTTTGAGGTCAGGGAAGTGATCTATGGTCATTATTAAGGGAATTTTAAAAATCAATTCTTCATCGAGTGCTTCCCTTAGGGCAGAATCCAATTTTTTAGATCCTTTTCATTTTCTATTTTTATGAATTATATGATTTTTCAATGTTTTTGGTCTTTTTCGGATTTTCAATTTTTTTGTTGTTTTGATAGGTGAAGGATGAGTGGGAAGATGCACACACTATGGATTGGAAGGTGAGTGGTTAGTAGAAGAGCGAGGTAGAAGTGACTCCGGCTATACAGAGTGTGTGGATTTCCTTGTGCCCACCTGAGCAATAATAAATTGAAGTGATTCGATCGAAGACATTTCTAAGTTTATCCTCACTAAATTCATATCTCTTAACAACCCTAGAAATGTTATACTCCAAAGAGTCCTCATAGCAAATCATTGAAGTAGATTGTCAACTCGGAGGATACTACTGAGATCTTGAAGTCTCATACTCCACATGCCTAGACTATGGCATGAAATACTGGGTCAAGTATGGACCATCCAAATGGCAGATATTAGTCGGAGCCTCGACTAATGGAGTCAATGAACAAGGGGTTGGTATGCCTAGCTCATGAGTCCAAGTCCGTGCATGTGGAGGCTCTCCGAATGTGTGATATGGAGGCTGGTCAATGTGGGCTTGATTACTAGGGTCAATCAAGTCAGGACGATCATATGGTGCAAGCCTCTCCATTCGGTTTGTTCGATCGATCAAGTTGTGTACTGAGGTCAAGTCAGGATGTGGATATGTGAATTGTCGTCCGGTCCCAACTTGAGGTGAGAATGAGGTATGTGGGGGCACATAATTCTACTAATTATTTGTCTCAACAGTGGCTTGCTCTTCTAGTTGTTCATTGATTCCAGCAAGCGACTGACTATAAGGTGAGTTAGCCCGAGTTGGAAGTGGGTCAGGTGTAAGAAGGTAGGGTAGGTGAGAAGTACGAAGAAGTGGCTAAGTCAGTCGAAGTTCTGACTTCACGGTTTGGATGGGGGTATGAGGAGGGATAAGAATGTAAAGATGATCGTATTATGGTCGAAGAGGAGTGTCCTGGATTTGATGACCAATATCCCGATATCTTGAATGAATGTAAGCGGATCGAGGTCGAAAATGTGCAAGTACACAGGATATGCACATGGACATACACAAAACAAACGTAAGAGCAAACCCCAAATTCACCAATTCAACACATGAGGGCCGTAATGGTTGGGCCAAATTATCTTGTAAGTTTTAGTTGGTGATAAATGCAAGTCTTGAAAGGTTAATGAGTTGTTGGGTGCATGTACTTCCCTACAATTTGGCATGGTTCTTACGACTAGTTGGACCTACTTTCAGCCAGTATGGGAGTAAGTATGGATCGTATAAACACGACGACCCATTCCTTGAGGAAAAAGCCTTATAAGGAATCCTCTAAACCTCCCACTCTACTGATGAATCTGCGATTCGTCATCTTTATTCATTTATTTTAGCTTAAAATCCCTTATAAAACACATGTATATAACACTATCTCCGTATTCTTACTAACTTGCATTTGTGTGTAAATATTGTACACTTCTTACTAATTTTAACCTAAAATAAATAAATAAATAAATAAAAAGAAAAAAAGGAAAAAAAGAAAGACTGTATATATGTAATAGATACTTGCTGACCTGAACCTCGAGAGAAGGTCAAGACTTGACCTGATCGACCTGGAATAAAGTAGGGGGAGATAGGGTCCTCAATTAGAAAATCCAAAAAAATGTGTGTTGTAAATACTTCTCACTTAATCTGTATATTTGTATAAAAGTAACACTATTTTATTTGTACATTAATTGATCTCAAAACAAATATATTTCAAAATCAAAGTTGTAAGTAAAAATATGTTCTAATTAATAAAAATAATTGCACAGTTAAATCATGTACAGAATAAAAGCAACCACACTTGGAAAAAGCCAGTAAGCATTAATTGAAAGACCAATTCTGGCTCCATATGAACTCAAATTGAACCAGTCTCACTTCCATTGGATTCTAAATTAAATTATTTTTAAAATGGTTGTGATTTCATAATTTTTGGAGTTACGAGTAAAAAGTTTGTTTTCTGGGGTGGTTTGTGCAATTTTCCCGTGTATTTTGTAAATATTGTATTTATATATATTTGTAATTTTTTTAAAAAAAATAAAAAAAATAAAATGAATTTTTTTAAAACAAAAAAACTAATTTGTTGATTTACCCTTGTAGATAATGTCATATTTGTATATAGCATATGTATATATTTAATTCTCTTAACTAACTTCCACAAAAAATAAAAAAAATAACATTTTTATTGAAATAAATAAAGTTATGAAAATTCAAAGAAATTAGTTAATTTTGTAGATAGTTTAATCTCTCTTTATCTTTAACTCATTTCAATTTTCTTCTCTCTTATCTCTCCATCCAAAAAGTCAAAAATTCAAATTTCATCTCCATTATCTTTTCTATTTATATGGCTCCTTCTCCCTCATTCCAACTTGATCAATCTTTAGTGAGAGGAGCCCGATCTCCGAGAGTCTTCTTGTCGTAAAAGGGTGCCTAGCCTCCGAGTCGTCCGGTGATAGCGCGTAGGCCTTCGTCGAGGAGATCAAGGTCTTTTCCGCTCCTAAGGTGAGATCCATTCTTTTTCTTATTTTTATTGTAGATTAATCGTAGTTTTATCTCTCACATTTTTATTTCGTTCATTTTTTCATCTAGATCATTAAATCCATCACGACTGGACCCACACTCAACTCGAATTTTCACTTCATTTTCTCAATCTCTTCGCATTCATTTTCTATCTTCCACGATCTATCAACTCCGACCACGCACGGTGGTCGGAGAGCTAGATTCAACTCATCACGTTTCACCGGATCCTCGTTCACCTTCCTATTTATTTATAAATAAATAAAAAATAATAAAAAAATTCATATAATTGTTTTCCTATCTCTAACATTTGTTTTGCAGGTAAACTAAAAAACTTTAAAAAAAACAATAAAAAATTCTCATTCTCTCTTTATAGTTCTATTTGCAAAAAAAACTAAAAACATTATAGTCTTTATTCTGCTTACAATATTTTTAAAAAATAAAAACAACCAAAAAAATAATAAAAAACAAAAAATTCTCATCGCAGCAGGGCTGCCACCCCCTGCTGCCTCTGTCGCGGGCGATCATCCCTAGAGGCCCGCACCAATGTCGGCTCTAGCGATGCCACCACACGGCCACCTCCTCGAGGTGCAGCCTCCTCCGCCCGCGGTCTGCTCTACTGCGATCGTCCACAGCGTGCCTCCTCGTGCCTCCGCCTCACCCTACTCCGCCCAGGCCGCACGAGCTCCAGGTGGCGCGTTGTTCGTCGCCGGCCCCTACCTGTGCTCCAGGCGGCAGCACCACCGATCCGCCACGCCCTCCTCTCGACGCACGCATGTGTGCGGCCCTCAGCCTCCGGCCGCCTCACGTCGACAACCACCCTCCGCTGATCTCCAGGCCAACCACCCAGCGCCCCGCACGAGGCCGCATTGCACATGCTTCCTGGGTAATTTGCAACTGAGCTTCATTTTTTATTTATATATTCAGCTTTTAAACTTTGAACAATTGCAATTTGGTCCTTGCATTTTCAGAATAATAATTTGCTTAATCTCTCTAATGAATTAAATATTTTTGTTATTCAAAAAATTCTCAAAATAATTGTTCATGCTCATGCTGTAGTTTTTATCATTGTATAATTTTTTCATGAATTTTTGTTGTATTTTGATATATTTAAAAAATAAAAAACAGTGTCTTTTTTACTTGCCTGAAATTAGAAAATTCATAAAAATTGAAAATAACTCCAAAAACTCCAAAAAATAGTTTTATTTTATTGTCTTTCAATTTCTATCCAAATTTTGTGCATTAACTATTTATAAAACCCAAAAAATTGAAAAATACTAAAAATCTTATAAAAATCATAAAAAATTATACAAAAATCCAAAAATTATTATTTCACTTCTGTTTGTAGATATTTGCATATAGTCTATCATAAAAATAATTTCCAGGAGTTTTGGGCACTTAAAATATTTTTAATTGCAAATTACTCCAGGCTGTGCACTATTTCTAATTTTTATCATTGTTTGATTTTTAGAAAAATACAAAAAACATCTGAAAATTCTATAAAAATTCCCAATAATATTTCAAAATCATTAAAACCTAAAAATATTTTCTCTGGATTTTTTGAGCATTTTTGGTATAATTGAATATTACAAAAAGAGTTGGTGTGCATATTTCTTATTTTGTGCATATTTTCTTGATTTAAAAATAAAATTTGCAAAAATTAAAAAAAGCTAAAAATTTGAAAATCAGAAAATAAAAAATAGAAATAAAAAATAAAAAAATAAAAAGAGAAAAAAATCCACAAACACCAAGGATAGTTTACCTTTGAGACTTCCTTTTTCTTTTAATTGATTTTTTGTCGATTAATTGAATAACCCTCGGGAATTGTAGCCTCTCTGTGTTCGATCTTGTCCGTTATACAGGTAAATAAGTAGAAAAAATAATAAAAATGTTTGTTTGTTACGTGATTTTTGGGGATAGCAACGAATTTCATATCCATAATTTTCGATCCTCGAGATTTCCTGCGTCAACAAAATGGCACCGTTGTTGTGGATATAACATAAAAAAATCAAAAACCCCAAAATTCTCATGTAACAACAAAATGACGTCGTTGCCGGGGAGGCATGGCGAGGGTAGTTAGGTTTCTATTTTGACCTACTATTCTTGGTTATACATATCTGTTTACATTTTGCCATTTACTCCATTATTCATATTCACGGTTTCATTTCATTTTTCTTTTCTCATATTTGATAATTGTATTTCTTACACATTCTCTTTTCTTTTTCTTGCGAGCGCCCGCGGATCGAAGGAGGCGATACTAGGAGAGCCAAAGCACCCAAGCGACATGGAGGCAGCTCGATTCTTCACCAAGCTGTAGGATAGCGTGAGAAGAGGAGAAGAAGAATTGAAGGAGACGGAAAATAAAGAGAGAGAGGAAGAGAGAGAGTTTTTATTTTCTATCTTTGAACTCTTGTAAATGGACATTCATTTGTTGTGGGGTTTGTTTCATCAAGTGTCGGTGTAATTGGGGGACCTCACCGATTTTGTTTTCATCACCTTATTTTTCTTTATTTCCCACAGATTTCGTGAGCTATCTCTTGATTGCTTTGATTAATTTTCTTGAGCCAGGTAATTAATTAGGTCCAAACACCCTAAACAAGAATTTCTGTACCTATAGAGTAGAGCGTAATTTGGACTTAGTCAAATTAACTTGTTCTTGCCCGTTAATAAAAGCTATCATCTAGTACGGTTCACTTGCATTTGCATATAGGATAGTTTATTTCAATTCTGCAAGGATCACTTGCATGTACAGTGATGGCGACAAGGTACACATCTCTAACCTCTGCATACATCATTATTTTTAATCGCGCATTGGCATTTCCGATCTCCTTCCTTGCTTTCACTCACATAAGTTAAAAAGGAAATTGGACACTCTGTAGGCGATTCCTTGAAAATATTTTAACCAAGTGACAACTTCCTAAAATACGGGACTGCTAAAGAAAACTCGACCCTCAAATAAACACAAGGAATAATCATTGTTTTGGGGAGAGTAACCCCCTCATTGTTTGGTTTGCTTGAGCGAGAGAGGGACCCGTACACTAGGATAGAACCATGCCCGAACTCTTTTCAGACTACTATCTTGGGTTAGTCGTTCTCCAATGAGGATCTCTCCGGTAGCCGGTAAAGCGGCCCGTGACGTCCTTAACAGATTGAATTCATCGAGTAGCCGGTAAACAGTCCGCAATTCATACTGGCTGGGAAAGATCTAAATTTAGGATTGGGCCAGTCTTATGAGAGCATTGTGTTCTTAACAGCTCGCTTTAACCGCTCTGATATATTGTATTCTCACCAATCTCTAAAATTGACAAGATAATTGACCAACCTTCACGGTCTTCACATTGAGTTGAGTTGGTGAACTAGGGGTTTGTATTGAGTTTGATTGCTTGTGTGCTTACACGATCCTCCTGTGCATTTGCGCCTTTTTCTCTATATCTTTTGACTTGAACCTCGTGCTCTCCCGATCCCGTCTTTTGTTTCGGAGATAGCCGACTGGAGTTATTTTAATCCGATCTACGCAGACTTCTCACACTCTACAGATGATCCACCTTCCCTTTTCTAGGAGAACTCTCCTCCTTATTTTTGTGCATATCCTCCTAACCCATTATTTCAGGAATCAAACGATGATTTTCACCCGCCCTCATTCAACCCACCCGATCATGGGCTTTTGGAGTCACCTTTCATGATTTCCACACTAGAGACACTGAACCAGATGATGGAGCATATGAATTCTAGGATTAGCAATTTACTTAATATAAATATGAGCCAGAACACTGCTCTACTATTTGAGGATATGGATTCACTTGAGGATAATCATGAGAGCTTGCAATCACCCAAAATACAAAAAATGAGAAAATTTTAAAAATCCAAAAAGATTTTAGGAGACACATTACTAAGGTGAGGACCCAAATGCCTGATCCTTTACCCATACATCTATCCACCACATGCACCAACCTTGACCCTGAGGATTCCATAATACAGACTGCTCTTTGCAATTCTCGTGTATATGCTGATTCTGACCTCCTCCCTTGTATGGATGAGGTCCAAAAATTCAAAAAAATGTTGACTAAACCCGAAGTGGTGGCCACTATTCATGAGATCATTAAAGCCCCACTTTAACAGGCCATGACAGATTTATCTACTCCTCAACACAAGAAAAGGAAGTGAAGGAGAAGATTTGAGCGTCACATCTTGACCATGGCCACTGCCTACGCCATCTCCCACCGTCCGTATTTTAAGAAAGGGAACAATGCCACACCTCTTATGAGTTGCTCCATATCTGACTATTCTTGTGATAACACTCTCCTTGATGGCATTTCGTTAATTAATATAATACCCTTCTCTATGGTACAATCTCCGCATCTTGGGCCTCTCAAGAAAACCAGGATGATAGTTCAATTTGCTGATGGATCTATCAAGAGGCCAAAGGGTATTCTAGAAAACACTGTCATTCTTATTCAGGGCATGAATTTCACTTCAAATTTTGTTGTAATGCCCATGGAGATGTTCACCCCTGTGGAGCACCCTCCCATCATCCTGGGACGGCCTTTCCTTACCTATACGGGAGCCGTTATTGATTATGGCTCAGGAGAGATTCGCTTCCGTTCTGATGTAGGGAGCGGCGTGTTAATCACTACACCCACTACCGACCAGAGACCTCCATCCCATGAGAGCCCGCCCGTAATAATCAACCCCAAGGAATTTGACCTCGATGATAATATCAGAGATTCTTGTTATATGATGGATGATAAGGAAACCCAAGAACTCCTCTTGAATGAGGAAGACTCGGAAAGCATAGACCTTGGAGTTCTCCCTTCTATTATGTGGAGATGCATTGATGACATCCACAGAATTTACACGGTAGACACCCTAGAGCGGAAGGCAGACTCTGAGACTAGACAGGACAAACATGATTCGACTACTTTCACTGATGAGTCCATTCCTATTCACCTTGATTCAGATGAGACTGATCATGCCAAATTTGATTTGATTGATTTTATAAAGGAATTTGGGCCTTTTGATAAAGATGATGATCCACTTGAGGCTCACCTGGCTGAAATTGATCCTACTTTTTCTGATAATAATTTCGAGCCATTTTACTTTGATGTTTGTGAGACTTCCCAGGCTGGACATGACCACACTACTTCCAATAACTGGTTTAGGCCTGCACAATCAAAAACCGCTGAGGATACATTCTTGGTCGATCCTGATCAGTTCATATCTAATGATAACCCCAATATCGACCTACACCTTGTCAAATCCATACCTCAACGGTCCCGCAAGAAGGTTCGCTTTTGAGCTTCTTAACCTTTATACATCCACTCCTCTTGTATATCCTTTCGTTTCACTCTTTCTTCTTATGTTTTATCATTCAACCCTTTTCCGTGTGTATATATGATATACTTAGGATGTGCTTTATCCTAAGTATAGGGGGGTGAATGATTTGTGTTGTTCATATTCATCCTATTCATCACTCTTGTTGTTGCCTATACTTATGGATACTCTACCCTAAGTATAGGGGGGTGATGTTGTTCATGTCGTCTTTTTATTTTTTTTGAGTCTGTACATTCTCTCAATCAGTTTTCCCTTTTGTACACTCTACTATATTTAGGATTACTTGATCTTAAGTATAGGGGAGGATCACCAATTTCTCTTCTTTTTATCTTTTCTTTGAGTCATTATAGCATAGGAGTCTTTTCACTTTTCTATGCTTAGCACAAGCTATGTCTTCCTTTTTCACTCTCTGATCACTATGAGGACATAGTTCGAGCTAAGTATAGGGGGGTGTCATATATATTGTATATATATACTTTAGATATAACTCGTACTTTTAAATATGTTTATTTGGGGGGATATGTATATAATTTTGTAAAATCCATGTGTGTAAAAAACAAAAAAAAAACAAATAAACAAATAAAAACAAACAAAAAAACAAAAAATAACAAAAAAAATAACAACAAACAAAACAAAAAAAAGACAAAAAAGAAAATAAAAAAATTCTTGTATATACTTGTATGTATTTTACTAACCCTTTTTCCTTTTTGAAAAAAAACTACAAAACCAAAAATCTATAAAAACTTGCATAATTAAAAAAACCTTTCTTTTACATATGCATTTCTCTCAAAAAATCCATAAAATGTTCAAAATTAGAAAATTGTTTTTTTTAATTATTCTTTTCACATGTTCATCATTTTTTAAAAAAAAAGCTTTCTTTGCATTGTACATATTTTCTTGCATTTGCATGTGCATTTTTTCAGGATAGTATTGACATTTAAACTACGTCTGGAATAAAATTGAAGAATGGAGCTTAGTTGGGCCTCAATCTACTTAATTTCAGAGGAACCTTATAAGAAATGGAGTTAAGACTTTTCAGGTCCTAGTGACTTAGTTCTTTGAGTCCATAAGACTATGTTCATATGTCATCTTGATTAGTCTAAGTATAACATTTAAAAACACATGCATGATTCTTTCAGACTGTGGCTTATCTTGGACAAGCACTCTACACGTAGCTCTTCATGGATGAGGCAGTTGATGAATCTACGTTTCATCATCTTTATTCTATCATTTTGCCCTTGAAAACCCTAGTAAATGCGTGTAAATAGGCTTTATTTAGGCATTTTAGCATTCATGCATATGTGTGTAAATAGTGTGTAAAATACTATTTTTAATGCCAAAATTATTGAATAAAGAAAAGAAAAGAAAAAGAATAAAATATTGTAAATATTTTATGACCCGAAATCCCGAGACCTAGGCATCTTGATGAATAGGTTGACAAGGAATAAAGTAGGGGGAGATAAGGGCCAAAATACAATATAAATTCCTTTTATTTTATTCATTCTTTATTCATTTTGAGACCTATTTTTGGTTCCACTTTTTATACATCAAATAAAGAAACATTTTACATAAAAGTTGTAGATAATTAAATAAATAAAAATACAAAATTGATTTCATTGAAAAATAATGTACAGATAAAAAGTTATGGTCTGAATAAAAATCCAGAATCCCAACTTCCCAGACCCGTATCTCACAAATGAAAACTCCAAATGCATCAAACTCACCTTTAATTGTATATAGAATAAAATAATCTATTTAATGGCGGTGGTTTTGCATTTGGCGGAGCTACGGTTTGAAAGTTGAGTTTTAGACCCCTATTGTATACTTATATAGATTAAAATATTCAATTTATTATTTATTTATTATTTTTATAATTTTATATTTTTATAATGTTGTAGATATTACTTATAATAATTGTGTGTATTAAAATTAGAATAAAAATACAAAGAAAACTCAAAATAAAATACTTGTATATACAAAACTTAGGTATAATACCTATATACATATCTGTATAATTGCTAATTCTATGTTATTAAATGTACAAAACACATCAATAAAATAAAATAAAAATATAATTATGTGTATAAAAGTTTGTTATAATTATATAAATTAATAATCAAAAATAAATAAATAAATTACACACAATAAAAATAAAAGAATACAATATATAGAAGAATATACCTATAAAGGGTATAATAGGCAACTTGTAAAAATATACCTCTAAAAAATTAAAAAATTACCATAAAATAATTTATAAAATTAGAAAGATTTTTTATTTAATAACAAAAAATTAATAAATTCATTTATTATTTTAAAATGAACTAATAAGACTTTTTATCCAAGGTATTTTCTGGTTGGTCCACGTGGACCAACCAGAGCCCTTCCTTGGTTGTCCTCGATCAACACTCTGACCGAGGTCTGGCACCTGTCAGGCTATGGTTTTTTTAGCTTCTTCTCCAAATTTTGGATAGTGCGCCTTGCACCATCTCTTGTCAATGTCTTCAGAATTTTTGTTCCTTGTGGAACCATCTTACACGCCTAGGGCTCACATTGGGGAATGGATTCAAGATTCATCAGATATGCCGTGATCTTCGAGCCTCCTCGCCCAGCTTTCAAAATCGAGCCAGCCACCTTCCTCTCCCCTTGAACCCATTCTGGCCACTTTCCTCCCTCTCTTTGTCAAGCTCTGGACTGGACGTGGTGACAGCACGTCCTCCAGCTCGTCTGAGGTGAGGTTAGCGGTTGATTTGGCGTCTCCACCCACCTTCGGCTGGCCGTCGTTGAGGTCCCCCATCTCGGGTTATACACCTTCGAGGTCACGTTTTTTCTCCTTTTTTCTTACCCCTTAGCTAGCTGTTAGTCTTAGCTTTTAACCTCTGCGTTTAGCTTATTGTTCAAGCGATTAGTTCGAGTTGTGTCCATCGTCGAACACCTCGCCGGAGCTCTCAAGCTCCGGCGATCATCCTCATTCCATGCACACCACCCTTTCCACCTTTGTTTGCCCTGGGACTACCTTCTGCCGTTGTGATTTTTGCTTGTAGGTCCAGGGCCAAAGAGACTCCTACTGGGGTCGCGTTTTTGCTGAAGTCCAAGCTACTTGGAGCACCTCCCATCCTTCCTCGACACGGCGGCTTACCGGCGCTGATCACGCCATTTTGAGGCCGCCGAACTCCAACAGGTTGCCCAAGGGAGCTCCCCAACCCTTTTTGAAGTCCCGGCGGCTGACGGAGGCGGCGTTCTTCGCGGGGGAAGCTCGCTCCGGCGAGAGCTCCTCCCTGTTCTTCTAGCCGTGCCCGCCGCCGTCCGATTGGCCAGAAACCCCAGGTGAAGCAGCAGCCGTCAGATGAAAGATGCCCTGGACCGTCGATTTCTATCCTATTCTTTAATCCAGACCATCGAACTGAAGGGGTATCGCCTCCCAGGGGGACGAGACGTGGCGTAAGTGAGCCCACATCATCCGTTCGATCGCCCTGCTGCTTGGGTATTTTGCATCCTTTTACCCCAAGCGTTTTTGCAATTTTGAATTCCGCACTTAAAAATTCCTTGGCAGTTGAATTATTTGTGTAATATTTACAATATACCCCTCAGATCTTTGTCATATCACAGTTTGACCCTCGCCAGGCACGTGTCTACGCACGTGTTGCCTGGCGTTTTTGCATGGTTAGCCCCTATGGCTTTTTGCTTTGAACATTTGTCCAGCAAGTATTTCTTAAGTTGTAATTTTATGAAAGTTTTGCGTAGAGGCCCTCGGATTGTTCTGATATTACAAAAACGCCCTTTGCCTGCATGAATTTTCCTTTTGTTATCTCTATTTTTGCATGCGTCTATTAAACCCAAAAAAATCTACAAAAATTAATTTAAGTCTCCGTTGCATAGTAGATTAACGGCATATTTTTATTTTTTATAATTATTGCATTATTATTTATTAAAAATAAAAATAGTCATTTTCAGCACTGTTTGCATTAGAAAATCCATAAAAAAATATAAAAACACTCCAGAAAAATCCCAAAAAAATATATATCTTGCATATTTTAGTGTGTTTTAATTTCAGACCAAAAATCATAAAAAATATAAAAGAAAACTCCAAAAAATCACAAAACTCCAAAAACCTCTATAAAAATATAAAAAATTCTACAAAAATCCTAAAAATATAATCTTGGTGTCTAAATTTTCATTATTTTATTATCTTTCATTGAAAATTAATTTGGAGAATTTTCGTTACTGTTTTCTATTTTATTTCTCCATTTTAGTTTCATCCTTGTATGTTATTCACTGTTTTCTCTTATTTTGACATTTAAAAATACCAAAAAAATTAGGAAAAATCTAGAAAAATCACAAAAACATTATAAAATTATAAAAACCACAAAAACATTTGATTTTCTGAATTTTAGTTATTTTTAGTTATTTTTATAAATACTCTATCCCTTCTTTCCTATATTGTATTTATATTCCAATATTAAAAAAAAGAAAATTACAAAAAAATATAAAATATATAAAAAAAAGAAAATATAAAATCAGAAATTAAAAAAATCAAAATACAAAAATATAAAATCAAAAATTAAACAAAAAATATATAAAATTAAAAACCCACAAAAAAGTAGCATTAATAGACACTTGATCATATACACACTTTCGTGCACTTTTGCCCCGTTCTACCTATCTGCTCCCTGTGTTCGACCTCTACACATACTTGCACCTATACACATCTTTGTTGTAGAGTTATAATAAATTTTAACTCCACACACTTTCACTGCTTTACTTGATTGTCGTGGGTTAATTGTTGTTTGAATCAGGATTTTTGAACGGTCACCGCATCGACTGCGATTTCGCCTTGTGAAACCGTACGACCCTCGATATTCTTGTGTTCAACAAATGGCGCCGTTGCTGGGGAGCAACAACGCATAGATCATTTTTGCCTTGTGTTCGTTATTATTGGTCTACTTTTGCGGCTTTTATTTCTGCTTATTGTAGTTTCTTTATTTTTGATATTTCTTGTTTGAATTGTCTAATCACTCTCTTGTTTGACTTCTTGCGAGGAACGCGGATCGAGGGAGAAGCTCTCTTCCAAGAGCACCTGCGCACCCACATGAGGCGACTTGACTTAGCACGAAGGCAGGCTAGGAAAGGATTTTGAAGGCAGTTCTACTTCATTTATTTTCTTGTATTTATTTTGTAATTTTGTGAGAGAGAGACCTATTATTGTAATAATACACGTACCCCCGGACAGTTGGACATTCGAGCCTAATTTCCAAGTGATTGTTCACTTGGGGGCTCATCGCGGCTTTTTACGGTTTTCTTCGCATTCTTTTTATTTTGTTTTGTTTTCCATTTTTATTTATTTTGTGTGATTGAGCCCCTAGTCTTAGGAGTTGTTGGCGATAGATTAGGTCCAAACACATTAATCACCCTTGCATGTGCCTATAGTTTCGTTTGGACTTAGTCAAATTCTAAACAGTTGACTCACTACTCTTTGATCTGCCGCGCCGCGAGCTCATCCCGCCAAGCGCTTCTCCTGAACTCGACGTGTCGAGAGGAGGAGGGGTGAGCCTAGACCGGACTCTAGGGTTGGGGCTTGGTGGTCAACTTGTGGTGCTTCCCGTTAATAGCAATTTCTGAACTTAGGGCGATTTCATCGGTTGCATTTGCATATAGATAGGTTTCAATTCTGCTGAGCATCTTTGCATGTAGAGTGCTGGAGGCATGGTGAGCATTTCTCTTTAGCATACATCATCGTTTTGCCGCTTGCATTGCTTTTCCGACTCTACCTCTGATTTTGCAAACATAGGTGCTTAAAGGAATCGACTCCTCGTTAGGCTCGTGCATTTTTATTAAAAATCCAAAAAAAGTGTAATCAATAAAATTGGGACTGCTAATATTACTTGACCCTGAAACCGATCAAAAAGAAAAACCTTGTATTGGGGCGAGTAATCCCCTCATTGTCTTCGTTTTACATTGCTCGTGCACACACTAAGGTTAGAGCCCAAATCCTATTTTCAGCCCCCTAAGTGTTTGTGCAAATCTTTGACTTCTCACCTAACTCTAAAACAGACAAGATAAAAAGACCGCTCTTTGCGGTCTCTACTGAGTTGAGTAGATAAATTGAGGGTTTGATTTATTTTCATTTTTGTTTGTGATTATTTTGTGTGTGTCCTAGATCGCCGCTGCACACTTGCGTCTTTCTTCTCACTTCTCTTGACTTGACCATCGTGCTCTCCCGATCATTTTCTTTTGTTTCGAGATGGCCGACGAGAGCGTATTTTATCCGGACTTTGCAGATCATTCGTTCACTCCAGCTGGTCCACCTCCTTCTTTCCAGGAGGACTTTGCTCCTGACTTTTGTACATATCTGTCTCAGCCACAGTATCAGATCTCGGATTTCTACCCACACCCACCTCCACTTCCGTATTCTCCACCTTACATCCACCTGAGGCCGAGCTGTTGGAGTCACCTTTCATGGAGTCTACCCTTGAGCACTTGACCCAAATGATGGATCATATGAGACAGAGGATTGACCACCTCACTGGTACCAATAAGAGTGACCATGATATTCCACCATTTGATGACATGGGTTCATTCGAGGACGACCATGAGAGCTTGCAATCACCCAAAATACAAAAAATGAGAAAATTTTAAATACACAAAAAGAGATTGGGAGACTTTTGATCGAGTCAGACTATGAGGAGAGCGCCCACTTGCCAGATAATTTGCCCACACATTCATTCACACCTTGTCCCACCTTTGACCCCGAGGATGCCACTGTACAGACTGCCCTTGGCATGCCTCGTATATATGCTGATTCCGACCTTCTACCTTGTATGGAGGAGGTCCAAAGATTCAAAAAAATGCTGACTGAACCTGAAGTGGTGGCCACCATTCATGAGATCATCCGTGCCCCACTTCAGTAGGCCATGACCGACTTATCTGCTCCTCTTCCCAAGAAGAGAAAGCGGAGGAGCAGATCTTAGCGTCACATCTTGACCATGGCCACTGCCCACGCCATCACACACCGTCCCATTCCTCAGAAGAAGAACACTGCCACACTTTTCATTAGATGCACCATCTCTGACCACACATGTGATCACACTCTCCTAGACGGCGGTGCTTCGATTAGCATCATACCCTTCTCGCTGGTACAGTCTCTTCACCTAGGGCCTCTCAAGAAAACCAGGATGATCGTACAGTTTGCTGATGGATCAATAAAAAGGCCGAAGGGTATCCTTGAAAATGTTGTCATTTGGATTCAGGGCACGAGCTACACCGTTGATTTTGTCGTATTGCCCGTGGAGACCTCCACAGGGGAGCACTCTCCAATCATCCTGGGACGACCATTCCTCGCCTCTGCGAGGGTCGTTATTGATTACGGATCAGGAGAGATTCGCTTCCGTCCTGCTGACGTGAGCGGAGTGTTGATCAACGCACCTACTGCCGACCAGAGACCTGCACCTGATATGACTTCACCTATCTTGGCTGACCCCGAGGACTATGATCTATATGAGGATATCAGAGAGACCTTCTTCATGACCGATGATGAGACCCGAGAATTCCTCTCCAAGGAGGAAAGCTCGGAAAGCATAGACTTGGTGTTGTTGCTTCCTGTGATTGGCGATGTGTTGATGACATCCACGGGATTTACACGATTGACACCATTGAGCGGAGGGCAGATTTAGAGACTATACAGGACGAACATGCTCTGACTACTTCCACTGATGAGTCCGCTCCTGTCTATATACATACTGATGAGACTAAGGCTGAATTTGATTTAGTTGCTTTTCTTCAGAAATTCAGGCCTTTTGATGAGAAAGATGATCCAGTTGAGATTATAGAGGACGAACAGAGTTCAACTACTTCCACCGATGATTTTGTGCCTTTTGATTTTGACCTGGATGACACCTCGCAGGACGACTCTGATTACACTACTTCGGATGATGAGGAGTTCGTCCCATTCCACTTTGATATTAGCGAGACTCCCAAGGCCGGACCTAGTCACACTTCTTCCACTCACACGTCTGTGCCTTCACACCCTAGGGCCCCTGAGGACATACACTCTGTCGACCATGATCGGCTTCCGTCCACTGTAGACCCCGATGTCGACTTGCACCACACTAGATCCATTCCTCAGCGGTCCCGCAAGAAGGTTCGCTTTCTACCTTCTTGATCCCGTGTACATCCATCTCTGTTGTATATTCACTTTTGTGTGCCTCTGTTCTCTCTACCGTATTGCTCGTCCACCCATTCTCGTGTTTGCCTTGCTTAGGACGTACTTTGTCCTAAGTATAGGGGGGTGGACGAGCCGAGTGTTCTTTCATCGTTCCGTGTCATCACTCCTGTTGTTGTCTATACTTAGGGCTTCTTTTACCCTAAGTATAGGGGAAGCGATGCGTACATCCTCACGATCTCTTCTTCCATCTTCATCTCTTTTCTTCTTTTCTTCTTTTCCTCTTCTATCTTCTGTATCTATCCAAAAAGTGTCGCCCCTTGTAGACAGTCTTCTATACTTAGGACGTACTTTGTCCTAAGTATAGGGGGTGTACACCCTGAGTTTTTTCTATTCTTTTCGATCCCCTCAATTGTCTCCTCTTCTTGTCTATACTTAGGGATATTTTACACTATAGGGGGAGACAATCTGAGTACGATCTGTTCATTCCCACCCTTGACCCTCCCTGTGTTATGTACAGTCTGCTATACTTAGGATTATTTGATCCTAAGTATAGGGGGGACGGTCTACTTCTCATTCGTTGATTCATTCATCAGTTCTTTATTCTTTGGACTTGCCTATACTTAGTACGCGTTATGTCTTCTCTTTTCTCTCCGATTTATGAGGACATAGCTCAAGCTAAGTATAGGGGGGTCGTATATACCGCGTATATACTTTAGCCATAACTCGTACTTTCGTATTTTCCTAATAAATATGGCTAATAATTCTTTAAAACTCATTAAAAACCTTAATAAAAAGGTGTTTTATTCCTCAAATTCTTTTTGTATTTACTGATTAATAAATCAGGTGAAAATATTTTTTAAAAAATGTTTGAAAAATAGTTTCAAAATCCTTGTGAACATCTATTGAAAACTATTCTGAAAATATTTTGTTACATGTTTTCAACCTTGGTAAAAATGTGTGGTTTGTAAAAATTTATTTTCTTTGTGTGAAATAAAATGTTTGAAAAATGATTTGCAAATGGTTTGAAAAATGGTTGCAAAAATATTTTTAAAAATCTATCTATATTGTTTTGAAAACCTTTGTAAAATGATTTTCAAATGTGTGTACATGTTTGTAAAATGTTTGCAAAGACTATTTTGGACTATAGTTTTCAAAAATTTTGAAAAGCTTGTGTCAAATAAGTTTGAGGAATATATACATCATACCAACAATCCACTATATATATGTAGATATGTATAAAATTGATCACTTACCCTGTAAATTCTTAGAATCTATTTCTTGTATATATGAGAAGCACTTCCGTGTACATATTTTTAACCTAGTTTTCAGCCAAAACCTTTCTGTTTTCAAAAATCCCAAAAACATTTGCAAAAATTAAAATCCAAAAACATCCGAAAAATCTTTTTGAAAAATACAAAAAAATGCATATGCATGCATCATATTTTCAAAAATCCATAAAAAGTTCAAAATCCTTAAAAATTGCATCACAAAAATATTTTCTGCATAGCATTGCATAGCATTCACATTTTTCGGATTAAGTTTGATAGTTGAACAAGTCTAAATAAAATTCGGAGATTGGAGCTTGATTGGACCTTAAAATCTACCTAATAACATGAACCTTATAGGAACTGAGTTTGAGATACTTCAGGTCTAGTTGACTTAATTCTTTGAGGATCACGAGACTTGGTTCAATGGATTCTTGACTGCCTAAGTAGAGTATTTTGGAGCACACGCACGACTCTTGTTGATAATGACCTAACTTGGACACCTGCACTTTTCACATGGCTCAACTCAGTTGGAGTGGTGAGGGGATTGGGTTTGCCGGTATGAGACGCACACAAGTGGAAACATTTGTCCTCCTCTAGGGAGGGAAGTGCCCCCCAACCCGTCCAGTGATTAGGAAGTCTAAAGACAGGAGGCTGTGGGTTGCGATAAAGCTTCAAAAGAGGGATAGTCTACTGGCTCAAGAGGAAAAACTCCTTATGTAAATGCTGCTGTATATAGTATTTCAAAAAAAATGTTCAGGCATGTACAAAAATAAAAAGCCTGCAAGTATGTACAAAGTCAATAAGCAAGCTTAAGTTCCAAAGTCAAATATGTGAGCCTGCAGCAGGATGACTTGACTACACTGGTCTTGCATCCCAGGATAGGTAGCTACACTGGCTACCGTCCATTCTTCTCTTCACCCCCTCCTCTTGAGCCGGTTGCCACTTGAACTTAGAAGGGAATACCCCGCTCCTCGAGGATGGAGTTGTTGGATTGGGGAATCATTGGGTTGTCGTACTGGAGAAGTCAGTTTCTTTGTCATTCTAGTTGGGGAGAGCCACCATCACTTACACTGTACGAGTCAGATTCATAGTCGTAAGAGTTTGCGTATGAATTGAGGTATTTCTGACCTGGCTATTAAGGAGACTTGGGCAGAGTGTTGGGATTCTCAGGGACTGTTGGATTTCAAATTCGGTTCTCAATAAGGTTCCGCCCGCACTAAAATTCCAAAGGTCCGACTTAAGCTCCAAACTTTGATTTTGTGAAGACAAGTTTGATAATTACACTTAATCCACCTTCTTCTTTTTCTTTTCTTTGTTTTTCTTTTCTGCACTTATTGCATAAGTGTTTGCTAGGGACTAGCAAAGGCAAGTATAGGGGGATGATGAATCTACGTTTCATCATCTTTATTCTATCATTTTGGCCTTAAAAACCCTAGTAAATGCGTGTAAATAGGCTTTATTTAGGCTTTTTAGCATTCATGCATATGTGTGTAAATAATGTGTAAAATACTGTTTTTAATGCCAAAATTATAGAATAAAGAAAAGAAAAGAAAAAGAATAAAATATTGTAATTATTTTATGACCTGAAACCCCGAGACCTAGGCATCTTGATGAATAGGTCGACAAGGAATAAAGTAGGGGGAGATAAGGGCCAAAATACAATATAAATTTCTTTTATTTTATTCATTCTTTATTCATTTTGGGACCTATTTTTGGTTCCACTTTTTATACATTAAATAAAGAAACTTTGTACATGAAAGTTGTAGATAATTAAATAAAGAAAAATACAAAATTGATTTCACTAAAAAATAATGTACAGATAAAAAGTTATGGCCTGAATAAAAAATCAGAATCCCAACTTCCCAGACCCGTATCTCACAAATGAAAACTCCAAATGCATCAACCTCACCTTTAATTTATATAGAATAAAATAATCTATTTAATGGCGGTGGTTTCGCATTTGGCGGAGCTACGGTTTGAAAGTTGAGTTTTGGACCCCTATTGTATACTTGTACAGATTAAAATATTCAATTTATTATTTATTTATTATTTTTATAATTTTATATTTTTATAATGTTGTAGATATTACTTATAATAATTGTGTGTATTAAAATTAGAATAAAAATACAAAGAAAACTCAAAATAAAATACTTGTATATACAAAACTTAGGTATAATACCTATATACATATCTGTATAATTACTAATTCTATTTTATTAAATGTACAAAACACATCAATAAAATAAAATAAAAAATATAATTATGTGTATAAAAGTATGTTATAATTTTATAAATTAATAATAATAAATAAATAAATTAATTACACATAATAAAAATAAAAGAATACAATATATAGAAGAATATACCTATAAAGGGTATAATAGGCAACTTGTAAAAATATACCTCTAAAAAATAAATAAAAATTACCATAAAATAATTTATAAAATAGAAAGATTTTTTATTTAATAACCAAAAATTAATAAATTCATTTATTATTTTAAAATGAATTAATAAGACTTTTTATCCAAGGTATTTTCTGGTTGGTCCACGTGGACCAACCAGAGCCCTTCCTTGGTTGACCTCGGTCAACACTCTGACCGAGGTCTGGCACCTGTCAGGCTATGGTTTTTTTGGCTTCTTCTCCAAATTTTGGAGAGTGCGCCTTGCACCATCTCTTGTCAATGTCTTCAGAACTTTTGTTCCTTGTGGAACCATCTTACACGCCTAGGGCTCACATTGGGGAATGGATTCAAGATTCATCAGATATGCCTTAATCTTCGAGCCTCCTCGCCCAGCTTTCAAAACTGAGACAGCCACCTTCCTCTCCCCTTGAACCCATTCTGGCCACTTTCCTCCCTCTCTTTGTCAAGCTCTGGACTGGACGTGGTGACAACACGTCCTCCAGCTCGTCTGAGGCGAGGTTAGCGGTTGATTTGGCGTCTCCACCCACCTCCGGCTGGCCGTCGTTGAGGTCCCCCATCTCGGGTTATACACCCTCTAGGTCACGTTTTTTTGCCTCATTTCTTGCCCCTTAGCTAGCTGTTAGTCTTAGCTTTTAACCTTTGCATTTAGCTTATTGTTCAAGCGATTAGTTCGAGTTGTGTCCATCGTCGAACACTTCGTCGGAGCTCTCGAGCTCCAGCGATCATCCTCATTCCACGCACACCACCCTCTCCACCTTTGTTTGCCCTGGGACCACCTTCTGCCATTGTGATTTTTGCTTGCAGGTCCAGGGCCAAAGAGACTCCTACTGGGGTCGCGTTTTTGCTGAAGTCCAAGCTACTTGGAGCACCTCCCATCCTTCCTCGACGAGGCAGCTTACCGGTACTGATTACACCATTTTGAGGCCGCCGAACTCCAACAGGTTTCCCAAGGGAGCTCCCCAACCCTTTTTGAAGTCCTGGCGGCTGACGGAGGCGGCGTTCTTCGCGGTGGAAGCTTGCTCCGGTGAGAGCTCCTCCCTGTTCTTCCAGCAGTGCCCGTCGCCGTCCGATTGGCAAGAAACCCTAGGTGAAGCAGCAGCCGTCAGATGAAAGACGCCCTGGACCGTCGATCTCGATCCTATTCTTTAATCCAGACCGTCGAACCGAAGGGGTATCGCCTCCCAGGGTGACGACACGTGGCATAAGTGAGCCCACATCATCCGTTCGATCGCCCTGCTGCTTGGGTATTTTGCATCCTTTTGCCCAGGCATTTCTGCAATTTTGAATTCCGCACTTAAACATTCCTTGGCAGTTGAAATATTTGTGTAATATTTACATTATACCCCTCGGACCTTTGTCATATCACAGTTTGACCCTTGCCAGGCACGTGTCTACGCACGTGTTGCCTGGCGTTTTTGCACGGTTAGCTCCTACGGCTTTTTGCTTTGAACATTAGTCCAGCAAGTATTTTCTTAAGTTGTAATTTTATGAAAGTTTTGCGCAGAGGCCCTCGGATTGTTTTGATATTACAAAAACGCCCTTTGCCTGCATGAATTTTCCTTTTGTTATCTCTATTTTTGCATGCGTCTATTAAACCCAAAAAAATCTACAAAAATTAATTTAAGTCTCTGTTGCATAGTAGATTAATGGCATATTTATTAAAAATCAAAAATAGTCATTTTCAGCACTGTTTGCATTCGAAAATCCATAAAAAATATAAAAACACTCCAGAAAAATCCCAAAAAAATACATCTTGCATATTTTAGTTTGTTTTAATTTCATACCAAAAATCATAAAAAAAATATAAAAGAAAACTCCAAAAAATCACAAAACTCCAAAAACCTTTATAAAAATATTAAAAATTCTACAAAAATACTAAAAATATAATCTTGGTGTCTAAATTTTCCTTATTTTATTATCTTTCATGAAAATTAATTTGGAGAATTTTTGTTACTGCTTTCTATTTTATTTCTCCATTTTAGTTTCAGCCTTATATGTTATTCACTGTTTTCTCTTATTTTGACATTTAAAAATACCAAAAAAAATTAGGAAAAATCTAGAAAAATCACAAAACCATTATAAAATTATAAAAACCACAAAAACATTTGATTTTCTGAATTTTAGTTATTTTTAGTTATTTTTATAAATACTCTATCCCTTCTTTTCCTATATTGTATATATATATTCCAATATTAAAAAAAAGAAAATTACAAAAAATATATAATATAAAAAAAGAAAATATAAAATCAGAAATTTAAAAAATCAAAATACAAAAATATAAATTCAAAAATTAAATAAAAAATATATAAAATTAAAAACCCACAAAAAAGTAGCATTAATAGACACTTGATCATATACACACTTTCGTGCACTTTTGCCCCGTTCTACCTGTCTGCTCCCTGTATTCGACCTCTACACATACTTGCACATGTACACATCTTTGTTGTAGAGTTATAATATATTTTAACTCCACACACTTTCACTGCTTTACTTGATTGTCGTGGGTTAATTGTTGTTTGAATCGGGATTTTTGAGCAGTCACCGCATCGACTGCGGTTTCACCTTGTGAAACCATACGACCCTCGATTTTCTTGTGTTCAACAGTAGTGAGGAGGCAGAATCTTTTGTCTTGGGGTATCATACGAGGGTAGTACATCTAGGCGGAACCTCTCATCTTCCTCTAGGGAAGGAAGTGCGTCTCAACCTGGTCTAGCGATGTTGAGGTCTAAAGACAGGATGTTGTACGTTGCAATAATGCTTCAAAAGATGGATAGTCTACTGGATCAAGAGGAAAAACTCTTGATGTACATGCTGCACCTTGTATATGCTTTTAAAAAAAGCATGGAAAAATGCAGAATCTCCAAAAGTGGACATGCCTGATTGAAAAGTAAAATGCCTGCCGGAGTGTATATACAAGGATAAAATAATAAAAATACAATAAGAGCTTCAAAGACAAATTTTTGTAAGCTTGCAACGGATGACTTGGCTACACTGGTCATGCATCCAAGGATAGGTAGGTACACTGGTTACCGTCCATTCTTTTCTCCATCCCCTTTTCTTGAGCTGGTTGTACTTGAACTTAGAAGGGAATATCTCCGCTCCTCGAGAAAAGAGTTGCAAGACCGGGAAACTAGAGTTACCTTGTTGAGGGAGGTTGTTTCTTTGCTACTTCTGAGATGGGGAGCTATACCTCACTTACACCGTACAAGTAAAGATTCACAGTCATAAGAATTGGTGTATGTAGACTGGTTCTGACCTGACTGTTGAGGAGACCTGAATAGGAGTCCAGTGGAACTTAGAGGCTGTTAGGTTTTATATCCATTTTCCATTAAGGTTCCGACACACTAATAATTCAAAGGTCCGACAGAGCTCCATACTACAATTTTATGAAGACAAGTTTAAAACTCAATATTGTCCTACTTTCTTTATTTTCCCTTTCTTTTTTCTTTTTCTTCACTTATTCTTTCAAATCAGTGTTTGCTAAGGGACTAGCAAAGGTAAAGCATAGGGGGATGATGAATCTGCGATTCGTCATCTTTATTCATTTATTTTAGCTTAAAATCCCTTATAAAACACTTGTATATAACACTTACTCCATATTCTTATTAGCTTGCATTTGTGTGTAAATATTGTACACTTCTTACTAATTTTAACCTAAAATCAATAAATAAAGAAAGGAAAAATAAAGAAAAGAAAAGAAAAGGAAGATTGTATATATGTAATAGATACAGGCTGACCCCAACCCCAAGAGAAAGTCAAGACTTGACCTGATCGAACAGGAATAAACTAGGGGGAGATAGGGTCCTCAATTAGAAAATCCAAAAAAAATGTGTTTTGTAAATACTTCTCACTTAGATTGTATATTTGTATAAAAGTAACAGTACTTTATTTGTACATTAATTGACCTCAAATCAAATAATTTTTAAAACCAAAGTTGTAAGTAAAAATGTGTTCTAATTAATAAAAATAACTGCATAATTAAATCATGTACAAAATAAAAGCAACCACACTTGGAAAAAGCTACTAAGCACTAATTGAAAGATCAATTCCGGCTCCATATGAACTCAAATTGAACCAATCTCACTTCCATTGGATTCTAAATTAAATTATCTTTGGCATGGCTCTGATTTAATAATTTTTGAAGTTATGAGTATGTTTTCTGGGGTGGTTTGTGCAATTTTCCTATGTATTTTGTAAATATTATATTTGTATATATTTGTATTTTTTAAAAAAATAAAAAAAAATAAAAAAAATAAAAAAAATAAAATGAATTTTTTAAAACAAAAAACTAATTTGCTTATTTACCCATGTAGATATTGTCATATTTGTGTATAGCATATGTATATATTTAATTCTCTTAACTAACTTCCAGAAAAAATAAAAAAATAACATTTTTTATTCAAATAAATAAAGTGACAAAAATTTAAAAAAATAGTTAATTTTGTAAATAGTTTTATCTCTCTTTATTTTTATCTCATTTCAATTTTCATCTCGCTTATCTCTTCATCCAAAAAGTCAAAAATTCAAATTTCATCTCCATTATCTTTTCTATTTATATGGCTCCTTCTCCCTCATTCCAACTTGATCAATCTTTGGTGAGAGGAGACCGATCTCTGAGAGTCTTCTTGTCACGGAAGGGTGCCTAGCCTCTGAGCCATCCGGTGACAACGCGTTGGCCTTTGTCGAGGTGATCAAGGTCTTTTCCGCTCCTAAGGTGAGATCCATTCTTTTTCTTATTTTTATTATAGATTAATCATAGTTTTATCTCTCGTATTTTTATTTCGTCGTCGTTTTTTTATCTAGATCATTAAATCCATCACGGCTGGATCTGCACTCAATTTGAGTTTTCACTTCATTTTATCAATCTCTTCGCATTCATTTTCTATCTTCAATGAGCTATCAACTCCGACCACGCACTGTGGTCAGAGAACCGGATTCGACTCCTCACCTTTCGTCGTATCCTCGTTCACCTTCTGATTTATTTATAAATAATAAAAAACACATATAATTATTTTTCTATCTCTAACATTTGTTTTGCTGGAAAACTAAAAAAAATTAAAAAAAATAATAAAAAATTCTCATTCTCTCTTTACAGTTTTATTTGCAAAAAAATTTAAAAATATATAGCATTTATTCTGCTTACAGTTTTTTAAAAAAAACAACCAAAAAATAATAAAAAAACAAAAAATGCCAAGAAAATACGAATTGTTTATCGGTTACTCGTAGATCCTCACTGAGAAGTAGCTAGTCGCCTAAAAAGAAAGAACTCTATCCTAGTCGTCTCTCTCTCTCACTTGCAAGTAAATCAAACAATGACAGGGTTGCTCTCCCGCAAACAGGGGTTAATTTTAGTCGATTGTTTTTGGGTCCAATTCAATTAGTAGTCCTGGTTTTAAGTTAGATTACCATTGAATTAATTCCACCACACAAGGCATGCCTAACGAGCAGTCCTGATTTCCATTTTTATCCTAAGTTTAAAACCAAGGGGAAGGGAGTCGAGAAAAGCCGATGTAATAAAAAAAATCAATGATGCAGGCCCAGTTCAAAAGACTTATAGTGGTACTCAAGCTCTACATGTGGTATGCAACATAGAATTGAATTTTTTTATGCTATATGAAATGCAAGCGAGAAAATCTTTCCTAGACAGGCAATTCTATTAGCGAGTGATGAACAAATTAATTTTGACTAATAGCTCGGCAGTCTAAGTGCGTCTCGTTAAGAGTGATGTGTGTTGCTATAAAGTATGGGAAAAAGCAATTTTGAAGTTGAACTACCACGTGCCTTTCATAATTTCACCACTCACATTGAGCCCCACCTTCACCGGAGAGTGAAACATACCCGACACACCACATAATAATGTCTAAAGTCCGTGTATACATGCGAGATCCCAAACGGAATCCACTGGAAATATGCAGTTATTACAAATTAATTTAAATGCAGAAAAATAATCCTAGACTCTACACACTATCACGATTCGACTCGATCTTAATTTTTAATGCAAGTCCTTCAGTCGGCTTATCACCAGAAAAAGCTGGCCTCTGAAGCTTCAAAGATGCTCGGCCACCTAAGCGGTCGCTCCTTCGCGTCGGGTCCATCACACAGAAACAAAATGAAAGTCAGAGAGATAGACCCAACATAATGTAAATAAATAAAAAAATGTGAAAAATGGATAAATATTCACATGAAAATCAGGGGTCAGACTACTTGGGGATGGAAAACTGGAAATCTGAATTTTCTAAAAATTAACCTAAGCCGTGCCTCTCCGGCAACGGCACCATATGATAAGTCAGTGAGTCGCCCTCATAATAATGTTGAATTAACAATCGAATCTCATTGCAGCCGGGTAAAATCAGATCGATCAAAAAACTGATAATTAATGAATTAATAGATTAAAGCGAGCAGTTATATTTATTTACTTGGGCAAGCCCAAGGTCGAACTTAAGGAGACTACTGTCTCCTTAGGTTTATTTAAAGTTGATCTGGAGATTGGGTTTTCAAAGAGTTTTTTTAATTTTTAAATGCAATAAATGATTGATCTGTAATTTTTACTAAGTTGAGGGACTAAATGTAAATTATATTCAAACAATGTCAAAAAATTCTCAAACTTAGCTAGAATGTGAAAAATGATGAAGTTAGATTAGTGCAATTTTTTATAATTTTCTTACTCAATATGAATTAACGACGAATACAATATGCGTACTAGGTGATTTTCACAAATGTAATTTTAATAAATATCAAACCTAATTATTTTTTTAAAAAATAAAATTTTCCTAGATTATCTAATGGTGATCCATCCAGGAAAAATTCTAAACCTTGAAAATATTGAGTTTTCAATCTATTAAAAAATAGTCACTCTAATCACCAAGTAGTTTATTCTGTCCTCGATATGCATGCAAAATGATGAAAATTGGGAATAATGTAGAAAATACTACACTCTACCTTCTATGACTTTTTCGCAATTTTCAGAGCTACGATTTATTTAATATTAATGGAATAACAAGCAGTGGGTAAAATAAGCTATTTTTCACCAAATTAATTATATTAAATAAACCACAGCTCACAAGAATATAACAATTTTTCACAATAATAGAGCATATGTTGTTTTACAATGATAAATTTTCAGGATAATAAAATGATGATAAATGAGAGTTTAAATAAATATGCAAACACATGGTTCTATATGCAAATACAGAAAATAAAGATAGCTAAAAAATGTTGACAAGGATTTATGCAATTACCTATATCCTAGAGGATCTGAATGCAAATTTCACATGCGCACGTATGTGGCACAAGCGCTCTGGGTGGTGGGTCCTTCTTTTCAAATAGCAGGAACTCGATGGGTGTGAGATGCAAATTGTCCCTCAGCACGTGCTCCTCACGTGTCAAGAGAGGCGGGGGTCTCCTCGCAATTTGATGGAACTCCGGGGGTTGTCTGCAATATCTCCCCCATCCCACGTGCCTTTTACATGCAGGGGGAACATGCTTCAAATGGGGCTCTCCACCCGAGGCATCGAGGAGGTACTGCGAATGCATGCGCTCCGAGGACTTGGATGATGAAGGATCGGGGCGGAGGAGCACGATGAGTAGTTGTGGAAAACACCCCCAGTAACGCACGATCGTCTGGAGTCGTTGGTGGCTGGAGTATCTTCCTGAGATGGCGATGCACGTTTCGATGCGGTTCGTTGATGGCCTACTCTACCTCCATCGACAAACGACTGGAGGTGGGGCTTCTAGCTGTGATGCACGCGGGCAGCATCTGCTAGACCAGCGAGGAGAATGGGCAGAACAACAGTGGCCACGGCGGACGACGGGGAAACGCGATCGACGAGGCTTGGTGGTGGTGGAAGGTTGTACGCTAGAGGCGGGAACTGCTCCTTGCTCGTCAACACACGACGGAGAAGGAATCAAATGGCAGTGCGAGCGCGCGCGATGAGGCTGGTGACGAGCTGGGTCGGCGCGCAAGTGGCTCCGACGGCTGGTTGCAGAGGATGCGCTGTCGAGCGTGCGGTGGGGAAGGGATGGTTCGTAGTTGTATCTTCAATCGATGAGGAAGCTGACCTCAGGCCCGAGGTCGAGGCGAGGGCTGGAGTAGGTGTTTCTCGACCGTACGTGGAAGATGGGAAGCTCCGTGATGGCTGTTAAGATCTGAGGTGCTGCTGCGAAGCAGGATTACAGAAGCTCCTGTGTTACCAGCGAATAAATCACAAGTCTCAAGCATAGAAAGCTCGGAAAATGGGTCAGGCATATATAGGCGTATCAAAACAAATGGGTGGACGTTTCGATGCAGCGATGGACCGAGGATGTGAGGTGCGATGGCTCCGACTGTGGGTGAGGGAGGAGGAGCTGTTAGACGATGGAGGTTGCGGGAGATAGAGAGAAGATGGAGAGATCGAGGTGTTCTCTTGGTCAGTTGAAGGCGAAGACAACGGCCAGAGGAGCGACGACCTGCTATTGGGAGAAGGAGCGGTCACTGGTGGAGCACGCAACTAGCGGATGATGGCGCGCAGTTAAGGCATGTCGACCTGGAATGAAGTGCACGCTTGAGGCGGCGCTCGCAAGAGGTGCTGCCTACGTACGACCGCAGTTGGCTGTGGGGATGATGTGATGCTCGATGAAGTGCAGGGTCGCGATCGGTGGCATGAAGCTTGAGAAGGTTGTCGACAGCTCCACAGTCGAGGTGGATGCGAGTAATGTCTCGGCTGCTGGATGAGTGGCGATGAAGACAGACGGTGCGGCTCGAAGTGGTTGGGGCAAAGTGCTTCGCCTGTATGTTCACGCCCGTCGATGGTGTGAAGGCGGAGCGGGTAGAACGTGGAGAGGTGGTCGGCGCTGTTGGTTGTTCTCGCTGAGGGTATTGGATGGCGAGCAAATATAGCGAAGGGGGAAAGGGCGTAGTGGTCGGAGCATGAAATTGAAGGATGGAGAGGTGCCTGGTGGAGACGGCAGTAGACCAACGCTACGTGAAGAAGAAATGAATGAAAGGAGGAAAGGCAAGAAAGAAGAAGGAACAAAGACGAGAGGAGCAGAGGAAGGAAGAGACGAGGAAGTATAGCGGCAGGTGTGCCTGGGGTTGGAGGAGCTACGCTCCACTCCGGTTATTGCTTCGATCGACGCTGGCGTGGGGCTTGAGAAGCTCGAGCAGCTCTCTTGCAGGAAGAAGTTGTAGCAAAGAAGGATGGGGATCCTCCTTTGGATCTCGCCTCAGGCCGTCGTCGCTCAAAAATTTCCCCGCTGAGCTGTTACCGGGGCGGGGCTTCGAGCTGGTGGTCCTTTCTCTCAAGAACGGCGGATGAAAGGCGAGGTGGGAGGGGAGTCGCTTTTTGAGGAGGTTGGCGAGTGGGTGAGGGAGGAGTGTGAGGTGAGTGCGCCGCAAGGCGCGGAGGCTGTTGGATGGCTGGGTCGATTGGTGAGATGGGCCGGCGGTGGCACATGCTTGCGCAAGGGATGGTGGAGAGGGAAATGAGGCGAGGCTTATGCAGGCAATTAGAGCGAAATGGAGAGGGTGCGTGAGAGTAAAAGAGAGAGAAAAAAGAACGTCCATGCATGGGATGAGGTAGAGAGAGATGAAGTCAAAAGTAAGAAAATGAGGGAAGAGAGAGAGAGAGAGAAGAGAGAGGGAAAAAAAGGTAAGTCAGTTGCATGGAGAAAGAGGCTGACGGGAGAGAAAGTTAAGAGGGAAGAGAGAGAGAGAGAAATGAGAGGAGAGAATAAGGGGTGCCACGTGGTGCACGGGGACGTGACCACATGGCAGAATAATAAAAGTTAATAAAATAGAATACAAATAAATAAAGTAATTATAATGATTAAAATAAATATAAATAATAAAAGTGGAGGGCAGTGGGGTTCTCATCATGAGTACGGGAGATGGAGAGGAGGGTTGGAGTCAAGTCCGCAAGAGGGGTCGCTCAAGGAAGGAGGGGGGGGGGGGGGTGGCCGCACTTTCGAGAAGCTAGTCAGGGTGTTCTTCGTAGCGCAGGAAGGGCTCATCCTTTTGGGCGAGGTTGTTACCGATGTGGCTCGCTGGAGCATTGGGCGCGTCAGTGTCGAGAGCCGGTGCGTTGCTTCAAGTGCTTGGGGTACCGCACCGCAGCCGAACCTGCAACAGAGGTGGCTGATCGAGGAAGGACGAAACTTCGTGTGCTGAGACAACGCGGATCCTGGTGGGGGAAGGAGGAGGCAGCGAGGCTCTGGTAAAGGGGTCTTCCGACGTGGGGGTGGTTACGGGGGGAGCCTTCAAAGGGGATTTGATTGCTTTATCTCCTTGGAGGGTTGTGGTCAGGGGCTTGGCCGGGGACGAGGCGGATGCCCGGATGTCCTTGACAAGGGCAAGGAGGTCGATGCTCAAGTGGCGGTGTGCGAGGGCTCATGACGGCATGCTTTCTCAGGGGAGATTGAATCTGATAAGGGTGAGGGGAGTTCCGTTTCTGTGGCGGAACCTATACCGGATCAGGCAGTTGCTGGCGGGAGTTGCAGAGGTGATAGGTTTGGCCGCCACTGGGATGCTACCAGGGGAGAAGGTCGACCCGTTGATCTGGGTGCATCGACTACACCCTCGGAAGCTGGGATGGTGGACGGTGAGAATGGAGGGACGGCGGATACAGTTAGAGATCACGTCCGCAGAATCGAGGCTGGGCTGGGAGGAGGTTCGGCAGCAGTGCGGCAAGGCGGTGGCAGGAGGGTCGGCATCAGCAGCGGCGGCGGAGCTTCCACAAATCGTGGCATCGGTTTCGCCTGGCCGCATGCTCTTCGGGCCTGGTGTAACGTCCATTGGCATTCCGCATTCAATCCCGCGGATTTAGGAGTCTCCCAAGGAAAATTCGAATCATTCCACAACGGCCAATTCCAAGCATTCAAAATCATCAGTTTCGCCTGGTAACTTGATCTTCGGACATGAAGTTGCGACGATTGGCCTTCCACATTTAATGTCGCGGGTTGCGGAGGCTCCCAAGAATAGCCCAAAACTTTCGGCAACGGATGTTCCACATCTTTTTTTTTTTTTTGATGAGTAAGTAATTTGTATTGATATCACTCAAAAAACGATATACAAGTATAGTCCAAAAACCCCAATGGGGATTACAATAGAAGAGCACAAAATTGGGGAACTAGAGGTTATGAAATTAGCCCGGAAGAAGACAGGCGTATAGTCCAGCTGGTGCTAACAGAATAAAATTCTGAGTAATTGTGAAACTTGACGGCTGACAGAAGTAACGGGGGAAGGCTGACAGAAGTTCCACATCTTCCAAAAACGTTGGTCCCCCAACGTCGTTCTGCAGAGGGGGCGTTATTGGGAGCAATCAATGCACGTGGATGTCCGGGAGATGGTTCTATTGGAAAATCTGGAAAGCCACGTGTGGTGGTGAGTGATAACGAGAGGGGTGAAGTTTCTGGGGGGTCATCATTACAATCCTCAGGACGACCTCCTATCCTCCCATTGGAGGGCTCGGGGCTGCATACGCTCCCACATGAATCGAACGAGAGTTCCATGCAAGGTGGAGGAGTTGTATCTTCGGGCTTGGGTCAAGTTAACGAGATGGATCCGATGGTGGGCAGCGTTACGGGGCAGGAGGTTCCTATCGACTTGATAGTTGATCTCCGCCAGGCAACTGCGAGGGAGGGTGTTATGGGGCCGGCTTCGGAGCTTGAATGCAGTTCAGGTCGGTTGGAGGTTGACGCCAAGAGGGCACCGGGGCTAGCAGTGATTTTGGGAACCGATGCAGGGAGGGTTGAGGGGAGGTCCGTTGATGCTCTGGTGATGGGCCCCTCGCGAGGAGGGGGAGGAGGAGAAAGCCATGTTTTTTCCTTGATAGTTGACGGCTCTCGGGGGAGAGGATGTTTGGAAGGGGTATTGGGCGAGATCGTGCATGCGGCCAAGAAGGGGGCGGCAAGTATTCGTGGGATAAAATTTTCGGAGAATGGGGTGGAAGGAGAGGGAAAGTTATCGAAAGGATCAGGAAAGGTGCAAGGGGATGGGGGAGCAACGAAGGATGGTGGAGGGGAGCGGGCCGGTTGGTGCTTTGAGAGAAAGTCGCGAGCTTGGAGGAAAAGGGAAAGGAGGAGGTTGCTGATGGAGTCGGAGATAAGTTTGGGGGATACTGATGTGGTAGGCAAAGTTGGAGAGATCGAAGGTCCGGATTCTCCCATTGGAAGACCAAGCTTCTTCAGTTTGCTTGATAGAGGTTTCGCGGAGAGTTTGGGTGTGGTTCCGCCGCGAGGGATGTCCAAGAAGTTTACCAAATGAAGGTTCTTTCATGGAATGTGAGGGGATTGGGTCGCCCCGAGAAGCGACTGCGAGTCATGAATCTGGTAGGAGAAACTCATGCGGACATTGTGTTGTTACAAGAGACGAAGTTTTCAAGGGCAGGAGGAGAGGCTTGGAGAGATTTGGGAGGCGGCTCTCTGTTTGACTTTGCTGAGGTTGAGGCTCAGGGAGCGGCTGGAGGGCTCCTAACAGGGTGGAGAAGGCAAGACTTCGAGAAGCTTGCAGAGAGAAGATCTTTGTACTCGCTTTCAGTACAGCTGAAGCGGAAGGCAGATGAGGTCACGTTTACTGTGACCAATGTTTATGGACCTACAAGTTCGGTGGCGGGTTCTTTAGCTGCAGATCTCTCAGATGTGGGAGCGCACAGAGATGAAGGCATTTGGTTGATTGGTGGTGACTTAAATGTGACTTTGATGCCAGATGACAGGCCGTTGAGGGGGGGGTGGGCGAGATGCGGGTTCAGAGGATCTCAGGAATCAAGTGCACACATTGGGGCTCACAGTGATTGATGCAGCAGGTTGTGCCTACACTTGGCGGAATGCTCGATCGAGATCGAGATTGTATAGATTTCTCCTTTCACCTGAGGTAGTGGAATTTTTCCCCCTCTCTCGGGCATGGTCGTTGCCACGTGCTCAGTCTGACCATACGCCAATCATATGGTCTTCGGAGGAACGGATGCGGCCCCGAACCCTTTTCAGATTCGAGCGAGCTTGGTTGTTGGAAGAGGGTTTCAAGGAGGAGGTGGTCACGCTGTGGAGAAGCTTGCAGGTGGAGGGGTCGGCTGTAGGACGCCTTGCGTCTAAGATATTGTTGCTCAAAAGATTCCTGCTAGATTTCAGACGGCGGGTGAGGACGCAAAGGAGGGAGCGAAAGCAGCAGGCTCAGCAGGGAGTAGTCCGCCTTGATGGGTTGGAGGATCAGAGGGGCCTGGACCATGAGGAGGTGATGGAGCGGGCAAGGCTCCTAGAAGAACTATTATTGGAGGACAGGAAAGAAGAAGTGGAATGGAGGCAGAGATCAAGGCAGAAGTGGCTACGTGAGGGGGATGCGAACACTAGATTCTTTCATTCGATGGCCTCTGGTAGAAGAAGGAAGAATTTTATTCATAGTCTTCAAGTGGGCGGGGATATGGTAGTGGGTGATACTTGTTTGGGAAGGGAACTCAGAGATCATTTTGTGGGGATGTCGAGGAGAAGGACGCATGAGGGCTGGGGGTGGCGTGGAGCAGGGGTGAAGTCATTAACAAGGGCGCAGGCATCCGAGATGGAGGTTCCTTTTACGGAGGAGGAAGTCAAAGGCGCGGTGTGGGGATTGAATGCAGATGGGGCACCTGGACCGGACGGTTTTCCGGTGTTTTTCTATAAGGAGTTTTGGGATCTACTGAAGGATGATGTTATGGCAGTACTGAATGAATTTAGAGATGGAAACAGAGGAATCGAGAAGGTTAACCGGGCAATGCTTTTCCTTCTTCCTAGGAAAGAGAACCCAATCCGGGTGGAGGACTACAGACCAATTGCGCTATCTAATGCAATCTATTTGATTATAGCCAAGGTTCTAGCAAATAGACTCAGACATGTCCTGGATGATGTAATCCTGCAAAACCAGACTGCTTTTATTCCGGGCAAACAGATGGCGGGCGGGCTGATTATGGCATCTGAGATCTGCCTACAGTGGTGCCGTGATAATATGAAGGGATTGGTTTGGAAGATTGACTTCGAGAAGGCCTACGACTGCGTGGATTGGAACTTCTTGTGGGAGTCACTTCGAAGGCGCGGCTTCACTGACCTCTGGATAGCCTGGATGAAGAGGTGCGTCACGACCTCATCCTTTACACTTCTGGTGAATGGAAGACCAGAAGGAGGTTTTTTCCAGCCGCAAAGGGGCGTTCGGCAGGGATGTCCGCTAGCACCAATGCTGTTTATTTTGGTGGCGGACACCTTGGCAGCGTTGTTCAGGAGAGCAGTTGACGAAGGGTGGGTTGAGGGGTTCCGAAAGGGAGACATCTCTATTCTTTTGTTACAGTATGCAGACGACACAGTCATTTTCCTGGGTGGCACGGATGATATGCACAGAAGGACATGGCAACTAGTGGAGATCTTCAGCAGCATATCGGGTCTCAAGATCAATAGAGAGAAATATGTGGTGATCTCTTTTGGGATGAATGAGGAGGAGAGCGATTCGAGGGCTACGCTTTTGGGATGCCCGCTTGGGAAGCTACCCATCACTTACCTTGGACTGCCTTTGGTGGCGGGTAGGCTCAGAAAAGAGGATTGGGATGTGGTCCTTAGGAGATTTGAACATAGGCTTGCAGGTTGGAAAGCAGTCACCTTATCTAAGGGCGGTAAACTGATTCTGTTAAAGCATGTGCTATCAGCGATCCCTATTTTCTTCTTTTCAACTCGACTGATTCCAGTTGGCGTAAAGAAGAAGATTGAGGTTATGGTGAGAAGATTTTTTTGGTCAGATGGAAAGCAGCAAAGATCAGGTATCCATCTTGTAGGCTGGGAAGAACTCACGAGGCAGAGAAACGAAGGGGGTCTTGGAATTCGAGGCGTGAGTTGTATGAATAAAGCACTTTTGGAGAAATGGTTGGTGCAGATTTGGGGGAATACAGATAGATTGGCTATCCGGCTCGTACGTATCATCTACGGGGTCAACGGCTACCTTGAAGCAGATAAAATGCGTTTCGAGTCCTCTCTTTGGAGCGGCGTTCGTGATATTTTACCTCAACTAAGATCGAGATTGATGCCAAAGTTGGGGGCCAGAGAGGTCTTTCGGTTTTGTCAAGACAACTGGACGGGGGAGGGGGCACTTTGCAATAGGTTCCCAAGACTTTTTAATTTAGCTGCGAGCAGAGGTGGTTACGTGGCAGAAGTCGGTGGCTCTGGTCTGTGGATACCTAGGTTCGTTTATGAGCTATCGGGTCGAAGAAGGGAGGAGTTGGGCAGAATGCTATCAAAATTACCTTCTCCTAATTGCATATCGCAGGGAAGAGATCACTTTGTTTGGGAAGGGGAAAGATTCTCAGTGAAAAAGGCTTACATAGTGTTTCGAGGGGGAATGGAGGGGCTTGATTTGGACCTAAAACATGACATGAAGATTATCTGGGCGAGTAGGATCCCTTGCAGAGTGAAGGTCTTCCTTTGGTGCCTCAGAAGAGGTAGGGTTTGGGACAAAGCGAGAAGGAGCAGGCTGCTTGGGATTCCAGATGTCCAATGTGATAGATGTGGTGCACAGATGGAGAATGCAGATCATCTTTTTTTCAGGTGCCCGTTGTTAGAACAGGTTTGGAAGGAAGTGAGGGTGCCATGGGTATTCCATGGTGATGCCACCGACTTCTGGAGATCGATTAGGTCGGTGGGGATGAACTCGACGGACGATGTTTCTCAGCCGTTGGCGGTCCTTTGGGCCATTTGGAGAGGAAGGAATGATGTAATCTTTAATAATCAGAGGTTTTATTCAGAAAATGTAGTCGCTAGTTGTCTTTCCCTTTTTTGATTTTGGTCCACAAGGTAATGTAACTCTTTATCTTTTATATAATATATAGTTTATGGCGGTGAGTCTCACCTCGGGATTTCACCCTCTTTCATCTCAAAAAAAAAGATAAATAATAAAAGTAAATAAATAATAATTAAGAGAAATAAATAATAATTAAAGTAATAATGATAAAATGATAATGTAATAAATAAAATAAAGTAAATAACAAAAAAGGGCCTAATCAAAAAGTGGTCAACACAAAAGTGGCTCGTCTCGACAGGATCTACAACTTTCATGAAGGATTAAAAATCAAAATATGCCATATATGTACAAAGTGCATTTTTGGGTGGTATCTTATAGGTATAAAATAACGTATTTTTATATTTTACAATTTTTTGTTATTTTTAAATAAAATAAAAGTCAAAATAAAATAGAGAAAATATGAAAGAAATATATAAAACTTAATCTATTTTTTGGATTTTTAATAATTGAGAAAATAAAATAATAAAATGAAGGGAATTTTGGTCAATATGTAAAATTTACAATAAGGGCCCAAAACCCAAGTTTCGCATACGAACTCCGATTTTTATAATATTTCTCTTGTTTTAAAGGTCTTTGAATGTATATTACTTTAAAAGTGGGTAGTCCTAAATCAGATCATGTATGAGAGAGATATGCACATTTTAAGGTTCTTATTCTCAAAAAGGGCTCGGGTTTTATTGGTCAATTTACAAGTTATTATTTTTTGATATTTTTCCTTTACAAATGTTAATAATATGTACACAATGAAGTTGATTTTATTGAATTTGGAGGTAATATAAAATAGATAAAAATAGGAGAAATATGATAATATACGTGTGATTGTGTACAAGTGAATTTGGCTTCTTATTTGATGCACATATGAATGCTAAAATGTGAACATTAATTCTAAATGCATGAATGCGAGTAATGCACAATAAATGAAAATATGCAGCTAATTGCTGGGGAATGAAGCTCTATTTTCAACTTTTAGAGTGATGAATCACATATTCATCAGTCCTTATCTAAGAATCTAAGATTAAATGAATGAATGCACTATAAGGTCCCTCTTTACAATTAAGAGTATGTACCATGCTCATCTTAATGATCATACAACTGTTGATTCAATTGTTGAATCATATAGGCTGGTGCTTGATGATATCTAAAGAGTTAGATTGAGGGCTCATCAAGCATGTCAAATGATTATTATGAAAGGACCTCGATCCTGAGAAGAAGATGTCAATTCTTCTCTAAAGGTTGATACCTAGCTGAACTCTTGATGCAGGTTCTATGCATAGGTATATTGATTCGAAGGAGTTAGATAAGTCAGTTCAAAGAGTTGACTTAGCGAGATTGCAAGAACCAAGACTTATGTCGTATAATGTCACCTCATAGGCACGCATCCTCTGATTGGAGACATATGCGTCACTATATGTCTGAGTATGTACATTTGGCAGACCGATAGGTTGATGTCCTAGACAAGGTCTATACATCGATGAGCTAGTGTGCATATGATGAATATGTGATTCATCACTCTAAAAGTTGAAAATAGAGCTTTGTTCCTAGGTAATTAGTCGCATTTCTCCATTTGTTTTGCATTATTCTCATTCATGCATTTAGAATTAATATATGTATTTTAACATGCATATTTTTATTAAGAAGCATAAATTCCCGTGTAAATATCATCTGTATATTACCACATTTCCCCCTATTTTTATTTATTTTTCACTATGGAAAACTTAAAACATAATATCTCTTTCATACAATCTCCTAAGAACCCCTACTCACCTTTGAATTAATTGACGTTCAATTACCTTCAAACCAAGACTAAACTCAAAAGAATTGGAGTTCATATGAGAAACTTGGGTTTTGTCCCCTCATTGTATATTGTATATATGTCCCTTCATTTTATTCAATTTATCTTTTTATTTTCTTAATTATTAAAATCCAAAAATTATATTAAGTTATGAATATTTATTTCATATTTGATCTAATTTTTTATTTTTAATTTATTTGAAAATGATAAAAAACTTGCATAACATAAAAATGCGGTATTTTATGTCTATAGGATACTACCAAAAATACTTTTTGTACATATGATTTATTTTGATTTTTTTATCCTTCACGAAAGTTGTAGATCTTGTCAAGATGAGTAACTTTTATGTTGACCACTTTTTGATTTGACCTTTTTTATTATTTCCTTTTGATTTTTCTTTGTAATTACTTTTTCTAAATTTTTGGGAGCGACACGTGGAGACTCCTGGATCTGCCACGTGTCACCCCCATTTCCTTTCTTATTTTCTTTTAATTTTACTTCATTTAATTTTCTTTTGGCTTTACAATTATAAATTTTATTTTTGTACTGATTTAATAGTTTTATTTATTTTTTACTTATTTTATTTTTTTATTTTTAAATAATTAAAAAATTATTTATTATTTATTTGATTTATTTATATAGATTTCTATTATTATTACTTTATTTATTTATTTATTATTAAGTTTTTTTATTATTTATTTATTACTATTATTTTAATTTTAATCATACTTCATTTTCTTAATTTTATTATTATTATTTATATAAGTTCCTCCCTGCCATGTGGCTGCATCCCCGCGTGCCACCATGTCGGCCCCCTCTCCTTCCCTTCATCTGCTTTGCAAGATACCCATTGTGCTCGGCCCTTCATGGCAACGCTCCATCTCGTATAATTGTCGCATCCACTTCCAGCAACCCTCTGCCTTGACCTCTCTCTCTCTCTCTCTTCTCTCTCACCCCTCGATTTCACGTCGAGCCGTAAAAGTCGTGCATGACCCTCGCACCATCATCTGCAACTTCATGACACATACCCATCTCCTACGCATCCTCCATGCAACCCAACCTCCCATAAAGTTCCCGCCCCTGTCCCCTGCGATCAATCATTCATAATTACGAGATAATGTATCCCATCCTCAGATCTAGGACAGTGACAACCACCGGGTCTTCGATGACGATGAAGGATCCTCATCCTTTGCGAGATTTGAAGGCCTGGACTTCGCAGCAGAGCTTCCAAGCGCGGCTCAGCTCCAGCTCCACCGCGTTGTTGAGCAAGGACCAGAGGACAAGCCTCCAACCACAAGAGACACCACCCACCTCCACTCAAGTGAACTTCTTCTTCCTCTTTCTTCTTATTCTTCGACTCACACCACCCTCTACCTCTCAGTCTTTTACATCGAGCTTCATCATCCACATCAAGCCGACTCCACTCCACCTCACAAACGTCCAACGATTGTGCCTACGTCGTACACCTCCACCTTCCTGATCACTAACCTTTACCCTTTGGCTGAGCCCGCACTCCCTCACCCCTTATGCAGACAACCACCACACCTCCGTTTCTCCCTCGCAGCCGCCTTGACAGTAGACACCATCGAGGCACCTTACCCCTGCCAATACACACGAGCATAACCATCAACCACCCTCTTCGTCGAGCAGGAATGCCTATCGCCCTCAACCTCTTCTTCCATGTGGAACCACTGCCTCGACAGTAGATTCCCACTCCACCACCTACGAAAGCTACCTCAAGCTCTACGCCTCCTCCTCGGTTCGTGGGCATGTATCGCCTGAGGTCTAAGTCCCACTAGCCTGCGTCACGCCCCTCTTGCTGTTCACCGCTCCGCCTCGCGCCACCGTGATCGTGCGCCATCAAAGATTCGTCATGCTACCTTCGACCTCACCGACGTTCTAGTTGTCACACATCCGTATCTCAGCCCTTCTCAGTCTGAGTAGCAACAACCACTGCCATCGATGGGCGAGGCATCCACCCCCTACTTGCCACAGTCCTTGACCTACGCACACTTTATGGCCCAAGTACCCCCCCCCCCCAAGTGGATTAAGGTGGTGGATTGTGAATCTAGGGTTAAATTCCCGTCCATAAATAATTTCCTCTGAAAAAATGCTATTTTCAATATTCTTCAGTTTGATTTACGGTGATGAGAGGCACACGTGGGGGCTAGGGTCATTTATGAGAGAGCCCATGTTGATCCCAATAAATTCCAAAGGGGTCCCTCCAACTAGAGCTCACATGTAATGCACATGCACATCATGAAAATTGCATGTGCGCCCCTCGAGTTGCAGGCATTCGTGCACAACCTCGCCTTCCAGGAGGCACATGTGCAACACCAGTCCCTTGCAAATATTGCATTCATATCCACTAGAGTTTAGGTAATTGCATCCGCATTTGTTTTTTTTATTTTCTTTTATGTATTTGCATCTAGAACCTTGTGTTTGCATGTTTATTTGAGCACTCATTTCACATCAAATTTTAATTCCAAAAAGAACATTGTGTAGAACCATATATTCTCTATCACTGTGGATGCTGATTTTATTTTTGTGAGCTATAGTTTAATTAATATAAATGTTATTGTGGAAAATTGAATACTTTAACCACTGCATGTCATTAGTTCTATAATAAATCAATTGTTGCTCCAAAAATTACCAAAAATTTTTTGTTCTATATTGTGCCCAAATTTCATTTCATTTGCACACATATAGAGGTTGCAATAAAATATTTACTGATTAAAGTATTAATTTTTCATAGAGTTTAAATCAATATTTTTAGGGTTTAGAATTTTTCTTCGATAGATCCTCCTTAGATACATATAGGATATTTTAGTTCCCGAATATAACTAGGTTTGCTATTTTATTAAAATTAATTTGCTAAAAAACACCTTACACACATATATAATTCGTTTTTAAGTTATATTGCATCAGGAAATTCCAAAAAATTATAGAGCATTAGTATGTGAATTGTTTAACTTTCTGGCTAAGCTTCATACTTTTTGGACATCATTTGAATGAAAATTGTATTTTAGTATTTGAACTAGCCCTAAGTTCTGTTTCATCCATTAATTGCATTTAAAAATACTAAAATAATATTCCTCTGAAAATCTATGTTTTGAATCATCTAGAAATTGACCTAAGGAGACAGTGACCTCTCTGAGTTTGATCTTGAGCTTGTCCAAGTAAAATATAAATTGATTGATTACTTTAATTGACTAATTAATTAAGTAGCAGTTTTTGATTAATCTGAATTGCCCACCTACAATGAAATTAAACGTTAATTCCACATAATTAGCGAGAGTAATTTACGGATTTATCAAATGGCACTGTTACCAAGGATGCACGACTTAGATTGATACTTAAAAAATATATTTTTAGATTTTCCACCCCGGATAGTCTGACCTCCATTTTTTCTTGTGATTATATCTCTGTTTATTTTCCTACATTTTTTATTTTGCTTGCTTTATTTTATTTTATTTTGTGTCTATCTCTCTGACCACCATCTTGTTTTTGTGTGAGAGACCTGACGCGACGGAGCGATCTCTTAGGTGGCCGAGCAACTTAGGAGCATTGGAGGCTGGGTTTTTTTGGTAATTAAGCCGATTGAAAGATACACATAAAAAAATCTAGATTGAGTCGAGTCGTGAGTGAGTGTAGAGTCTAGGATTTTATTTCTATATTTTTAATTAATATGTAATAATTTCACATTTCCAACAGATTATGTTTGGGATCTTGCATGTGGACTTGGACATTGGACTTTATTTTGGTGTGTCGAGACCTGTTTCACAGTCTGGTGAGGGTGGTGCTCGACTTAAGTGGCTCGTAGGTTAGACTTGCACTTACGGCTCTTAGAGCTTTTTATAAGTTTTATCTGATTGTGCTCGTAAAATCTAGGACCACACATTCACATTTAATAATGTGCACTTTAGATCGTTCTGCTTAGTCCAAACTGAAATTAATTCTTCCTCGCTAATAAAACTATCTGCTAGGTGCGGTTTCAATTCATCCACATTTCCATATAGCATAAAAATTTTCAATTCTGTATTGCATCCTGCATGTAGAGCGTGAGGATCACTATGGGCTCGTTTGGAAAGAGGGTTGAGGTGGGTTGGGTTGGGGTGGGTTAAATAGTAGGTGTTTGGATGGTTATGAGGGTTGGTAGAGGGTTGGAATAAGGAATGTGATGTGATGTCACATTGATATGTGATGGAAATCCAACCCAGGCATGGCCCAGAAAAAAGGGGGATAAACCGGGTTACCCCAGGGGTAACCCTCTTTCCAAACGAGCCCTATAAGTCTTCTGAACTGGGCATGCATCATTGATTTTCTGGTTGCATCAACTTTTCTCGACTCCCTTTCCCTTAGTTTTTAAAACTTAGGATAAAATGGAAATCAGGACAGGACGGTAGGCATGCTGTATTTGGTGGACCTAATTAAGTGATAATCTAACTTAAAACCAGGACTGCTAATTAGAATTGACAAGCATATAAGGACATATGAGTAATACAATCTCTCAAAGGGATCATACATGTTCATTACTTAACCGGAAAACATGAGCTCAATCATGAGATGTTGGGATAAATTTCTGTGTATGATCATCTCGCTTTAGAAGATTGAAAGAATTTATAGGTATGATATATGATTTTGGAAAGTATATGATCGATACTAACTCCCAATGATCAAATGAGAAACTTAATGATGAAAACCTTGAATAAGATAGTTCAAATAAGATCTACTACTTCAGCTTTAATCTAGGTATTCAAGTATACAGGTTGTATGATTATTAGGAATACTCGAGGGTGATGTGATCGTAAATAATTGTATAATTATGACAATTCCATTCTGAGGGAGTGATGAAATAAGTTTGGACTTTAGTGACTCCTCTCAACAGATTATTGACCCGATCTTAGTCCAACTGTTGGATATTGATCTAAATGTGATTCAGATGCAATATGAAGATTAGATTCACAATTTGATTTAATCAAACATCTTTAAGAGTTACCGAGACCTGGATTTGAGATATAATCTCAATCCAAGTCAATATACAAGGAATGTATAGTCTCAATCCAAGTCAATATACAAGGAATGTACAATCACCATGTCCTGATCTCCAAGTATCTGTCGAGAAAGCACATTATTCTTGAAAGAGTTTGAGAATAATTCAATTGTTGATAATGTATCCGAGCAATGGGAAATATATAACTAAATGTGATTTAATTACCATCAATAATGTGAATATGATTCATATTATTTTGCACACATGAGAATTGGCATCTAAGATAATTAAATATGATTTAGTTATCAGAGATGTGATTCATGTCGATATTACTATCCATAATAATCATAAATATTATAAATATTATTTATAATATGTTGGAGAGATTCAATTCCAATAGAATTTACTAATTAAATATTGATGTGAATTGTATTCCCAATGAACAATTAATTGCAAATACAATTTAATTTTTATTGGGTGGTTGAATATGATTCTTAATTGTCAATAATTTTGTTTGCAATTATCACAAATAATTTATAATAACAATTTGATGATATTTTATTGACAAAAGATTCCATGAATTAAGATTTAATGCAATAAGATTGCATTAGGATTGGAGAGAGATTTCTCTCTCCAATCAAGGGTGGCTGTCCAACTTGATTAAAAGGGAAGGAGTATTTCTCCTTTCCCTTTTAATGGAAGGTGGATGCTTATTCCTATTCCATTCATAAGAGTCTTTTACAACATATTTATTTTCTTTAAATTACATTAACTATAGTTGCAAAATTTTTGCAATAAAATCTCAATCATTGATTTGAATTAGGAGTGCATCTCCATCATCCAATTTAGTATAAAAGAAAGGATAGACCTAGCCTTTCCTTTTACACAAAATTGCAAGAGCAATAATCTCTCTCTCATACATTTCCAAGAGCCTCCATCTCTCAATCCTTAGTGGTCGTCCTCTTTAGGATTATTCAGAGTGTCACCATCGTCGCAACACCCTTGTGCTGTAGGATCAACCGCTCATGGATCTCCACCTTCTTTGATGCTTCTTGCTCGGGAAGATGGATCTGTATTTCATGTGATGAAATCAGGAGATTGTAACCTCTGATCAACAACATGGAATGTGGGAGTTTCGTGTGTCATCTACGCACCCACAAGTGCTTCTACGTTAGAACGAACTTGAGAAATGAGAATCTCTTACTTTAGAGATTAACGATCCTAAATATGCTCCAAGAGGTAATCCTAATTACTCTTTTTTGATCTTGATGAAATGATTTGAGAAGTGTTCCCGAATCATGTGGTTTTATCTATTTAAAAAATTTAAATTATGTTGTCCCTTGCAACTAGTATAACTAGTTGAGCTTAGATCGTTTTCGATGCAATGCTCACACTTCCATGATGCATTAAGACCTAAATCCTAACCTTCAAGTAGTATTAGAGCCTTTGTCAAACGTCTTGTATGTGATCCAAAACCTTAAGTGAACAAGGTTTTAGATATCGAATGCGCGGGGACTCGTTGTTTTACATTTTATGCATGTTTCGAGTCGTTTTTCGCTAAAATAAAAAGTCCTTGCTTATGCATTGTTTGGATGATTTTTTTGGATATTAAAATATATTTAGTATCTCTGAATATATCCCCATAACAATAGCCAATTTTTGGCACCAAAGGTGCATAAATTAAAATTCGAAAAGCTTTTGCAGTGACTTTATTTTTGCATGTATCCACAGATTTGTAACAAATTAGTTTTTGGTTATTATTTCAATCATGAAACATGAAATAAACACTTTAATTGAGCATAGAATTAAATCAGCAAAACACATGATTTTATTTCGCATGATTCTGAGTCCATTTCCCTAGATATTCCATATTAAATGGAGATGGGTTGGATGATGATTGGACCATCAAGATTACTTTCTTATTATGTTTATCATTTAATGTCAATCATGGAAATTGTGGATTTTCCATGATTAATTGGTGATTAATTTTTATTTTAGAAATATTTGATTAAACATCAATCACCATTGAATGATTTTTGATAACAAAACCCTAGTTTAACCTGCAATAGTTGTAGGTCAACTTTTACATGCAAAAATGTTTGCTTGATCTGATTAGAAATTTATGATCTCAAAATTGTTTTAAGATGCCTAAGATTTTTGAGAGATTACTATATAGTATAATGTCGGTCATCAAAGGAATGATGGATAAAACTACAAGGACATTGATCTAACGATTATTGTTCTTGAGTTGTTATGGTGATGGTGTCTAAGCTGTGGACATGCTAATAATTGGCACCCTTCGCAGCTTTTGGAGTGGAAGTGCTCCATGTTAGCATTGTCTGTTCAACATGACTTTATCCATCTTAGTGATAGGGTTATATGAGTAAATCTAATTACACTCTAATTACTAAAACTCAAGAATAATACATACTTGTGTGAGTATAATACTATATGGTAATATCAACAAACCCTAATTGTTTGTTGGTTGACTGATTGGATTAATTGATTTAATATGACTAAATTGATTAGATTCAATTAAAATAAACATTCTATTATGAATAGAGATGTAATTCTTTGAAGAATTAATTATGTGAATATGATTCATAATAATTAACTAAAAATTGAATAGGATATGAAGGATCATATAAATGACATCCACGATCTCCCGTCAAGGCGAAGGGCCCTACCGCCATGGATTGTATGCTGGAGACGTCTATCCGAAGTGACAACTCCTAGAGACAAGCACACATGGATAGGGTTCTTTACTTCTTAAAAGAGTAAGGCCTTATGCATAGTGACCTCAATATTGGTTTCTCATATTATTGGGGTAATATTGGATTATGATGGTTTATTCAATTAACAATGGGTCAGTGTCACTTTAGGGGTGGTGAGCTCAGGTGTTAAAGATCGAATTGGGAAATACAAGTTGAACTTGCTAGGAGGAATGAGTTTCCACTTCTTTTTATCCGAGTTACAGTTTCTTATGTTATTGGTGTTAGCCATGTGAGTCCGAGGCAAACCATTCTTACAATAAATGTTATTGTAATAAATATGTTTTATCAATAAATGTTACTGATTGTTTCACTCCCTTTCTGAAATTAAATGAATGAATGCACTATAAGGTCCCTCTGTACAATTAGGGTTATGTACCAAGGCCGTCTTGATAATCATATAGATGTTGATTCATTAAATTAATCATAGAGACTGGTGTTTGGATGAATATCTAATGAGTTAGATAGAGGACTCATCAAGCATCGTCAAATGATTATTAAGAGATGATCTCTAGATTCAGTACAAGATGACAATCTTTTCTCACAAAGGCTGATATCTGACCGACCTCTTGATGCATATCCTCTTCATGGGTATAGTGATTCGAAGGTGTCAGATTAGTTAGGTCAAAGGGTTGACTTAGCGAGATCGAGATAACCTAAGTCCTATGTTGAATGCTGTCACAACATAGGCACACATCCTCTGACCGGAGACAGATGTGTTACTATATGTCTGAGTGTGTACATTTGGCAGACCAATAGGTTGATGACCTAACCAAGGTCTATACACCGGCGAGCTGGTGTGCATGTAAGGGCATATGAGTAATACGATCTCTCAAAGGGATCATACAGGTTCACTTATGAACCGGAAGACATGAGCTCACTCATGAGGTATTGGGATCGACCAAATTCATGCATGGTCGTCGTGCTTTGGAAGCATGCCAAGAATTTGAAGGTATGATATATGCTTTGGGAAAGCATATGATCGATACCGATTCCCAATGACCAAGATTGAGAAACATGGTGATCAAACCCTGAAGAAGACATTGTAAAATTCATCTTCACCTTCAGGTTGATCAGAGGTCTTCTTGTATGCAAGATGTGCCGGTATTGGGAATACCTGAGGGTGATGTGATCATAAATGATTGTATAACCATGACGCTTCCAGTCTGAGGGAGTGATGAAACAGGTCTGGATTTTAGTGACTCCTCTCAGTAGAGAAGTAAATTGATCTTAGTCCAAGTGTTGGATATTGATCTGAATGAGATTCGGATGCAATGATAAGATTAAGTATACAGACTTGATTTAATCAAGCATCTATGGGAGGTCCGTTAGATCTGGATATGAGATGAGATCTCAATATCCAAGTCTCCAAGTATCTACAGAGAAAGCACATTATTCTTAGAGGAGTTCAGGAATAATTCCTGTGATGAATTTTGTATCCAAGCAATGAGGTCTTGATAATTAAATGAGAATTATTTATCAAGTATAATATAAATAAGATTCATATTGTGAGAATGATTATCCAAGATAATTAAATGAGATTTAATTATCAAGGAAATACAGATCGTGGATAGTACTATCCATAATATCTGTGATTTATGATATATTAGAGAGAGAGAGAGAAATTTTGTCAATAACATTTGTTAATTATTAATGTGAATTGGATTCACATTAATTAATTAATTAGAAATGTAATTTACAAATTAGTTTGGGTTATGAATATGATTCACATATTTTTCAATGGCATGATTGAAATATTCAATTGGAATTAATTTGTTGGATATTATTGCAATAAAAGTTATTGTAATTTATTAAGAAATAATAGGATAAAAATAAAAAGGAGATAATCAACACGAAAATGAGGTGGCGTCATCAATGACTTAGTCATAGGTGACGCCCCCCAATTTTTGGGTGTGATTTATTATCTCCCCTTTTGTTATCTTGTTATCTCTTAATTATTGATTTATGTTAAATTAAATTATGTTGATGATAATACAACATATATTTGATTTGATATAAATTAATGTTGTTGGTTTTTAACAAACAATCATCATGGTCGTTGATTGATACATAGATCAATCTAGCCGTTGGATCTATGTATGCCATGGATTGAGATCCATTGGATCCCAAACTAATATATAAGGAGGGCAACCCTAGCCCTTTGAGACACATGAAGAGTACACGACTACTCTCTCTCTCTCTCTCTCTAAGGTGGCCGTCTATCTTATGCATTGAGAGAGACCTTCTCGCCTTCACCTATGACTACTCGAGGATCTCCATCTTCTTTGAAGTTGCTTTCTCTAAAGGAAGATGACGGACTTCGTTGGACAAAATCAGGGGATTCGAAGCTTGGATCTTTGTCGAGGATTGCGGGAGCCACGCGTCTCATCATCGTGCCCCCAAGTGCTGTCTTCGTGGATCGGACTTGAGCCTGGAGGATCTCTTGCTTTAGAGATCTCGTGATCGCAACCACGCTTCGAGAGGTATTTCTAATACTTTATGATTTGATGAAATGATCCAAAAAGTGTTCTTGTGATCATGTGGTTTCATCACTTGATTTAAAATTTTTAAATTCCGCTGCACCTTGCGACTAGTGCAACTAGCCACCCCGATTGCATGAGATGCGATCCTCACGCTTCTGTGATGCACTTGAGGATTCTGAATATCCTTCAGGTGGTATCAGAGCTTTAGGTCGGAAAAGGTTTTGGATACGACCCGTGAACCTAGGACGACTTGGGTTTGAAAGGGTTGAGAAAGTTTTGTCGCACTTCAATTTTCGCACCTCTGTCTAATTGATTTTTTCCGGCACTTTTTAAATTTTTTAAACACAAAATATTCAATTGTATTTTGTTTCTTATTAAATAAGGAAATCATAGGATCTGAGTTTATGAAATTTGGATTTCATTTGCTCAAGATATGGCCTTTTGAATAAGCATGTATTCACTGTTGCGGGAACACGAAATTTGAACATGATTAATGAGTTAAATACTGTTTTGATGCACCTCAAAATGCGTGAAATATCACTTAGTTCTGTTGTAAATCAAGTTGGCAATCTTAGGAAACTAATTTTGCGAATTTTGGATTTAAATTGATCGTGATAATTTAATTTTAGTGATTAGGGGTAACTGCTAGAAATTGACAAACTTGATCATGAACCTTGTGATAGTCATTCAAATTAAATTGATGAAAATTAATTGTTAATTTTCTGAAATGATTATTGATAAGTATTTGTGAAATATTTAAAGATAATAATCTTTTCCTTGAATGACATTAATATGAAATCATCAACTAAACCCTAGTTTATCCTACAATAGTTGTAGGACAACTTTTACATGCAAAACCATCTTGCTTGAATAGGATTGGGGATTTGTTTAGAAAAACTCTTTATAATATAATCAAAATTATTTTGATGTATATTATATGGTATAATTTTGGTTGAAAGACCGATGAGCATCTCAAAGTACATGATGATCTATCTGGCATTATCCTTTCTTGAGGTGGATATGATGTCTAGTCGGAGAGCATTGGGGTAGCGGGTTGCAACGTATGTGGTCTGTCCCACTCTCGTCGGTACTAGCCATGACATCGGGTAGGGACTCGATAATGTCGGAGAAATCAAAGTGTATTTTTCTAATTATTAAAATTTGAATAATACGTACTTTGAGATTATACCTACTATTCAAGTAATAATCAAGTTTGTTGATTGAAAATTGGATTGATAATTAATTTAATGTGATTAAATTAATTATATCCTATTAAAAGCACTCTATTACGAATAGATGTATATTTCTCTTGGAAGAATTAATTATGTGAATATGATTCACAATAATTAATTATTTCAATTTGAATATGAGGTGGAGGATCACATAAGTGACATCAGTGGTCTCCCGTCAAGGCAAAGAATTTTGTCGCCAAAAGTTGTATATAGGAGACGCCTGTCCGAAGTGACATATCCTATATACAATTATTTGGATCGGGTTCTTTGCTTCTCGAAAGAGTAAGGCCGTATACATAGTGACCCCAATATCGGGTCCTCATATTATTGAGGCGATATTGGATTGCGTATAGAGAGTATTAAGCATGTTGACGGTTGGTTCAATTAACAACGAGTCAACATCATCTTAGGGGTGGTGGGCCCGGGTGTTAAAGACCAAATTGGGAAATGCAAGTTGGACTTGCAAGGCAGAATGTGTTCCCGCTTCTCTTTATTCGAGTCACAGGTTCTCATATTATTGGGATGCGATAAAGACAGAGAGGAGATCCCAGATCTTGCTTGAGATATAACGGTATGCATATCTCTTACTTTGAGAGACAATAAGGGAATAATCTTTCAAAGTTGATATAGCAAGACAAATTTGATTAAAAATGCCTTAATCAAATGTCTTAAAAATGGATATATAATTATTTATATATTCTAATATAGTGCATTCTTAATTTCAGAAAATGAAGTCCATGAACCCACTGAGCAGGCTCCTGGAGGTCGATCAGTTGACCAGACCAAATTATTCAGATTGGATCCGAAATTTGGATCTTGTCCTATCTGCGGAGCGCATCTCTTATGTGCTGACCAAGGACAAGATAGCAGACCCTCTGACTCCGGAAGATAAATCATTAATGGAAAATATGATGAAGATCATAACTTGGCAAGGTGTTATATCCTTGGCTCATTATCCAATGTGCTTCAGAACCAGTATGTGGAAATGAACCACTGCCAAGAAATCATGCTGAATCTAAAGGAAATGTTTGATGACATAAACTGCACACAACGTTATAATGTGATGAAAGAGATTATTCGCTGCAAGATGTAGGAAGGGACCTCTGTCAGAGAACACGTACTCAAAGTGTTTGGTTACCTATCTGAATTGGAAACCCTGGGAGCTTACATGGATTCTGATATGCAAGCTGATTTCATTCTCCTGTCACTCCCTAAGTCTTTCAATAACTTTGTCGTGTCGTATCACATGAGAAAAGTGACTTCACTAACACTGGGATGTTAGCTGCATTAAAGTCTGTAGAAGACGTAATGAAGAAGGACGACCCCTCTACCAGTGCAATGGTTGCACAAGTAAGAGGAAAGCGCGGCCGTAAGCAAGGTTCTCGAAAGGGCCTGGCCCAGAAGAGAAAGAAGAAGAATCAAGGAGTTGGTTCACCTTCTGGTGCTTCCACGTTAATGACATCGAAGAAGACCAATGTCTATCACCACTGCAAGAAGCCGGGGCACTGGCGACGTAACTGCCCAGAATACCTGAAGTTTGCTGACAAAGGTAAAGCTCCAACATGTATGAAATCTACTTTCATAAATGAAACTAGTTTTCTCATTAGACGAGAAGGAAGTTGGGTTGTAGATTCTGGTGCTTCTGTTCATGTCTGCAATTCATTGCATTTGGTTCAGGAACTAGGAATCTGGAGCAAGGGGAGATAGTCATCCAGATGGGATCTGATGCAAGTATTGCAACAGTCGCCATTGGGACCTACCGACTATCGTTATCTAGTGGTCGAGTCTTAGTACTTAAAGAGTGTCTTTATGTACCTGAAGTCAGGAGGAGTTTGATATCTGTATCTAAGCTTGTTAGACATGGATATTCCTTCCTTTTATGTAATACTTTAGTCATTAATCAACATGATAAATTTATTGCGAATGGTATTTTGACTTCTAGAGGACTCCATGAATTGTGCATTGATGAATGTGTCATGAATGTCACTCCACTAATAAAAACATTAAAAGATTCAGGGAGAATGGAAATCATTCGAATATGATTTGGCATTAAAGGCTTGGTCATTTATCTGTTGATAGGATCAATAGATTGATAAAGGATGGAACCGTAGATTTTCTACAGGTCCAATCTTTACCTACCTGTGAACATTGCATTTGATGTAAAATGACTAGGATGCCTTTCCGTAACAAGGTTACGAGATGCGAAGGTATTCTTGACCTAATACATACTAATGTATGTGGTCCCTTCAGTACCGCGACTCAAAATGGATATCGATATTATTTGACGTTTATTGATGACTATTCATGATACGGGTTTATCTTCCTACTACGTCATAAATCTGAAACATTTGAAAAGTTCAAAGAGTTTAAGGCTTTGGTTGAGAACCAAACCGATAGGAAGATTAAATGGATTCGATGTGACCGAGGTGGCGAGTACCTCTCAGATGAATTCAAGGGCTACCTTAAAGAGAATGGAATTGTGTCCAATCTCACTCCCCCTAGAACTCCCAAACTTAATGGTGTTACTGAAAGACGCAGCACGACCATCATGGACATGGTCCGTTCAATGATGAGCAAAGCACGTTTACCTCTTAGTTTCTGGGGATATGCAGTAGAGACTACAATATATATCCTGAATAAGATTCCTAGCAAATCTATGCCCAAGACTCCTCATGAGCTTTGGTATGGAACCAAACCTAGTGTTAATCACTTAAGGGTTTGGGGTTGCTTGGTCCATGCAAAGAATGTGGACGCAAATAAGCTAGAATCTCACACTTATGAGTGTTACTTCATTGGTTATGGTAAAGATGGTATTGGATATCAACTTTATGACCCTGAGACCCAAAAGGTTTTTGTCTCTAGAGATGTAAAATTTCTAGAGGATGATTTCCTTAAAGGTCAAGATAGAAGTGAAGTAGAGGAACTCATTGAATCCCTTGAGGATTCTGATGTTCCTAAACCAGAAACTAAGGAGATAAACAAAGGTGAAACACCCATAACTCTTCGAAGGAGTTCGAGGGTGGTTGCACTACCTGAAAGGTATGGATTCCATGTGTCAAGTGAGACTGGTAATGATCCTACTTCATTTGATGAAGCACTCGCGGATCATGACATGGATAAGTGGATGCTAGCAATGAAGTCAGAGATTGACTCCATGCATAAGAATGGTGTATGGACCCTAGAGGATCCACCTAAAGGGGTGAAACCCATTGGGTGTAAATGGATCTTCAAGAGAAAAAGGGACCTGATGGGAGAGTAGAGACTTTCAAGGCACGGCTCGTGGCCAAGGGCTACACACAGAGAGAAGGCATCGACTACGATGAGACGTTATCTCTTGTGGCTATGCTTAAGTCCATCAGGACAATGCTAGCTATAGCTGCATCTCTTGACTACGACATTTGGCAGATGGACGTTAAGACATACTTCCTCAATGGATACCTCGAGGAGGATATCTATATGGAGCAGCCCTAGGGCTTCATAGTTGAGGATAGAAAAGTATGCAAGCTAAAGAAATCCATCTATGGGCTCAAACAAACTTCTCGCAGCTGGAACATCAGATTTGACAAAACCATAAAGAGTTATGATTTTGTGCAAAATCCTGATGAACCTTGTGTGTACAAGAAGCTTAGTGGGAGCGCCATTGTGTCCATCGTGATTTATGTAGATGATATCCTTATCATTGGGAATGATACATGAATGATGACTAGTGTAAAGATTTGGTTGTCTCATACCTTCGAGATGAAAGATCTTGGAGAAGCCTCTTACATCTTAGGCCTGAAGCTTTTCAGAAATCGAGAAAAGAGGATGTTGGGATTGTCACAACATGGATACATTAAGAAGATTCTTGAATAATTCTGTATGGATAGTTCCAAGAATGGATTCCTCCCCTTAAGACATGGTATCCAACTGTCTAAAGGGATGGCTCCTCAAAGTGTTGAGGAAAAGAAGGCCATGGCTGGGTGCCCCTATGCATTAGCTGTAGGAAGCTTAATGTATGCCATGATGTATACTAAGACAGACATCTACCATGCAGTGGGAGTGGTAACTCGTTACCAATCATGCTATGGAGAGCAACACTGGAATGCAGTAAAAAACATATTAAAATATCTAAGACGGACGCAAGATTACATCTTGGTTTATGGAGATGGTGATCTCCAAGTCTTGGGATATACAGATTCAGACTTCCAGTCGGATATTGATGATCGAAAGTCGACATCAGGGTTTGTATTCTTGTTGAATGGTGGTGCTGTGAGATGGAGAAGCAAGAAGCAGAACACTACGACAGATTCAACAACAGAAGCCGAATACATTGCCGCATCAGATGCTGCAAAGGAGGTGGTGTGGTTGCGCAAGTTCATCTTGGAGCTTGGCGTAGCTTCCTATGATACTCCCATCCCGTTACTCTGCGATAACACAGGAGCCATTGCCCAGGAAAAGGAACCCAAATGGCATCAAAAGAGCAAGTACCTGGAAAGGAAATACCACATCATTTGGGAGATTCAAAAGCGTGGTGATATCATCATCACCAAGGTTGCCTCTACCGACAACGTTGCTGATCCTCTTACCAAACCTATGACGCAGAAGGTTTTCGACCGGCATGTAATGAGCATGGGTTTAAGGACTGTTCCTGAATGGTTCTGAGGGCTAGTGGGAGATTATAAGCCATTTGAGCCCGAGGAGAACTATTCTTACAATAAATGCTATTGTAATAAATATGTTTTATCAATAAATGTTATTGATTGTTTCACTCCCTTTCTGAAATTAAATGAATGAATGCACTATAAGGTCCCTCTGTACAATTAGGGTTATATACCATGGCCGTCTTGATAATCATATAGCTGTTGATTCATTAAATAAATCATAGAGGCCAGTGTTTGGATGAATATCTAATGAGTTAGATAGAGGACTCATCAAGCACCGTCAAATTATTATTAAGAGATGATCTCCAGCTTAAGTAGGAGATGGCAATCCATTCTCACAAAGGTTGATATCTGACCGACCTCTTGATGCAGGTCCTCTGCATGGAAATAGTGATTCGAAGGTGTCAGATTAATTAGGTTAAAGGGTTGACTTAGCGCGATCGAGATAACCTAAGTCCTATGTTGAATGCTGTCACAGCATAGGCACCCATCCTCTGACCGGAGACAGATGTGTTGCTATATATCTGAGTGTGTACATTTGGAAGACCAATAGGTTGATGAACTAACCAAGGTCTATACACCGACGAGCTGGTGTGCATGTAAGGGCATATGAGTAATACGATCTATCAAAGGGATCATACATGTTCACATATGAACCGGAAGACATGAGCTCACTCATGAGGTATTGGGATCGATAAAATTCATGCATAGTAGTCGTGCTTTGGAAGCATGCCAAGAATTTGAAGGTATGATATATGCTTTGGGAAAGCATATGATCGATACCGATTCCCAATGACCAAGATTGAGAAACTTGGTGATCAAACCCTGAAGAAGACAGTGTAAAATTGATCTTCACCTTCAGGTTGATCAGAGGTCTTCTTGTATGCAGGATGTGCAGGTATTGGGAATACCTGAGGTTGATGTGATCATAAACGATTGTATAACCATGACACTTCCAGTCCGAGGGAGTGATGAAATAGGTCTGGATTTTAGTGACTCCTCTCAGTAGAGAAGTAACTTGATCTTGGTCCAAGTGTTGGACATTGATCTGAATGAGATTCAGATGCAATGAGAAGATTAAGTATACGGACTTGATTTAATCAAGCATCTATGGGAGGTCCGTTAGATCTGGATTTGAGATGAGATCTCAATATCCAAGTCACTATACGTGGAACAATACAATCACCCTGTCCTTATCTCCAAGTATCTGCAGAGAAAGCACATTATTCTTGAATGAGTTCAGGAATAATTCCTGTGATGAATTTTGTATCCAAGGAATGAGGTCTTGGTAATTAAATGAGATTTATTTATCAAGTATAATATGAATAAGATTCATATCATGAGAATGATTATCCAAGATAATTAAATGTGTTTTAATTATCAAGGAAATACAGATCGTGGATAGTACTATCCATAATATCTGTGATTTATGATATATTAGAGAGAGAGAGAGAGAAACTTTGTGAATAACATTTGTTAATTATTAATGTGAATTGGATTCACATTAAGTAATTAATTGGAAATGTAATTTACAAATTAGTTTGGGTTGTGAATATGATTCACATGATTTTCAATGGCATGATTGAAATATTCAAAAATTAATTTGGAATTAATTTGGTGGATATTATTGCAATAAAAGTTATTGCAATTTATTAAGAAATAATAGGATAAAAATAAAAAGGAGATAATCACCACCAAAATGAGGTGGCGTCACTAATGACTTAGTCATAGGCGACGCCCCCCCAATTTTACGGTGTGATCTATTCTCTCCCCTTTTGTTATCTTGTTATCTCTTAAGTATTAATTTATGTTAAATTAAATTATGTTGATGATAATACAACATATATTTGATTTGATATAAATTAATGCTGTTGGTTTATAACCAACAATCATCATGGCCGTTGATTGATACATAGATCAATCTAGCCATTGGATCTATGTATGCCATGGATTGAGATCCATTGGATCCCAAACTAATATATAAGGAGGGCGACCCTAGCCCTTTGAGACACATGAAGAGTACATGCCTACTCTCTCTCTCTCATTCTCGTTGTTTCTCTCTCTCTAAGGTGGCCATCCATCTTATGCATTGAGAGAGACCTTCTCGCCTTCGCCTTCGACTACTCGAGGATCTCCATCTTCTTTGGGGTTGCTTGCTCTAAAGGAAGATGACTGATTTCGTTGGATGAAATCAAGGGATTCGAAGCTTGGATCTTTGTCAAGGATTGCGGGAGTCACGCATCTCATCATCGCGCCCGCAAGTGCTGTCTTCGTGGATCGGACTTGAGCCGGGAGGATCTCTTACTTTAGAGATCTCGTGATCGCAACCACGCTTCGAGAGGTATTTCTAATACTTTGCGGTTTGATGAGACGATCCAAGAAGTGTTCTTGTGATCATGTGGTTTCATCACTTGATTTAAAAATTTTAAATTCCGCTGCACCTTGCGACTAGTGAGACTAGTTGCCCCGATCGCATGAGATGCGATCGTCATGCTTCCGTGATGCGCTTGATGATTCTCAATATCCTTCAATTGGGATGCAATAAAGATAAAAGGGAGATCTTAGATCTTACTAGAAATATAACAATATGCAAATCTCTTGATTTGAAAGTGAATAAGTAAATGAATTTTTTGAATTTAAATGGAATACTAATTTCATTAAAACTCCTTAATCAAAGAATTTAAATTTGAATATATAATTCATTATACGCTCTAATATATTGCATTATTAATCTCACATGAAATCCATGAACCCACTCAATAGGCTTATGGAGGTCAATCATTTGATTGGACCAACTATTTGGATTGGATTTGAAACTTGGAGCTTGTTCTGTCTGCTGATCGCATTGGATACGTGTTTGTGAAGGACAAGCAAAAAAACCCTCAAACATAGGAAAAAGTAAAGTTCAATGAAAACTATGATGAGGATCATGCATTGGCATGGTGTTATATATTGGGATCTTTGTCCAATGTACTGTAGAAACAACATATAGACATGGATGGTTTCCAATCTTAAATGTTGAATCTTAAAGAATGTTCGGTTATGTAAATCACACTCAGTGCTACAAAATTATGAAAGAACTTATTCGATGCAAGATGTAGGAAGGGACTTTGGATCGAGAATAATTAATCAAAATATTTGGTTTCCTTTATGAACTGGACACTCTCAGGTCGCAAATGGATTCAGAAATGCGCTCCGACTTCATTCTATCATCCTTGCCCAAGTTTTTCACCGACTTTGTGATATCATACCACGCGAACTAGTTGAATTTAATTAGAATTAAACTCATGATTTCATTAAAGTATGTAGAAAACGTAACAAAGAAAGAGAATCCCATTGGAAGTGTAATGGTTGCACATGTTTAAGGGAAGCCGGCTCAGAAGCATGTGGTTGGAAAGGTCCAACCTAGAAAAAGAAGAAGAGCCAAGTTGTTGTCCCATCTTTTCATAATACCACGCTGACACCATCAAAGAAGACTGACGTGTGTCATTACAAAAAAATAGCCAGGGAATAAGAAGTGTAATTGCCAAGAGTACCTTAACCACTGAGAAAGGTAAAGCCCCATCATGTATAAAATCTACTTTAATCATTGAAACCAATTTTCTCGTAGGACGAGAAATTTGTTGGATCATTGATTCCGGTGCTTCTGTTCATGTATGTAATTTGTTGCATCTATTTCAAGAAACTAGGAATATTGATGAAGGAGAGATAGTCATCCAGATGGGATTTGATGCAACTATTGCAGCAGTCGTCATCAAGACTTGTAGGCTATCATTATCAAGTGGAAGAGTCCTATTACTTAAAGAATGTCTTTATGCTTCAGATGTTAGAATGAGCCTACTATCTATATCTAAACTAGTTAGATATGAATATTCATTCTTATTTAGTGAAAAGCTTGTCATAAGCCTTTAAACATATGGCTGATGGAATTCTAACTTCGGTTGGACTCTACAAATTGTGCATTAATGAATCTGTCATAAATGTATCGCCTACTAATAAAAACCCTAAATGAACTAGGGAGGATGGAAATCATTCTAATATGATTTGGAAACAAGGTTTGGTCATTTATCTGTTGAGTGGATCAATATATTAATAAATAATGGACCCTTAGATTTTCTACAGTTTTAAACTTTGTCTACCAGCGAACATTACATTCGAGCTAAAATGACCATACCACCTTATTGTAACAAGGTTACATGATGCAAGGGTATTCTTGACCTAATACATACTGATGTATGTTGTCCATTCATTACCATGACATGGAACAGATATCAATATTACCTAATGTTTATTTATGCCATTTGCAATACATTTTTATCTTCGTATTACGACATAAGTCTGAAACCTTTGAAAAGTTCACAGATCTTATGGCTTTGATAGAAAATCAAATATACAGAAGATTAAATAGATTCGATTTGGTTGAGGTAGCTCTCAGATGAATTCAAGGAATACTTTAAAGAGAGAAGAATTTCCTCCAATCTCACTCCTCCTAGAATTCCCCAACTTAATGGTGTTGCTGAAAGATGCAATGAGACCATCATGGATATGGTCCATTCAATGATGATTAATGCACATTTACCACTTAGTTTATGGGGATATGCATTAGAGATTGCAATATATATCTTGAATAAGAGTTCCTACCAAATCTGTACCCAAATCCCTCATGAGCTTTGGTATGGTACCAAGGCCAGTGTTAATCACTTAAAAATTTGGGGTTGCTTAGTCCATGCGAAGAATATGGATGCAAGTAATCTAGAATCTCGTATTAAAGAGTGATACTTCATCAGGTATGTAAAGGACGATATTGGATACCAACTCTATGACCCTGAGACTCAGAAGGTCTTTGTCTCTAGATATGTAAAATTTCTGGAGGATGACTTCCAGAAGAGGCAAGACAAAAAATGAAGGGCTCATTGAATCCTCCGAGGATGTTGAGCATCTTGAACCAGAAACTAAAGAAGTAAATGAAGATAAAACACCCATACATCGTCGAAGGAGTTCAAGGTTGTTGCACCACTTGAAAGGTTTGGATTCCATGTGTCAGGTGATATTGATAATGATCCAACTTTATTTGATGAAGCAGTCACGGATCAATACATGGATGTTAACAATGAAGTCTGAAATAGACTACATGTACATAAATAGTGTATGGACCCTAGAGGATCCACCTAAAAGGTAAAATCCATTGGGTATAAATGGATCTTTAAGAGAAAAAGAGGATTGATGGGAAGGCATAGAACTTCAAGGCATGGCTCGTAGCCAAAGGCTACACACAACGATAAGGCATCAACTACGATGAGACATTTTCTCCTATGGGTACATGCTTAAATCCACTAGAACATTGCTAGATATATCTGCATATCTTGACAACCACATCTAGAAGATGGATGTCAAGATGGCATTCCTCAATGTATACCTCGACGAAGATATCTTTGTGGAGCATCCCAGGGATACATAACCGAGGAAGCCAAAGTAATTAAGATGAATAAATCCATCTATGGTCTCAAACAAGCTTCTCGTAGATGGAACATAAGATTCGATGAAACCATAAAGAGGTATGATTTTGTTCAGAATCTTGATGAACCATGTGTATACAAGAAGCTTAGTGAGAGTGTCATTTTGTTTATCATGCTTTATGTAGATGGCATCCTTTTCATTGGAAATGATATTGGGACAATGACTAGTGTCAAGATTTAGTTGTCCCATACCTTTGAGATGAAAGATCTTGGAGAAGCCTCTTATATCTTGGTTCTAATGATGTTCAGAAACATAGAAAAAGAATTTTGGGATTGTCACAACATACATACATTAAGAAGATCTTTGAACATTTCCATATGAAGAGTTCTAAGAAAGGCTTTTGATGAACCCATGATTCATTAACTTTTCTTTCGCATTTTGTCTTAAAACCCTTAACAAATGCATGCAAATACCCATTAATTCTCATTTCTTATAAAACATCATTTATGAATAAAAAATGTATTTTTATGAATTAAAAAAATGTAAATAAATAAAAAGGGAAAAAAAATAAAAAGAGGCAGATTGTAAATATGTACAAATGTACAGTATGATAAATAAAATATAAATATATCTGAAGGATATATTTATATAACCTAACCCTCGATACCAAGTTAGCATGGATTGGTCGATAAAGAAATAAGCAGGGAGAGATAAGGAAGTAAACAACAAAAATAACTAACATTGTACATAGAACATTAATCCCTAATTATCCATTAATTACCAAAACTTCATTTGTTTTTAATTAAATCATTTGTACATATTTTTCATCAAACTCTACTTCTATATAAATCTATAAATATATATAAAAATCATAAAATCCCAACTTGTATATATGCTAAGAAATCCAACTTTTAAATTGTAAATTTCTCGACTTCTGAACATCATAACTTCCTAGTATGAACTCCAATTTCACTCTAGTAACTTTTAAAATTCATAAAATAATATTCTCTAATTAATGAATGTGATTTCACTTAGAGTCCATTTGCAAAAAGTCAGTTTTGTGACCTAATGACAATTGGGTTTCTGGGCTATTTATTTTATTCTGAACATACTATTTATAGTATTATTCATTTTACAATTTTTAATTATTTTCTTGATCTTTGATTTTATCCAGAAATTATTGAAGTAATTTTCACCCTTATTTAATATTTAAATAAATAAAAAACCCTAATGTATAGATGAAATTGAATTGTATAATATATACATATATTTATTTATATATCTAAATTAATTTATAAAATCCAAAAAAATCGCACTTCTCTTATTTATTATTATATTATTTAATGAAATATAAAAATAATATGTTATTTATTAAATTATGAAATTAAAAATCAAAATCCTATTGATTAAGTATATTATATACCTATTTATCAATACTATATTTGTAATTTATAAAGTATATATTATTTATAGAAATAAAATATAACGTAATTTAGTTAAATTAAGTATTTAATTTTTTATACCTAATTTAAATATTGCTATCAATTATTTATTAAATGATTTACACGTTATTTATCCACTTGGCCTACAAGGTGCTGACACGTGTCAGCACCTAGAGCCTTCTCCCCCAAGAATCAGTTTGCTATAGCTGTTCAACTTTCTCGTGTTCACTCCATCACATTCACCTGATCCAAACCTTTGATTATACCCTCCTAAGATTCAAGATTCGAGTGCACCATTGGATCTAATCCAAGACTCCCTCCGATCGACCTATTTATTGATCCTAAGATCATCTGTTCAAACCAACACTTCCAACCTCCAGAACACCCGGCTGACGCTCTACCTTTCTAGCCTTTCTCTAGCCATCACCGGCAGTGACAGAGCCCAATGGTCGACCATCGAGGTAGAGGGACGATCAAAGGAAGGTTCCAAGGTGGCGCTTCACCATGAATTGCCTCCATCGCAATGTTTGAACTCTGGCATCACCAGTCGTTGAGAAACAATTGAGGGTCTTAAATCACCAGCCCCAGTGTATACCTCCATTCACCCTTCATATGCACACATCCAAAATAAATGGAGGTATACACTGGGGCTGATGATTTAAGACCCTCAATTGTTGCTCAACGACTGGTGATGTAATTGGATAACAGAACAAAAGTGGGTCGAATTCGAGATGTAATTGAAAGGGATTTGAAGTGTCTAATTGAAATTGGGTAATTAAAGTAGCTAATGGATTGATTAAGCTTGCTAATTGGTGCACATGTATTTGTGAATATGATTCACAATTCATCGATGGCATGATTAATATTATCACAAAATAATTTGGAATTGTTTTGGTGAATAATATGCAATAACAATTGTTACATATGTGGAAGATTATGTGAGATATGAGACCACATAATTTTGGAATGATGAGTACACCTTCCTAACATAGAGGGTGGATGACCACACTTGATTTCTCAAGTTGTAAGTGTCCACTCTATGTAAGGAAAGAGGCACTCTCTCATTCGAATCCATTCCATCTTTGTTGGTTTGATATAAATTGAAATATGTTGATTGATTTTAATATATTTAATTTATATGAAAGCCGAAAAAATTTTATTGGTAATGAAAACACAACTAAATCATAACCATTGATTGAAAGCACAAATCAATGTCAACCATTGGATTTGTGTGTGCACATGGATTGAGAGACATCGACATCCAATTAGTATAAATAGAAGGGTAGCCCTAGAGTTTTATTTTTACAACATGAAAGACAACAACTCTCTCTCATTTTCTCATGGTCGTCCATCATCTCTCTCTTAATAATATGACTGTCCATATTATTGACCTAGAGTATCTAGCAGTCGGCGCGATGCCATTGTGATGCTGGAACGACTAATTGTGGATCTCCGTCTTCTTCGTATACCTACCTCATGACTAAGACATCAGATCTCATGAGATAAGATCAGGAGATTCGCCACTTGAATCATAAATGTGGAATTCATGAAGCACACGATTCATCATCACACTTGCAAGTGTGATCTACATCGGATCAGACTTGAGACAAGAGGTCTCTTAATTTAGATACACGATCATAATCACGTTTCAAGAGGTAACCCTAATGCTCCTTTGTGATTTAGGTGAAATGATATGCGAAGTATTCTCAGATCATGTGGTCTCATTTCTTTAATTTTTTTTAAATTTCACCGCCTCGAGCAACTAGAGCGGTTAGTTGCACATATGATGCGATCTTCATGCTTTTGTCATGTGTTTAAGGTTTTATCCATAACATTCAAGTGGTATCAGAGCCAAGTTGAGGTCTTGGATATGATCAGAAACCCTAGGCGATCAAGGTTCATGTTTTGGATGCACGAGAATCGTTGATTTTGTATTGGATGCAAGATTCGAATTGGTTTTTCGCTAAAATAAAAATTTCTATTTGTGTACTATTTGGATGAATTTTTTGATTATTAAATTTATTTAGAATGTCCAAATATGTCCCAAAATTAGTAACTTAATATTAGTACCAAAAGTGCATGAAAATGATTCGAAGAGTTCCCACAATGAAAAATTGTTTTGCATGTATTCACAGATCTGTTAGAAAATTATTTTTACTTATTGTTTTCCCGTTATGACATATTAAATAAACAATTAGAGTAAGTGTAGAATCAAAACAGCAAATCATTCAAATTTATTTTGCGCAATTCCGACTCTGTTTGCCCTAGATATTCCATATTAAGTGGAGATGGGTCGGAAGATGATTAGATCATCAAATCTCTTTACTTAATGTGTTTATAATTCAATGAAAATCATAGAAAATATGAATTTGTCTTGAATAATTATGATGTCTAGTAGTTATTAAAAAAAAATTATTAATCGTCATTAGCCATTTGAATGGATGTTTCATGAAAACCCCATTATATGCAAAACATTGTTACTTGAATAGGATTGGGGATTTGTTTAGCAAATCACCTTATATTTTTTTATAAATATTATATAGTATAACTTTGGTTGTAATGCTGGATATCATCTCAAATACAAAATGATCAAATCCCATTATCCTGACCAGAGGTGGATATTATGTCTAGTCAGGGATCATTGGGATAATAGGTTGCTCTGTAAGCGGTCCATCCCACATCTTGTGCGTACTAACCATGACAATGAGTAAGGAAAGGATAATACTTGAAAATATTGTGATGTATTTTTCTAATTATTAAAATTTTGTGATATGTATTTTGAGATTATATCATACTTCAAGTAAGAATCAAGATTGTTTGTTGGTTGATTGAGTTGGATTGATAATCGATTTAATATGATTAAATTAATTATATGCAATTAAAATACTCTATTATGAATAGAGTTTTATTTCCCTTTGGAAGAATTGATTATGTGAATATGATTTATTATAATTAATTAAAATTTGAACATGATATGGAGGATCACATAAGTGACATTCATGGTCTCCCGTCAAGGTGAATGGTTTCGTTGCCATGGATTGTATGTAGAAGATACTTGTCTAAAGTGACAGCTCCTGCATACAAGTGCACATGGATCGGGCTTCTGCTTCTCTAAAGAGTAAGGTTGTAAGCGTAGTGATCCCAATATCGGTTCCTCATATTATTGCGGTGATATTGGTTGCGCATAACGAGTTCTAGTCCTATTGATAGTTGGTTCAATTAATGATGAGTCAACATTGCCTTAGAGGTGGTGGGCCTGGTTGTTAAAGAACGAATCGAGAAATGCAAGTTGGACTTGCAAGGAGAATGAGTTCTCGCTTCTTTCTATCCGAGTTACAATTCTCATATTGTTGGGATGTAACAAAGGTAAGAAAGGAGATCCCAGATCTTGCTTGAGATATAATGGTAAGTATGTCTTTTACTTTGGAAGTGAATAAGGGAATGGACTTTTAGAGTTGGCAAAACAAGACAACTTTGATGTAAAATTCATAATAAAAGAAATATGTATTTATGCAAATTATCTTATTTTTGATAAACTACATTAAACACACTCAAAACTATACTCAATAATAACCACTAAAGTATCATGGATTGGATCCATGATCAAGATATTATACTTGCAGTTGGACACATAATGTATGTGGTTGCAATGTGCAAGTTTCCTCATAATGATGATGAACGATAACTAAATAGATAATAGGAAAACAACCCATGGTTTGTATGTCTCTATAGTCTTGATCTCTCATCGAATGTGCTTTGGAAGTATGATGTCGATGATGATCGTAATTATCAAAAATCCTTATAAAACCTAAGAAGATATTTTGGCAGACATATGTGCTCTCAACATTTAATCATGAATGACATGGTTCACTGTATTATGCAGAATGTAGCTCGATAAGAGAAGATGTACTCAAAATATTTGAGTACCTGCCTAAACCAAAGTATTTAAGAGTTAAGATGAATGTAGATATTATGAGTGTCATCATTCTATTATCCTTACTCTAGTCATTCATGATGATTTATAATATTTATATTGTATGAATTTAATGAAGCATGTATAAATGTTGAATACTCTTATATTGAAATCTTTTAAGCTCAACATAAGAGATCATTTGTCTTAAGCAATTGTTGTTTATAGATGAAGGAAGCACAGTGGAAGAATGGATCTAACCCAAGTAAGAAGGAAATTCAAAGAGTTGACTTTACTTTTGTGACTTCCATACATATGACATCCAAAGAGTTTGATGATTTCAATATTGCAACAAGCTAATATATTGATATTATGGCTATCTATACTATCTAGGATTCTTAGAGTACTCTGATAGTGCATCGCCATATTATACATCTACACATAATCATTGAACTTGACTTGCTTATTATATAATATAAAAGACATAATTATATCTCATTCTTCTAATAACACTTGTAATTGGTTACATATGTTTTAGAAGATTAGAAAAATTGATCTTAAGGTTTAATAGTCATCCACATGGATATTGATGCAATTGTTGCAACAATCTCTATTCGATAGATAGACTTCATATTTTCAGTGGGAGAGCCCTTAGTCTTAGAGAATGTATCTATGACCTAGATATTAGAATACATTCATTGTTTATTTCTAAATGTTTGAAATGAACGAGTATTCTGGATTAGACCTATCATAAAGAGCTATTCTGGATATATTTCAGATAGTTATCTTACATCTAGAGGACTCTACTAAATTGGAAAATCAATGAATGGTTCATTAACATTTCTAATACTGTAAATTAAATCTTAAAATGATCAATAGGAGGATGAATATAATTTGACAATGATCCGGCATCAAGCCTTGTGGATATATGTCTATTGATGGGATCAAAAGACTAGTAAGAGATGAAACTTTAGAATGTCTGAAATTTCAAATCTTACATACTTGTGAATATTGTTTCAAAGTAAAAATATCCGATACACCCTTCTTTGAGAATGGTGTTAGATGACAAGATATTCAAGATCTCATACATATTGATATATATATGGATCATCTATATCATAATAAACATTAATGATATATGTTATCTATTAATGATTTTTGTGATATGAGATCTCTTCCCTTCACCTTAGAAACCTTTGAAAAGTTCACAGATTTCATTTTTTGTTTAGAACCAACGTTTGAAGGAAGATTAAATGAATTTGATCTAATCTAGGTAACCAATACCTATTAGATGAATTCAAGGAATACCTTATGGATAATGGAATATCATTCCTATCTCACTCCTCCTAATACACCTAAACTCAATAGAGTTGTAGGGAGATATAATTGGATCATGTGTGACATGATTTTATAAAGGATGAATATTATCGTAATTACCTCTTAGTTTCTGAGTATATATGTAGTAGAGACTACAATATATATCCTTGATAAGATTCCAGGCAAATCTTAACCTGAAAACCCTCATAAGCTATGGTTTGGAACCTAGCCTCGTGTCAGACACTAGAGGATTTAGGTTTGCTTTTCCACAACTTTGTCATGGATGCAAGTAAGTTGGAATCTAGCACCAGAGAGTGCTACATTAGGAAAATAAAGGATAGCATTGGATACCTACTTTATGACCTTGAGATTCTTTAAAGATTTCATCTATAAGGATATGATACTTAGATGATGATTATCTTGAGAATCAAGATGAAAATGAAGTAAAGGAACTCATTGAATCTTGAGAAGATAATGAGGCTCCTGAAATGGGAAACTAAAAGTATAATTAAAGATGAAACACTCATACCTCTTCAAATTAATTTGAGGATGGTGATGCCACCTAACGGGCATGGATTCCACGTGTCAAATAAGTTTAATAAAGATTTGACTTCACACGATGGAGCTTATGAGGATCATGATAAGGAGAGATGGATGTTAGTAATAAAGACTAAAGTAGACTTCATAGACAAGTGTTGTATATGGACCCTCGAGGATCCACCTATAAGGATAAGACCCGTTAGGTGTAAATGATCTTCAAGAGAAAGAGGAAATCTGATGACAAGGTAGAGACCTTCAAAGCATGGCTCATATCTAAAAGATACACATGAAAAAAAGACACTGCTTGCAATGAGACTTGCTGTTAAATGACCAAGCTTAAAACCATCAGAATATTACTAACTATAGCTGCACAACTTGACAATGACATTTGTAAGATGGAAGTCAAGATTGCATTCCTCTATGAATTCCTCACTGAGGATATTCATATGAAGTGTCGCCATGGCCTCATGGATGAGGAATGCAAAGTGTACAAGGTAAGGAACTCCATCTATGGACTCAAATAAGCTTATAGTATTTAGAATACTAGATTTGATGAAATTATAATGTTATGATTTCAGGTAGAATCTTGATAAATCATGTGGAGCTTAGTTTGAGTGCCATTGTTTTCATCATGCTAAACGTAGATAAAATCCTAAAAATTTGGAATGATATAAGGATAAGTGTTTTATAATCCGGTTGTTCCATACCATGAGTATGATCTCAAGGATGCCTTTGTATCTTAGTTATGAAGATGTTCAGAAGCAAAGAGAAGAGGATATTGGGACCATCACATTAGTGGTACACCTTGGACATGTTCCATTCTTGGAAAACCCCAAGAAAGGCTTACTTCCTTTATGATATGGTACTGACCTATATGAAGGGATAACACCTTAAGGAGTTGAGGAAGTGAATGACAAAACCGCTTGCCCTTACGCATCAACTACGAGAAGTTTAGGTGCGCTAGATGTGTACAAAAGCCAGATGGCTTCTATGTCGTGAGAATAGTAAACTATTACTAATCCTACTATGGAGATAAAGAGCTTGTTTGCAATAATACAAATATTTTCAAAGAGGACAATACTTTAGAGATAGTGATCTCTAAATCTTATCTTCAAGAACTTAAGTCTTTATAGATAATGATCTAAAAGGACTTACTGTAGATGTCTTATAAGACATAAGACTGGGTCTTAGTCTTAGGAGATAATTCATCAGGAATAAGGGAATTTTGGTAAGGATAATAAAATTACATATTGGTTATAATAATTATTTAATTATAGTGTCAAGGACACTAAAACTACTTATGCCAAATTGAGTATTGCTTGCATAAGATGCAACATTCGCATTGGATGCGAGCACTGTTACTAGGGGATATGAAAGTACCATAAAAGGACTTGGCATAGTCTTGATGAGGGGGTTTTTTGTGAGGGTCTATAAATATCCTCTCTACAAAGCAAAGATAGAGTATCGCTGAGGCGACCGCTCACAAATACCTCGTTAAATCAATAATTAACCCACAATAATCAATAAATAGAAAGAATGCAGGTTAAAGTTTATTATTCTCTACAATACAAATGTATAGCATGCAAGCATGTAGAGGTCGATACACTGAGAGCAAGTTAGGTAGCCTCTGATTATTTTTAATCAATGTATATTATGTACTTGTGTGTCTTTATTCATTATGCGGGTTATATATATTAAATGAAAATAATAATGAGTATATATGCAAAATAATAATAAAATCTACATATTAGATTAATACATATGTAGACATAGGTAAAGATACACCTAGAAGGTATTCACGCATTTGCATGTACACAGATATTTATGTAATATATATATATATTAATTATAATATATCCTTTTTTTTTTCAAAATTCTTATATATATTAATTAAGTATGTGATATATGAGTATATAAGGACATATATATAATATAGGGATATATAATTATAAATACTAATTAAAATAGATAAATTACAAGAAATAAAATATTTTTAAGTTTTAAATAGATTTTTTATGTTTTTATGATTTTCTTAATTTTTGCATATTTTTATATATTTTTAAAATAAAATATCCTAAATCAGGGTTCAAATAAATAGATAGAATTTAAGTGAACATTAAAAATAACAAATTAAATCCAAAATTCTTCAAATCAATTTTAATTGACGGGCATTAATATAAAGAAAATTCTGGGACAAAAATAAATACTTTTAGGATTTTTGGTGATTTTTCACATTTTTGTTGGATTTTGGAGCTTTTTAATTTTTATGCTTTTTCCTTTTTCTTTTATAGGGATTTTTGGTCTACAGTTCTTAACTGGAATAGACAACATATATTTTTTGGGAAATTTTCCAAAGTGTTTTTCCAATTTTTTGTATTTTGTAAGTTAGAAAGGAATGAAAACATGCTCATTTGATTTTATATAAAGAGTAAAGATGCCTAAAATGCTAAAAAAATGTAGAATGTGAAAATACATGCTAACAGACATCAAACCCTATTATTGCATAATTTTTGGAGCATGGGTGCTATTTTTAATAAATGAAATTCAAGCATAAAAAGTACATGAACTAGGAAGGGTAAATTTGCAAATAAAATTAAGGACAGGGGTTCATGTGCAATTTTCCCAAAAATATACAATGTATATTTTAATTTGTTGGACTAAATACAAATTCAACAGTCTACTAGGGTATACATGCAATTTACCCAGCTCACGTGGGATGCCAAGTGAACTGAGCTGGACTGGACCTAATTGTAATATTCATAAATACCAAGGGCCTCTACGCAAAATGTTCACATTTAATTATGCTATATATTTTATTTATAGAACTAATAAACAAATACAATAACTGTGGGGGGCCATTGTCGGGTTCATATCTGCCACTTATCCACATGTTGCACGTTAGCCGACCGATGACGTTTGGGCCACAGACTCTTGAGATTAGATCCAAGGTAAGGATCTGACGGTCGTGCACGTGCTAACCAACAATTGCTGGTGAATCTGGGGCACCTCCCCTGATCGGATGGTATCTGCTGCTCTTGAATAATAGGGAGGAACCGGGCCTCCCCTGCCCTTCGATCCTTGATTCCTCCTCCATCCGACGGTCCTCTTAGATATTCTAGGCTCTACACCTCCAAGGAGGTCCTCTGCAGCGAGCGGTGCTAATAAAATGGTTCGGGACCCCATGTGGGGTCTTGGAGCTTGGTCAAAGTCGGAGCACCTGGGGATCCTTGTCCAGGTATGATTGAGTCCCAAGAAGGGTCATTTGGCCTTGGCACCTACGCAAATAGTACAGTGGCTCGAGACGAGTCACCTCGACCTATAATGAAGCTGGGATACGCGGTATGAAGGTGGGTGATGAGGTTCCGACGAGAGGTGGTGGACGAACATCGATTCATCTATTGAAGTACAATTGCGTGATCCAGATGGGTCGATTTAATGAAGAACATGCTAGGTATTGAAATGGAATGTCAATCGAAAATAGAGACACCCGGAAACTAGGTGGATTAGCTAGAGACCTAGTGGCTCCAGTGATGAAGCAATTAAGCTATAACTAAACCTTATGGATTAAATGCGAAATTGAAAGCTGAATTGGCATTGCGATATTAAAGTCTATCTAAGAATTTAAAAGATGCAACTCTTATACATGTGATGAAGAAGGGAGCAGGGTGGTTGGAGAACCACCGTGGATCTGCTCCTCTCCTTGCTCCACCGAATCCAAGGTCGGGGAAGACGTCATTTTTCAACGGAGACTTTACTCACTCACACAAGGACATGGTCGAGGCTCCAAGAGGGATAAAAAATGGAAGACCCGAGCAGAGGTATTATTTATGCACATAATTTTGGATGATTTCCGAGTGGGATTATTCAATTGCTTGTTGCTAATCAAGTGAATCTAATGAGTGTGTGTGGGTCATGTACATGATGAGAACCGACTCCATGAAGGACTCGAGGCGAAAGGAGGTCCAGATCAATCGGTTAAAGGTAGAGAAGGTGAAATGCTCGAGGAGTCTGACGCAAGTCAGAGAGAAGACAAGGAGTTGATCGAGATCAGTATTCCCTGGGACCTGATTGGTCCACGATGGACAATACAGGAGAAAATAGTCCTTATTATTTGAAAATAATTAATTAAATATAGTAAACAATTTTATTAATTGTTGGTTATAAAATAGAAATTGTTTATTATTTTATGTAGTATTTTATTATGATTTTTATATATTTTTTTGGGTTATTTATTATAAGTTAATTTTTAAGGGTATATTTATAGGTATATTCATATATGATTTGGGTACTTTATTTTTATTTTTTCTTTTTGATTTTATTATTTTATTCTATTATTTTATATATTTACAATTTATTGTTATATACAAAAATATTTTTATTGTATTTTTCTGATGTTATTTGTATATTTAAATAAATTGGGGTATACATTATATAGGTATAAGTATTGCATATTCATCTATGTATTTATATATACTTATTTTATTTTATGTTTTCTTGATGGTTTTATTCTATTCTAAATATGTAATATATTATAAATTATATTTGCAAAATTACAGAAATATAAAATTGTAAAATAAAATGAATATTTTAACCAGGTATTCTATACAACAGGGGTCAAAAACCTAACTTTCACATCTTAACTCCAAAAAATATGAAACTGCCTTAATTAAATAGCTTATTAAAGGTTATATACAATTAAAGTGATTTTGATACATTTTGAGTTTTTATTTAGGAGATATTGGTTTGGAAATTTTGGATTTTGGCTTTTTATTTAGGATATAAAATGTACACTGAGTATCATTTTGTGCAAACTAAATTTTGTATTTTTCTATACATTACTATCTACAACTTTCAAGCACAAAGTTCCTTTATTTGAGATATAAATAATAAAGAATAAAATGGGTCTCGAAAATGCTATATTGAAGAATAAATAAGTAGGAGTTTTATTGTATATTTGGCCCTTATCTCCCCATACTTTATTCCTTGTCAACCAAATCAATTCTTGAATTGGTCTCGGGGTTTAGGATCATAAAATACCCTTGGTATTTTATTACTTTTCTTTTCTTTCCTTTATTCTATAATTTTGGTATTAAAAATAATGTTTTATATGAAATAAATAGAATAAATAATGAATGTTAGTTTGTACAAAATAATGCCATTTACATGTATTAGCTAGGGTTTTTATGGCTAAATTATAGAATAAATGTGATTAAAAGGAGATTCATCACCCCCCTATACTAGACTTTGCTAGTCCCTGGCAAACACTTATGCAATAAGTGCGGAAAATGAGAAATAAAGAAAAGAAAAAGAAATAATTGGAATAATTGTCGACTTTTAAACTAGTATTTAATAAAGTCAAAGTTTCGAGCTTATGTAAGGCATATGGATTAATGGTGTGTTCGAAACCAATTGAAGTCGGGAATGTGACATAACAACCCTCAGATTCCATACTCCTATCTTTCAGTCAAATTCACAGCTAGGTCAGAACCATCCTCCCAGTCGCATACCCTTGCTACCTTGAAATTATAAAACCATGTGAGTGGATTTATTTAGCTCTTCCTATACAATACCGTTGAACCATCAAGGTATCTGCTCTTCTGGTTACTCATCCTCATGAAGACTGATATTCCCTTTTGAGGTTAGGTACTCCTGGTCTTTACAACCGAAAGGGGGAAGAAGTCAGAAGAATGGGAAGAGAAGTGGGAATGGACTAGTGCAGTCTTCATTCCCTTGTGAAATCGGTCTTGTAACCGAATCTTCACCAAGAAGCAGACTTTTTCTGACGCTCAAATTTTTGGTGGATTTTTTGGTATAGGATTCTTTGGATATTTTCTTTGAGTTTGTATAACTTCTGAATTCTTGTTTATGCCCTAGTGGATATAGCATCTTTTGTTCCACCCACTGTTTTGGGGTCTTGGAAAAGTTGCACCGGTAGAACATTCCTCATCTGGAGCATTGTCGCAATCCATCTCCAATCTTTAGATATCATTGTTTCCAAAAGAAGGGGGTAGAGTACTCGTGTCAGCAATCCACAATAATGGTTCCTGAGCCACCCTTGACGAAGTGGCCTTGCATCATCCCGACTTAGACCCCAATATTTTTCAATAGTCCATCTAGGTTGAGCTAAATGCTAGGTGCGAGGTTTCCAGTCATGTCACTGTCTCAAGAGTCATACAAATGATATGAATGGCCCTATTTAAGAATATTGAGTTGACTCCTGAACATAGTCTTATGTAACCAAAAGAATTAAGTCAAGGTGACATGAAACATCTCTACTTCCAATCCTCAATGGGTTCCCCTGAAATTACGTGTATTAAAGTCTATTCCAAGCTCCAATCTTCGGACTTTATTTTGACTCGTTCAATTGTCTATATTATTTTGAAAAATGCGAATGCCATGTACGATGCAAGAAAAATATTTTTGTGTTGTCATTTTTTTAATTTTGAACTTGTTATGGGTTTTTGAAAAAGTTTTGCAATTTTTTATATAATTTTTGAAGAAAATTTTGAAAATGTTTTTGGAATTTTGGAATTTTGTAAGTTTTTAGGGATTCTTTAAAACAAAAGACTTTTGGCATAAAAACGAAGAGGTATGTTTAGATATTTACACGAGCAAGCCTTCTTTTATTTCCAAGACTTGAGGTTGGTGGATTTACAGATTGGATGTTCGTTATTTTTGTAGGTATATATAGTTAGTAAAAATATTTGATTATTTGGATTATGTATATATATATCCCTCAATTTTATTTAAGAATAATTTTATAAAAACATAGAAAACTATAGTCTAAAATAATTTTTGAAAATAATTTTTACAAAAATTTACAAGAATTTGAAAATCATTTTGCAAAGGTTTTTTGAACAACATATACTGATTTTTCAAATATTTTTGCAATCATTTTCAAAATCATTTGCAAATAGATTTTCAAAACATTTTTATTTCACACAAAGAAAAGAAGATTTTACAAACCAAATAATTTTACAAAGGTTGAAAATATTTTACAAAATATTTTTCAAACAGTTTCCAAAATATTTTTCAAATAGATTTTTCAAACTCTTTTCCAAACATTTTGCAAAATATTTCTACTTGATTTATTAATCTATATGTATAAAGAATTTGAGGGATAATAGCCATCTTTTTTATTAATTGATTTAATGAATTGTATATGTATATATAGTAAATTTTCCATATTTACTAAAAATACGAAAGTACAAGTTATGGCTAAAGTATATATAGAGTATATAAGACCCCATTATACTTATCCTAAGCTATGTCCCTATAGATCGAAGGGAGAAGAGAAGACATAACTTGTACTAAGTATAAAAGAGTCTAAACTACAATGATTGAAGAATAATGAATGAAAGAATGAGAAATCGACCTTCCCTACTATACTTAGGAACAAATAATCCTAAGTATATCAGATTGTATCTACGTGCAGGGAGGGTCGAGGGTAGGAATGAACAACTCAACGTGTCATCTTGTCTCCCCCTATACTTAGGGTAAGATATCCCTAAGTATAGACAAGAATATCAATAAGAGAGGAGACAGGTCGTGAGATAAAGAATGGACAAGTTACATCACTCATACCCCCATACTTAGAATGAAGCATATCCTAAGTATAGAACCAATGAATGTGGAAAACAAAGCAGAAGATAGAGAATATTTACAGAAAAGAACAAAATAAGAATATGGAAACTTAAAGGAAGAGTTTTTGAGTAACATTATCTGAATCTTGGGCTGTTGCTATAATTGTGGATGCTCCTTCATTGCATATCACTCGGATAGAATCGACAACAACCACGAAAGTGTCATGCTGGAGGTAAGGTTTCAATAACTGACCATTGACGACAAATGGTTGTGTGTTAGGAGACAATTCTTATATCACAATGCTTCTATTGTCACACACTTCTTGCACTCTGATGGCCATGTCCATTTACTCTTTAATTTGCTTGGGAATATCTTGAACTTTGCGTTAAATAGCCACACTTTCTGTCCAATCTTTAACCTTCTCCTTGTACATCAATGAGTTATCATAAAAATAGTATCAACATTCCAGAAGCATGTTCAGATCCTATTTTCTTTTCTGACCACTTTTCTGTGAGTCCTAATTAGATATTGACTTGCCATAATGATTTTTGTATCAGTTCCACGGGCAGATGGCATGGCTTTCCATACATAACATGGTAGGGGAACATGCCCAAGAGAGACTTGTAAGTAGCTCTGTAAGCCCAAAGGACGGAGTTCGAGAGTTGGGACCAATTCTTTCTGTCTGGGTTCACAAGTTTCTGCAGAATCGCCTTGGTTTCTCTATTTGATAATTCAACCACGTCATTGGTCTAGGGATGATAAGGAGATGCAACTCAATGCTCGATGTCATACTCCTTCACCAATTTCTTGAACTCTCTGTTAATGAAGTGGCTACCCCCGTCTAATATCAATATTTTTAGAATCCCGAACCACGATATGATATTTACTCTCAGAAAATGACAAACTATACGGTTGTCTGCAGCTCGAGCGGGGATCACTTCAACCTAGCTACTCACATAATCAACGACAAGGAGGATGTGCTCGTATCCCTGACTGTTGGGGAAGGGTCCCATGAAATCGATGTCCCAAGCATCGAATACATCTGCAATATGAATGAATTTCATGGGCATTGAATCTTTAGTTGTGAGGGTACCTTTGAATCTCTGATAGTCAGAGCAACACTTGACGTATACTACGTCATCCTTAAATAGTGTAGGCCACCAGAGGCCATACTATAGTACTTTCACTGCCGTTCTATTTCTAGAGTGGCGTCCACTAGATTCGAGTGAATGACAATGCTCGATTACACTCTGCTGCTCCTCCTGAGGGATACACTTGCACCAAAAGAAATCTGCCCTTCCATGAATAATAAAGGATCTTCGCATTGGTAGAAATTGATAGTGGACAAGAACTTGTCCTTCTTGATCTTCTTCCAATATTGCAGAACTACACCAGAGACGAGGTGGTTCACAACATCGGCATACCAAGGGAGTGAATCCACAATCAGAATCGAATCATCGGGGAAGGTGTCTGTGATGGGTGCATTGGTCAGTGAAGGCTATTACTTCTCAATTCTAGAGAGGTGATCTACTACCACATGCAGAAACCAAGTCTTGTCTTTGATTTCCATGCCGAACTCTTAGTGGAGAAGGATCCATCCGATCAATCTTGGCTTAGCATCCTTCTTCTGATGTAAGTATCTAATAGTAGAGTGGTCAGTGTAGATGGCGACTTTAGATACAAGCAAATAGGATCTGAACTTCTCAAGGGAAAAAATCACATCCATCTATCCTTTCTCTGTGACAGTATAATTTATCTGAGCTTCATTTAGTGTTTGGCTAGTATAGTGAATGTCATAAGGAGCCTTGTCTTTCTTTTGTCCTAGAACAACCCCAACTTCAAAGTCTAATGCATCTGTCATGATCTCTAAAGGGAGAAACCAATCTGGCAGCTATAGGAATGGAACTTGAGTCATTAGATACTTCAAATGATTAAATGAACGGAGAACCTACTGATCAACATTAAAGCCAGTCTCCTTGCATAATAACTCTGTGAGAGGTCAGGCAATGCGACTGAAGTCACGAATGAATCTTTGGTAGGAACCCACATGCCCCGGGAATGGCCTCACATTTCAGACAGTCTATGGTGGCTCTAAATTGGCAATTGCATCCACCTTCACCGGGTCAACTTGCATGCCATGTTTACGTGACCCGGCATAATCCCTTCCGTGACCATGAAGTGGCTCTTTTCCCAAGATTGCACAAGATTTACTTCACAACATTTATGAAGTACTCTATCCAGGTGCTCAAGACATGAATGGAAACTATCACTATAGACAGAGAAATCATCCATAAACACCTCGAGAAAACTGCCTACCTCTCGGGAAAAATTGCAAGCATGCATCTCTAGAATGTCACAGGTGCGTTACGCAGTCCAAAGGGCATTCTCCTGAAAGCATAGGTGTTGAATGAGAAAGTGAAGGTCATCTTCTCTTAGTCTTCTGGGGCAATTACTATCTGGTTGTACTCGGAATACCCATCCAGAAAGCAGAAGAACTTCTTGCGGGCAAGTCTTTACAACACTTGATCGATGAATGGTAAGGGGAAGAAGTCCTTCTTGGTTGATGCATTAAGGCGGCGGTAGTCAACACATACATGCTAGGATGTCAGTACCCTAGTAGAAATCTCCTCTCCTTTGTCATTTGTAACCACTGTGAGCCTAGATTACTTCGAAACTACATGCAGAGGGCTCACCCATTCTGAATAAGAGATGGGATAAATGAAGCCCACGTCGCACCATTTCATGATATCTTTCATAACGACATCTCGCAGATTTGGGTTCAGTGTCCTTTGAAACTGTCGGGACGATTTGGCATCTTCTTCCAAATAGTTATCGTGCGAGCATAGAGTAGGAATGATCCTGCAGAGATCTGAGACATGCCAACCATGTGCCTTGTGGTTCTTTTCTAGAACCTTGAGAAGTCAAGATTCCTGATCTGGGTTCAACCTGCTAATAATAATTACCAGATACATATTCTCTGCACTTGCAAGGAAAGCATACTTAAGGCCTAATGGAAGTGGGTTTAATTTTGCTTCTGATAAGGCTTGCTTCTTTGTTACTTCTGAAACCGTGCTGGTAGGTAGATGATCTGCGCTAACTTTAGAGGATGTGCTGCTCACCTCAGTGGCCTTTTGTTCAACTGACGATGTGCTGAACAGATCTGCAATGAATTCATTATGTTGGAACTGGCATGAATTGGCTGACTCAAAGAGATCTATCAGTAAATTGGATTCTATCTCCCAAGTACCATCGGAGCTTGTGTTGACTGTGCCTTCCCAGTACTCCTCAGAACAATGGATTTCTAGGGTCCATGTGTCATTCAAAGAGAGGTTTGTATCTTTGATCTCTGCAATAAATATACAGTCTGCTTCAGGCGGTGCTGCATGACTTTCATTAGATACGATCTTTAGCTCACTGACCATGTCTATCGTAACTCTATGAGTGCTCAAGCTGAACGTGATCTTTTCAGACCCATAGTCAACTACGACCTCTGTGGTGCGCAAGAATGTCTGTCCGCAGATAATTGGGGTCTGAAGTAATGGTGCATGGGAGTCCATATCAAGGACAACAAATTCAACTAGGAACTGCATATTCTATACCTTTACCACAACATCTTCTAAAAGACCTTGAGGTCGCTTGATGGATTGATCGACGAACTGAAGGATCATGCGTGTTTGCGTTAATGGACCCAATCCAAATTCTTGAAATAATGATGAGGGCAAGAGGTTGATGGAAAAACCACTGTCAAGATGGGTTCGCTTGAAAACTTCGTCGAAAATCTCGCATCTGATCAAAGGTGCTCCTTTGTTTTGCTTCTTCTATGGGAGATTGCCGTTGGTTGTGGCCATGGTGAGGACGTGCCGCTCAACTTGCTGGCATCTATTATTATGGTTCGGCCGACACTTGTTTGTACAATCCTCCTTTAATCCCTTCTTCATAGCGGGCATGTATTCCATGGCCTTTATCAGTGGTAACTCAACTGCCAAATTGTTAAGAATATCTACAACTCCAGGGTCAGACAATGCAGTTTTTTTATTTATAGTTTTTTTTGGATTTTTGTATTGCATCTAGAAAAGGAATATTTACGAAACTAAAATAAGAAACTTTGTTCTTATTTATAATAAAATTCTTGTCCACAATGTTCTGTACATCTAGATTGCAAAAAGGTGTACAAGATGGAGGTAAAGGTGCTACTATTGGTGGACAAACAAAAAAACGGTCTTGCTCCGTCGGCTGGCGATGGAATGGCTGATGGTGCTGGCTCCTTCATGGCAAGCACAGCTTCACATTGACTACAATCATATTTTTGGTCCTTTTGCTTTTTTTATTTTTTTGTTCTTTTTGGTGATGGTCGTGTGTGACAACTGGCATGGATCCTTCTTCTTCTTCCTCACCCGAACCCGTAGCTGGCACGACTGATGTAGAAAATTACTATTTACCTGTGAAAGTTTTATTCTTCCCTTTGCTTGCAACAAATGGAGGTAAAGTTCTACCGCTCCTAAAGTGACATCATTAGATAAAGTGATATTACAAGCATCTGACTCTACATGCACAGACGGGACATCACATTCTACATGCTCTTTCCTTTTGAAATTGTTGGGATTTGCTTCGACATGCGTTGAAATAGGATTTTTAATGGTCGTCAGGTCATCTAGCTTCTTGGACATCTCTTCTAGACTCTTCATGAGTTGGGCCAAGCAATCTAAGGTGGGATTCATTGGAATCACCACAAAAATTTCAATGTGCAGACCACGTTGTTGCTGGTAGTCGAGAGGCTGAGGCTGGAACTGCTGATGTTGTTGTGGAGGAGGAGGAAGCTGATACTGTTGATATGTAGGAGGGGGATACTACTGCTTCTCGGCCACATACTGATGGTACAACAATGGATGATAATACTATCTCTATAGGTACTACTAAGATTGTTTCCAGTTTCCTTGGTACTGCAAAGACGAGTGTTGATGGTACTGGCGCTGAGGTTGAAAGGATTGAGCAAAACGACCACCCTAAGGTTGGTGATAAGGCCGGTTGGCAGTTAGCTAGCCTTGGTGTTGTCCCATAGGATGGGCCAGCTATGCATCATTACTCTGTACACCGTTCACTTCTTGGATTAGTGGCGGTGGAAATGTTGGATCAGAAGATGGGAGGTAATATGGCTAGTAGACCACCATCTATTGCTGCGGTGGGGCCCGCTCGGGTGCTTCAACGTAGTACACATGTTGGATCGCAGGCTTCTGTGGACTCGGCTAAGGTTGCTGTGGCGGTGAGGGCTCATCTTTCTTCTCAGCAGGAGTCTCAGATGCCGGTGTCGCCGACTGACATGAACTGATGGTGCTCACCAGTAGCTCCTTAACTGTTTGGTGATTTGGTCCAGCACGTCCAAGTTCTGCATCCTTTGTTCGATCACACCAAGCTTCTCAAGGTCCTGTGACCGCTTCTCAATGATATCAACCTTTGAGTGATGGCCCCCAATGATGTTGACGTTGGAGCTCTCATCTCTATCTACCTCTCAAGACGCTTCCATGTGAACTGACTTCTGGAGGACCTGTCTTTGGTGAGCGTGACGAAGATAATGTGGCCTCTCCCTCGTCCATCTCTTCAAAGATCTGCCAAATCCACATCTTCATCCTTATTAAAATGGGATCCTCTGTATGTGGAGTCCACTATTCTCTGGCTCTCTACATTTAGGCCCCCGAAAAAGTGTCGGACCAAGATGGTCCTTGGTATATCGTGGTAGGGGCACTTCTCCTTCATATCTGTAAATCGCTCCCATGCTTCATGGACCGATCCATGCTTGCATCTGGTTGAGCTGGCTGAGAGGGTAGAATTTGTGAAGGAACGTAGATTTGAGTTCCTTCCAAGTCGTCACGGCTTTTCCCAAATGATTGACCCAATAGGGGGACTTGTCCTGTAAGATGAAGGGGGACATAATCATCTTCAATATGCTTAACGGGATGTTAGGGTAGTGGGTTGTCCTGCAGATGCGAGAGAACAACTATAGGTGAATGTAGACTCCTAGATGGTGTTCCCGTGAAATAAGGGGAGGAGCGCAAGGAACTAGGGCTTGAGCTCAAAGTGATCATGGATTGGTGGGATGCAGATCCATTCTGTCATCTGGCTGTTTCCATGATTGTATGTCTCCTTCAGTGTAGGCTTTGGGTTACAATTCCCTGCTCCCTCCTCTTGGTCTATCTCATCACTGGGAATTTCTCCACCACCACCTCCTCCTGTCGGTCTGTGGCGTAAATCATTCAACATATCCTGGAATACAATCTGTACTAGGACATGCTTAGTCAGTTTCTAATGTATGGCTTGGATAGAAGTCAACAACTGGGCATTCACCTGATTTTGATCTGGCATCTTCCCCTTCTCTGGTTGGGGCAGATGCTGCCCCTTGCCCTTCCCTTGGGGAGCCATCTCTCGGTCTGAATCTGAGGAAATGATTTCTGGATTGGGATCTAGGACTGTGGCCGGTTTCTATCTGCGATACGAGAGAACCCAAATCATACCATTTGAAATTGAATTCCAGCTGTCGAGATGAGTCGTAGATTAGGGTCAATCCAAGATGGTTATGAATGGAGTAAAAGATGAAGACTGAAATCGACCTCCATTGATAAGAGGAGGAGGGTGGGGCAAGAGTGGTCCCTAGTTTATTGGAAGATCAAGAGGGTGGAAAGTAGACGAGGAGTCTAGAGATCGACTCACAAGATCCGGGTCGGATTCTCGGGAATCTCCTCGAATTATTGACATTGTTGATCATGGAATCGATGTAGGTGTCGGCAGAGTCCCAACTGAACCATCCATGAAACTATATCATGAAGGAACAAGAGGAATAACGATGTAGGAGGAAAGATACGAGGGTCAACAAGGAATAAAAAAAGAGTGCAAAAAAGTAGAAAGGCTCAAAGCGAGAAATGGTTCAAAGAGAAGGCACATATGACAAAATTGCGCAACTGTGCGAGACTTGATCTGTGAACCTTAATCTAGATCCATACAAACACAATACAAAATTGGGTTCACCAATTCATGCCATTGGAAGCCGTAAGGGATTGGCTATTTATTATCTTTTCATTTTTAGAGTTGTCAATTTGGGCATATCTTATAACAAGTCCTTAGCACGCTAACCCTATAGGAGAGAGAGTACTACCAGAAAAGTATCACATACTTTTCCTCCTCCTTTGTAACCTATAATATACACTTTTTGAGGTCCTTGTAACCCTTCGTAGATCCCTACTCATCTTAAAATAGAGGGAGGAAGCCGATAGGAGAAACCACTACTTCGGACCTCGCTCGCAACAGAATCACCCGTGAGCATGCAAGGACCTACTCAGATGCAAACCAATGAGACATACACCCCCGTAAAGGTGTGGTCTAAGTTCGGTACTTCAGACCAAGTTGATGTTCCACACAAGGTGGGAACGCCATAGCTGATAAAACCCTACTCGATCACGTACGATAGAAGCTCCTTTACTTCAAAAATCCATGCGATACACAAGGCAGATACGGACTGGGTTTCTGGCTCTAATCCTTAGCGGGTCATACCTCACTGATGGGAGGGGTTTTGGTCCCCTCTTAAGGTACTTGAAAACAATGGTCTTTATGAACCCGAGGTAATGAAGTACATTACAAATTTTAATTAAGGTCAAAGTTTATTTAGTAGTCCTCTTATTTTAGTTTTTTGGGTTTTCACTTTTTGGGGGTATTTTGTATACAAGGACCCAATGATTATGTAGACTTTCTAAGTCCTAGGTGCTCAAAATCAGAGGGAGATAGCAAAAAAACCGTGCAAGTCGATTTGATGATGGAAATCTCACCATTGAATCTAATAATGCATGCAGAGTTAGAGTACTTATATTGCTTCCCAGCTCTCTCCATGTGGTATGCAAAATTGATTTTTTAAACCAATCTACATGGCGGTGTGCATTCGATAAAATCACCCTAAATAGTAGCTGCTATTAAACGTGAAGAATCGTATGTTAATTATTCAGAAGAGAGACCAAAAGTCTGGTCTTCGATGCCACTTCGTGCTCACAATAATGGGTCCTGCAAGCTCTATATGTGACCTCTCTTAGGACGTGGTCTCAAGTCCAAATAATCGACATTTATTTATTTGACTTGATCCAATCGTAAGAGACTATAGGAGCTTGCAATTATTATTAGGGATGTGAACCTAAGTACCGATACAAGCAACCTATTGGCTACGGGCTCATGCACACAAAACAAATAAAAATAAGGTGGAAAACTCAAAATATCAGGAAACAAAATAAAAGAAGGCGGTGAAAACATGGGAAAACTGTGACGTGGCCCCCAGGTGAACAGACACCTAGGCACTGGACCTCATTGTGTAGAGTAGTGTACGAGTTTTTAATTATTATAAATGAATAAATCTCTCTCTCACCTATAAATAAATCTAATCTAAATCTATGCTAAGTAGCCTCTACTTGACACATTTGTTGCCTCTCCAACTCGTCAAAGCCTGAAGACCAGTCTCCATCAAGCTTGGCTGCATCAACCTCTTAAGAAGCCATCCTCCCGTAGCAGGCCCTTGCAACAAATACAACAAGGTAGGTATACTAGCGCAGATAATCAAATAATCATAATCAAATAAATGTATCAAAATGAGTTATGTACAAGTAATAAATAAATCAATAAATATGCACAAAATATGAATCAATAATTGAATCAATAGATCAATAAATTAATGTACATAATAGACTACAAAATAGGCTACACACATTCTCCCTGGCAATGACGCCGTTTGATGAGGGGGTTTCTGCAAGTTTCTAAAAGTATCCTCGCTACAAAGCAAAAATAGAGTGTCGCTGAGACGACCGCTCACAAATAGCTCGTTCAATCAACAACTAACCCACAATATAAATTAATCAATAAATACCAAGAATGTGAGTTAAAATTTATGATTCTTACAACACAAAATGTACAACATGCATGCATGTAAACGTTGATCCACTGAGATCAAGTTAGGTAGCCTATGATTATTTTTAATCAATGTATATTATGTACATGCGTGTCTATATTCATTATGTGGATTTTTTTATATATATTTTAAATGAAATAATTAATGAATATATTGGTATAATAATAATAAAATCTATATATTAGATATATACAAATATATACACATAGGTAAAGATATACCTACAAGGTATTCACACATTTGCATGTACGCCGATATTTATATAAGATATATATTATTATATATCTTTTTTTAAGAAAAAACTTTTTTTATATACATATATATATATAAATATTTAAATTAAGTAAATGATATAGGAGTATATAAGGTTATACATAATATAAGGATATATAATTATAAATAGTAACTAAACAAATAAAATACAGGAAATAAAATATTTTTAGTTTGTAAATAGTTTTTTTGATGATTTTATGATTTTATGTAATTTTTGCATATTTTATAAATTTTTAAAATAAAAAATATCCCAAATCAGAGTTTAAATAAATAGACAGAATGGAATTGAAGATTAAAAATAGTAAATTAAATCCAAAATTCATCAAATCATCTTTAATGGATAGATTCTAATATAAGAAATTCAGGAACAAAAATAACTATTTTTGGTAATTTTCACAATTTTCTGTTGGATTTTGGATCTTTTTATATTTTATGCTCTCTTATTTTTCTATTTTTAGGAATTTTTGGTCTGGGGTTATTAAATACTAAAAATAAACACGATATATTTTTTAGGGAATTTTTCAAAGTGTTTTTCCATTCTTTATATTTTCTAATTTAGAAAGGAATGAAACATACTCATTTGATTTTTAATAAATAGTAGAAAAGTCTAAAATGCAAAAAAATAAAAGCATGAAAATACATGCTAGTAGGCATCTATTTCTATTTTTGCATAATTTTTTAAGCACGTGTGCTTTAATAAATGAAATTCAAGCACCAACAATACATGAACTCGGAAAGGCATATTTGCAAATAAAATAAAGGACAAGGGTTCATGTGTAATTTTCCTAGAAATTTACACTATGTACTTAAATTTAATGGACTAAATACAAATTCAACAGCTCGCTAGTGTATACATGCAATTTGCCCAGCTCACGTGATACGACACGCAAGCTGAGATGGATAAGACCTAATTGTAATATCCATAAACACCAAGGGCCTCTATGCAAAATGTCCACATTTATTGACACTATATTTTTTTATTTACAGAACTAACAAACAAATACAAAAACTACAGGGGGAGATTTGTAATTTACCCCTAATAGGGGTGCCATCATGCGAGTGATATCAGCCACTTATCCACGTGTCGCACGTTGGACGAACGATGACGTTTGGGCTGTGGACACTTGAGATTAGATCCATGAAGAGGATCCGACGGTCGTGCACGTGCTGATCCAATGGCTGTTGCTGAATCTGGGGTGCCTCCCCATATGAGACGATAGCTGCTGCTTGTGAAGAACAGGGAAGAACATGGCCTCCCCTGACCTTCGATCAGTGAATCCTCATCCATCCTGCAGTCCTCTTCGATGTTCTTGGGCTCTACAACTCCGTGGAGGTCTTCCGTAACGAGTGGTGCTTACAAAATGTTCAGGACCCCATGTGGGGTCCTAGAGCTCGATCGATGTCAGAGCACCTAGGGGTCCTTGTCCAGTTGCGATTGAGTCCCAAGAGGGGTCCTTTGGCCTTAGCACCTGCACGAAGAGGTCTAGTGGCTCGAGGCGAGTAGCCTCGACCTATAATGAAGCTGGGATGCACGAGGACGAAGATGGGTGGCGTGGTTCTAGCGAGAGGTGGTGGATGAATCTCGATTCACCGATTGAAGTACAATTGAGTGATCTAGATGGGTCTATTTTAGGATAAAACCTTACTAGAGCATGACACCTTCTTGTTTGTTGTGGATTCGATTCAAGTTGTATATGAAATTGAGTTGAATGCCACCACATCTGACGAATCATACAAAGTAGATAAAAACATTTTTGAATGATCTTTCTTCTTTTCTCTTTTTGTTTTATTTTCTTTTTCTTCTTATAACGTGTCACCCTATTCATCATTGTTATACTTAGGATGTACTTTGTCCTAAGTATAGGGGGCAATTACCCTGAGTTGATCTTTCTACAATCTCTCACTTGTCCCCTCAACTTTTGACACTCTGTCTATACTTAGGGATTTTTTACCCAAAGTATAGGGGGAGAGGTCTAGACGACGATGTCATACATTTGCACCCATAACCTCCATGCCTTGTGTACAGTCTGCTATACTTAGGATTATTTCATCCTTAGTATAGGGGGGACGGTCAATTTCTTATTCATTTATTCTTTAGTCGTTGTTATATTGATTATCATATACTCAGTACGAGTTATGTATTCACTTTTTCTCTCTGATCTATGAGGACATAGCTCAAGCTAGGTATAGAGGGGGTCGTATATACATTGTATATACTTTAGCCATAACGTGTAGTTTCGTATTTTCAATAAGTATGGTTACAATACAATTAATTAAGTGTAGAGAATATACATGTACAAAATTCATTAAAAGTCTTTGTATATACCGATTAATAAATCACGTAAAAATTTTATGCAAAATGTTTGAAAAATGGTTTGAAAATATCTTTGAAAAATCTTGTGAAAACTATTTGGAAAATGTTTTGTAAAATATTTTCGTCCTTTGTAAAAATATTTTGTTTGTAAAAATTCCTTTTTCGTTAGAAATAAAATATTTTGAAAATCTTTTTGCAAATGTTTGGAAAATGTTTGCAAAATAGTTTGGAAAACCCATACATACTGTTTGAAAAATCTTTGCAAAATGATTTTCCAATTTTGTAAATGTTTGTAAAAATTATTTGTCAAACAAATTTGTAAAATAAAGTTTTCAAAATGTTTATGAAAATCTTTTCAAATTATTTTGAGAACAACGACATAATCCAATAAAATAAAAATCTTTTACAAACTTATCGCATTAACCTAGAAAGAAAAACTAAATCTTTGTAAATTTATAGTGTAAATTCTTTTCCCAATTCTTGTAAATTACAAAGATGTATTTCTATGTAAACAGATGCACATAACTATTTGTCCAAACTTTTGGTTCTTTAAAAATTCCTAAAAATTTGCAAAATTAAAAATCCCAAAAATGTTTGCAAAATATTTATCAAAATTTCGTAAAACAATTTGCAAAACTTTATCAAAATCCATAAAATTTTTAAAATTAGTGAATTGCTTCAGAAAAATATTTTCTTACATTGTATAGCATCTGCATTTTTTGAAATAACCTAGACAATTGAACAAGTCCTAATAAAGTCTGAAGATTGGAGCTTGGAATAGACCTTAATACACTTAATTTCAGAGGAACCCATTGAGGACTTGAATTGGAGATATTTTAGGTCACCTTGACTTAATTCTATAGGTTCCATAAGACTATGTTCATGAGTCAATTCAATATGCCTAAATAGAACCCTTCATATCATCTGTAAAACTCTTGAGACAGTGACATTACTGGAAACCTCGCACCTAGCATATAGCTCAACTCAAATGGACTGTTGAAGAATCTTCGAGTCTATGTTGGGACGATGCAAGGTCGCTTCGTCAGTGGTGGCTCAATAATCATTCTTATGGATTGTCGACACCTGTACTCTAACCCACTTCTTTTGGTAACAATGATATCTAAAGACTGGAGATGGATTGAGACAATGCTTCGGATGAGGAATATTGTCGCTAAGTAACTTTTTCTAAGACCCCCAAAAAATGGGTGGAACGAAAGATACTATATTCACCGGGGCACAAGAAAGAATGCAGAAGTTGTACAAGTCAAAGAAAATATCCAAAGAAGCCTACAACCAAAAATTCCACAAAAAGTTGAGCTTCCGAAGAAGCCTGCATCTTGGTGGAGAATCGGTTACACTGATCGACTTCACAAGGGAATGAAGACTGCACTGATCCATTCCCACTTCTTTTCCCATTCTTCTAACTTCTTCCCCATTCGGCTGTAAAGACCGAGAGCAGTTAACCTTAGAAGGGAATATCTGTCTCCATGAGGATGAGTTACCAGAAGAGCAGACGCTTCGATAGTTCAATGATTTTGTCTGGGGAGAGCTGAACAATTTAACACATAGGGTTCCATAACTTCAAGGTAGCAAGAATATGAGACTGAGAGGATGGTTATGACCTTGTTGTGAATTGGACTGGATGATATGAGTATGGAACCTAAGGGTTTTTGTGTCACACTTCCTAACCTCCATGTGGTTCTAAACACACCATTAACCCAAAGGCCTTCCCTAAGCTCCAAACTTTGACTTTAGTAAGATAAGTTTAAAAGTCAGAAATTATTCCAAGTTATTTCTTTTTCTTTTCTTTATTCTCTTTTATGCACGTATATGCATAAGTGTTTTCTAGGACTTGCAATGGAAAGTATAGGAGGGTGACAAATATCTATTTCATGACGTTTATTCTTTCATTTTTCCCTTTAAACCCTAGCTAAATGCACGTAAATAACATTATTTTGCATAAATTAGCATTCACTATTTATTGTATAAATATTGTATAATAGGCATTGTTTAAAGACAAATAAAATAAGAAAGAAAAGAAGATAAAATAATAGGAAATAAAATGTCAAAGGTATTCTTTGACCATAAAACACGAGACCTCGGTATCTTGATGACTTGGTCAACAAGGAATAATGTAGGGGGAGATAAGGGTCAAAAACAAAATAACAACCCTAATTTTTATCCTTCAATAATTCATTTTTCAGACTCATTTTATTCTTTATTATTTACACCTTAAATAAAGAAACTTTGTACATGAAAGTTATAGATAAAATTACATAGAAAAATACAAAATTGATTTCACACAAAAATAATACAAATTGTACATGTTATACTCAGAATAAAATTTCAATATCGAAACCTCCTATATCCATATCTTCTCCGTATGAACTCAAATTGCACCAAAATCACGTTAATTGTATATAATCTTTAATGAGATATTTAATGAAGAAGATTCACATAATTTGGAGTTAAGATGTAAAAGTTAGGTTTTAGGCCCCTATTAAACAATATACCTGAATAAAATATTCATTTTATTTTAATTTATTTTTTTCATTATTTCATATTTTTCTAATTTTGAAAATAATATTTATAATATATGTACATATTTAGAATAGAATAAAACCATAATAAAAATAATAAAATAAAATTGCATATAAATACATAAATGAATATACCATACTTACACCAATATAATTGATACCCCTAATTACCTAAGTATACATATTATATTAGAAAAATATAACAAAAATATATTTGTGTATAAAAATAAGTTATAAATATATAAATTTTTAAAAATATATAATGAAATTTAAAATACAAAATAAAAATAAAACATGCAAAACACATGTCAATATTCGTATAAATATACTTGTAAACAATAACTTGTTATAAATAAACTCACAAAAATAAATAAAATCTAATTAAAATACTACATAAATAAATATTTTTGTATTATAATAAAAAATTAAATAAACCATTAACTATTTAGTTTATATTTATTTCTACTTTTTAATTTTTACTTGGTCCTCTTGTGGACGATATGGCCCAATCAGGGCCTGCCTTCCGCTGACCTTGGTCAACTCTCTGACCGTGGCTCTAATATGGGATAGGCCTCGTATGACCCCGCTTTCTCGATTTTTTCACACTTAATCCTTGCATCTATTCATCTCAATTTGTGCTTGACTTTTGATCCCCACTCTACGAGCTTTCACCTCCAGATGATTCCTTGGTCGGGGTGCCTCTAAATCAAGCACCGATACACAAGAAAGATGTCTTATATATAGAGTAGCCTCAGATATTCCTTCACCTTTTGATCCTTTTTACGCCACAGAAACCCTAAACCACATGCATCTAGTGATTCCTAGTGACAGCAGGCACTCCTATGAGGCTTTAGCGAGCTCATGCAGTATTGAATCAAAGCCGGTCCAGCTCAGCCACCTTCTCCACGCGACGCTCTACTCCAGGTTGGTCTAGGACTGGATAGCTCTTCCTTCCTTGTTCTTTCTATTCCTTAGCATAACAGTAGTGTAGGATCTGCTTTTATTTCGTTTGATTGTGTTTTGTTTTCGTAAAATGAAAAATTCATTCTCGTTGGAGCTCCGGCTCCACTGTTCATTTCTGATCACTACGACCGACCTCCGCCTCTGTTACCGCCTTCATTCCCTTCCCCTTCACCTTATATTCACCCCACACACCTCTACACATCCTGGTCTCGCTCATATTAAGGAGCTAACCCTCCTTCCCCTGTCATTCGTCAGAGGGCTCCATCTAAATCCATTACCGTCAATTTCACCCTCGCAAGGCTTCCTAGACCTTTGTTTTTGTGTTCCAAAGATTCCTGTAAGATCTGGAGAGCCAAAGGACTCATCTTGGGTCGATTTTGATCTGACGTAAGGCACCTGGAGCTTCCATTCTTCCTCGACCTCGCTAACTCACGTCGGAGCCCTAGCTGCTCATTGAAGATGACCATCTGAAGTGGAGGAGCTACTACTCCATTTTGCACCTGCCCCGATCTCTCCAGGTGGTTGGAAGAGCGAAGGAGATCAAATCGAAGCTCGCCCATGGTGAGTTCTTCATTGTTCTTGCAGACACCTTCTCAATCGTCTAATCGAGAGGCCTCCTCCAGATGAAGCAGCTGGCATCGTATTGAAGAGTTCTGGATCATCGGATCCCATCTTGTGATCTAGTATTGGACGTTGCTTCGAAGAGTCATCACGCAAGGAGAGCGCAACACGTGGATTAGTGAGGTGCCTTGCAGGTATTTTGCATATTTTATCCCCTACTTTTATCTATTTATATTTTAGTCCTGTAAGTTTTTAAATTATTTTAAAACTTTTGGTAAAAATTGCAAGCACACCCTTATACTTCAGTCATCTTGTATTTGGGTTCATGTTAGGTCTCCTCATGTGCGGTCCCATGTGAGGTGGCCATTTTGCATGGAAGCATCTGCGACTTTTTGTGGTTATGTTTAGTCTTTAGTTGTAATATTTTGGGTAATTTGCATTGTCGACCCCAACTTGTATTTTAAATGTAAATATACCCTTGCTTGTTCAATTATTGTTGCGTTTGTATTTCATTTATTAAAAATAGCATCCTTGCTTGGAAAAAAATGGAAAAAATAAGGGTAGATGTCTGCTTGCTTGATCTTTCATGCCATATTTTTATATTTGCATTATAGGCATTTACCTATTTAGTAAATATACAAATTAGCACAGAAAGTCCAAGTTCGTAGTAGAAAACCAATTAAAATATAAAACCTTTTTGAAAAATTCCAATATTTTTTGTTTATTTTAGTATTTTGTGCCCCCAGACCGAAAATCCCTAAAAATCGAAAAAGAAAAGGACTAAAAAATAAAAAGCTCCAAAATCATTTATAAAAATATAAAAAATTACCAAAAATCTCAAAAATATTTATTTTTATCTCTCAATTTTCTTTATTTTATTTATTATTTATGAAATTTGATTTAGAGAAATTTTGACATTTTTTGCTCTTTTTAATCTTCAAATTAATTCGGTTTATTTATTTAATCCATGTTTTGAGATATTTTTTACTTTAAAAATATAAAAAGTAGTAAAAGTATCTAAAAAATAAAAAATAGCAGAAAATATAAAAATTATAAAAATAAAATATTATGTAATTTTTATTTATTTATAGTTAAACTTATAAATATGTTACATTGTATTGTTTATATAGTTATATATAAGCCTATATTATATATTTAAAGAAAAAGAAATTTAAAAATCATAAAAATATAAAAAGAAAATAGAAATTATAAAACTAAAAATAATAAAAATATATAAAAATTAAAATCCATAAAAATTATATAATTAAAAACCCACAAAAACTCCAAATACCCTATAAAGCCTAAAATGATTTATTGTCTTTCTTTGTCAATTTTTAATTATCTATCCTCAGTTGTTTTATGTGTTCGACCCCTACTGTACTTGTCCACTATACAATCTATTGTAGGGTATGATAAATTTTGATTCACACTGCTTGCATTGATTTTCTATAATTGTGTGGGTTAATTGCTGATTAGACACAATTCTTGAGAGGTCATCACAGTGACTAAGTCCTCATCTTGTGAGGCTCATTTTAAACCACTCGATTATCATGTTTATCAAATGGTGCCATTGCCAAGGAGCAATGCGTAGGATAGAATTTGGGTCATATTTGTTTTATTATTTTTCTTCATTTATTTTATCTTTCATTTGATATTATTTTTCATTGTTATAACATCCATCTCTTTTTTTGCGAGGGGCTTCGAGACGACGATGATCGCTTAGGTGGTTGAGGCACCATGTTCGAGAAGACTTGGTCCTTCAACCTTTGGACCAAGAGGAGAGAGAAAGAAAGCGAGAGTAGAAATTAGCATAGATTTTATTTTATTTTGTGTGAGAGAGATTTATTCCTGCATTAAATAATTGGTATTAATATAAGTACTTTGGACTTCAGATACTTGGGCCCTATTTGCAAGTATTTGTAACTTAGGGGCTCATCGGATTTTTTTATTTCACCATCTTTATATTCTTTGTTTCCCATGTTTTGAGTTTTCTGCCTTTGTTTTCTATGATTGAGCCCTTAGATCTAGGTGTGCTTGCTCGCTAGCTAGGTCCACATCCCTAAGTCAATTCATGTACCTATAGATTACTTTGCTATTGGAACTAGCAAAAAATTAATTATTAAAACTTATATTGATCATCGAGCGCAGAGAGAGGCACCGTACAATGCATGCAGGAACCGTTGTGACAGGCACCGAGGCTACCTCTAAGACCGGACTTTTGGGTGATCTTTCTAGGGTTTGACATTTGGTTCTTCACGCTAACAGCAGTTCCTGCTCATAGGGTGATTTCATCATTGCATTTGCATATAGACTAGGTTTAAAAATTCTTCCTTGCATCCCACATTGAGAGAGATAAAAATCACTGTGAGTCTTCTAAATGAGCCTTCATCATTGTTTTTCGACTTGCATTGCATTTCTGCCTTCTCCCTCTGATTTTGACAACCTAGGCAGAAAAAATGACAAAAATAGTGGGTGCTTGTGTTGAATCTACCCAAAGCAAGTGATAACATAAAAAATAAAAAAAGGGACTACTAAAAATACCTGACCTAAATAAAAATGGTATTTTTACCCAGCAGACCCTATAATCTTTTCCAATTACCTTTACGACCTTTGAAACAATCTAATTCCTCCCTTGACCTTGTAAACATGCTGTGTCTTACCCCATGAACACTACTGTTAAATTCACACATCTTGATTGGGTTAAAAATGAGTTAATCAAACCACATGAAATCCAACGGTTGGATTTCTTACCCACTCCATCGTTCCCATAAAGCTTCATCTGAGAGCTCCTATATCCACAATTTTAACCCATCCTTCGATCAGTGAGCTTTGAGGGAGATTCGAGTGAGGTGACAGCTTCTCATTTCTGGTCCTCGTGGCGAGAAAGGAGGAAGGCTAGATCTCATCGTCCGAGTGCAGTAACAGCTCCGTCATGTTAGCCCTCGTGATCCGTCGTTGCGTTGAGTCCAGGACCATTGCAATTCAACAGAGATCCGACTCCATAGGCATATCGATCGAGCATCAGAGCAGTACCGGGTTACACATCCACCTGCAGTTGAAGCGTGAATCAAAGCACATCAGGCATCCGATCGATATGAATCACTTGTACGTAGGAGATCGAGTTCATCACCATCGAGCTCCTGGAGCATGATCATCTAAAATCGTCTTGTGCAAGCAGCAAATATTCATATGAAGATGGAGAACCGTGGATCACTGAGACTCGATTAGTCATCATCGAGCATCTACTGCTTCGAAGTTTCTTTTTACCCGCTAATATCCCCATTTCCGACCAGTCGTCCTGCCAAAATATGACTTTCTTCCCATTGCTAATCGTATGCTGTAGGGAAGGTGATATCTCCAGGAATACCTTGGAAATACCAAGCCAGAGGTGTGAATACCCTTACATACAACCAGACAATTACTTGATGGCAAAATATCACGCTCACAACCATAAATGCTGTGTAGGAAGCAGCAAACCAGATTCTCCCTATTATCCCATATTCTCAAAATCCACTTTGAAATTAGTGCCTTGTTCATTTGTTGCAGTTTAATGATACCAAGACCGCTATCTCTCTCAGATATTGTCATAACTTCCCATCCAAGTAGATGAGAACCTTGTTTCTTGCCGTACTTGGTCACCCAAAGGAATCTCCTCATTAGAACATCTCCTGAATCCGATCGAAGAACACGACATCGGAGTATAGAACCTTCAAGCATAGGATCTGAAAAGCACCCCATCTGGAGCGAAATACCCGCACCCGATCGAGAGCTTTACTGCCCCCAAAATGCCAACGCTTGGAGGTTTAAGATTTGAGGATCCAAATTGTCTTCAACTGGAGATAGATCACCTCTTGAACACGATGTGAAGCAGTCTGATAAAGCATATCTTCAGAGTAGATCATCCGCTTGGAGGGGGAGAGGGCGGGGAGAGGCAGCAGGGAAGGAGAAAAGGAGGCTGCGGAGCTTGTCATGGAGGAAGAAGGGGAAGATGATGCCGGGGATGCTAAAAGGGTGATTGGGGCAATGCATGGAGTGGAGAAGGTCCGATGGTGCAGGAGGAGGAGGGGTGGAGGTCAGGCGGTGTGAGGGGAGGGGGCGGAGATCACGAGACGACGGGGAGGGGGTGGTCTTGGGGTAGGAGCAAATTTTCTGTAAATTTGGTAACAAAATAGGGTAATATACGCCTATTTTAAACAGAATCTGGTTACAATTAACAAGCAAATAGATGGGGGTTAACCACAGGGTCTGTGGGTTAAGGGTTAGCAAGTTTACGAGGTCGAGGGAGGAATTAGGTTGTTTCAAAGGTTATGGAGGTAATTGATAAAGTTTAGGGGGGTCTGTCGGGTAAAAATCCCAATAAAAATTGATTAAGTGGACTCATTGCATTGGGCGAGCAAAGCCCTTCTTATTTTTAGGTACTATTGAGGGAGGGAGGTGTTCCTATAAGGGAGAGAGTGTTATCATAAGTATTAGAGTCTACAACCCATCATGGATATTGCCTTGTTGTACGCTTGGATTTCCGAAGTACCGGCACTGCTATCATACGTGGGCGAGTAGGACTTGGTTAACAATGGTGATTCTCCCTTATGTAGATCACTGAACATTTCTGAAGTATTCGAGCTTAGGCCATGCCTTCACGGGGGTGTTTGTCTCATCGTCTCACGTCCGAGTAGGCTTTTGACCACTAACGAGTGATTCCGTTGCAGACGAGACCCCAAGTATTTGTTTCGTCACTATCGACATCCTCTCTCTATTTCTTAGGTTGAGTAGGGAATCCAGATCTGAACACAAGGACCTCAAAAAGTACAGGATACATGTCACAAAGGAGGAGGACAAGTATGGGATACTTTCCCGATAGTACTCTCGTTCTTATAGGATTAGCGCCTAAGGATTCACTCAAATATAATTGCTTAAAAAATCAATCTAAAACTTACGAAGATAATTCCCGAACCTTCACAGATTCACGGGTCGAGCTGGTGAGTCCATTGTATTATGGTTTAATTGATTAGTTTTTAAAGGTCAAGATCAAGAACACCGCACCTTTGTGCCATTTTGTCCCGTTGTCTCATTTGCAATTTCCTCTCGAATCCACGTTCCCTTGAGTCTTCTACTGTTATACACTCCTTTTATTTCTTGTTCATCTCTGTAGCTTTCATTCATCGTCTAACTCCTTTTTACCCTCTCAGAGGTCGTCCCACGGATGGTTTAATCGAGACTGCATCGACACCCACATCGATTTCGTGTCACAGACATCTCCAATAATGCGGGGTGATCTACAAGAGATCGGTTCGGAACATGCAAACTTCTCATTGGATTCTCCTATTCTATCTTCTTTAAACATATGCCTTTCTCCAATAAACCCTTTATTCGGGATGGACTCGCAACCCGAACTAGCACTTCCTCTCTAAATAAATCGGGATTACTCGTCCCTGAACGAACTCCTTGTGGATGGAGATCGATTTCAGTAAATATCATATGGTCCATTCACAACCATCTGGGATTGACCTTAATCCTAGATTCATCTCCGTAGTTGGTGTTTAAATAGAGATTAATAAGGGTTTATTGAACCGTGCAGATCAAGAACCTGATTAAGAGCCAGAACTTTAAGCAGAACCAGAAATAACTCCTACAGGAAGAAGAAAGAGACCATAACCCCAACCAACTGAGCAGGAAGATCTGGGGGAGGGGTAGTATACAACACAGAAAGATGTCAACAACCAGCTCCTCACTTCCATTCAGGCCATTCAGCAACAGTTGACGAATCAAGGATTAGCCTAGGTCTCCTTTGAGGTGATGCTTAATGATCTGAGGAGGTGGACTGATGCAAGAGATGCCAGACAAGAGGATGAGCAGAATAGAGAAGATGAGATGAACATGTCGGATGATGAAGACAACTATTTAGTAGGTGGACCCTATCATGAAGGAGAAGAGGCAAGACCACTGCAGCCTAAGCCTGCGCTAAAGCAGACTTACAACCCTAGGGTTGGCCATGTCACCAAGTGTATTCAGATTGCACCCATACATGCCTATTTTGAGATAATGTTGCAGTTCTTGTCTCTATTCTCGTCCTTCTACGGGAACACAACCAAATAATCGTACATTCACAAACAGTAATTTGGTTGCATCTGTGTAACAACTCATTATCCCAACATTCCATTTGGGATGGTAAAGATGACTGCTTTCCCATTTAGTCTCCATGACAAGGCCCTTTATTGGGTGAACCATCTAGGGAAGGTAGTAAAGACATGGGATGATCTGAAATCTACATTTCTTCACAAGTTCTATCCTCTCGATTGCTTGAATCGGATGTGTACCTGCATCTCCAACTTCATCCAGTAGCCCCATGAGACGATCCATGAAGCGTGGGAAAGATTCAGAGATTTGTAGGAGAAGTTTCCCCACCATGAAATTCTGAAGGCTAGTTTGGTCCAGTACTTCTTCAGTGGCATAACACTTGAGAGTCAAAGATTTGTTGATGCTGTCTGTGGTGGCTCGCACTTTAACAAGGACGAAGATGTCGTATGGGAAATCTTTAAGGAGATGGTTGAAGGAAAGGCCACTCAATCCTCGTCGCGTGCATACATGAAGGTGCCCCGGCCAGCCACAATTCTGTAAATATGACGGCTGATAGCCGAACCGAGTGACTAAGGCTAAAGGTATGAAATAGGTCGTTGTGACCTCGGTCAAACGGACTAGGTGTATCAAGAAAAATCGAACCGCGAAATAGATCGAAAAATCAAACAAGGCAAAATGCGGTCCTAGCTATAGGATTAACCTGGTATAGCTCCCAGGGTCGAACTCAAGGAGCACGGGTTGGCAAAAGCCTACGAAGTAGTGAAAATAAAGTAAAAATAAAAGAAAATGCTTTTTAGTGGTTTTTAATTACTTTTTATATTTTTTTTGGATTTTTAAAAGATTAAGAAAATAAAGAAAAGTAAATACAAGGCAACTTAAGTAATTTATTAAACACTCCAAAAATCAAGCAAAAATTAAGGAAAAATGGTTTTTATGTTTTTTAGGTTTTTTACTGTTTTTGGTGAATTTTTGATAATTTTCTAACAGGTAAATTATTTACTAAAAATCAAAAAGTGTCAAACAGAAGAGGTACTGTCCAGCAAGGCTTAAGACCTAAAAATAAAATATTTAGAGGTCCTAAACAGCCCTGAAGGTAATTTTCCTATAAACTATGAAGAATAAGGAAAATTTAGGCACCCTAATTATTATTTTTAGATTTTTAAATTAATTTTTATAATTTTTATGAGTTTTTAAGGGTTTTTCAATTTTTAAGGTTTTTAAGCGATGAAAAATCACCAAAATGGACTGGAAAATCAAACAGCAAGCAAATAACACTACCTAATTTTTTTAGAATTTTTGAAGGTGATTTTATATTTTTTTGGTATTTTTAAAGCTAGACAGTGAATAAAAAGAGGGTTTTTGAATTTTTAAAAATACTAAATAAAAACAAAAATGTCCTCAAAAATCACAGAAATTACTACACCATGGCAGGAGCCATGTGTCGAAATTTCATTAGATTTGGAGGTGGTTTGCTATTTATTCAAAAATAAACAAGAGGGTACTATGCACAAGGACCAATGTGCAAATACCCGAGACCTGGGGGTCGCTGGTGCAAAATACCCAGCAAGTCACGCGCTTCGCGCGTGGCTGGGGCACACAGGGACCGATTTGTAACAAAAACCAAGTCCTAGGGGTTTTTGATAACACGTATCAAAACCCCAGGGGCAAGGTTGCAAAAAGCCCAAGAAATAACGCACATGCGCATAAAAGCACTCACAGGGGCATCAATGCAAATATCATAAAATGTTCATTCATTCAATAACACTCCAGATCTACAGGACTAGATATGTAAAAAGCCCAACAAGCACGTGTCGAAGCACGTGTTCACATACAAACAGGGGCATACATGCAATAAACTCAAAGCACAAGGTTCTAACTGCAAATTACCCTACGTGAAAAAGTTTCTTAAACTAATTACAGGACTAAAAATAAAACGACAAACTATGAGGGGGCCCTACGATATTTACCCCTTTATTAGCCGACGGTCGGATAGGCGCCACGTGGGTGAATGAACGGTCAGGATGGCGGCGCGACTCCTCTCTTCTCCTCTTCGGCTCGATCGACGGCGGAGGGAGGTCCACGTGGATGATCTGACGATGCTGGGCTCCCGGCCTCTCTCCTCTGCTATGGACGGTCCTGATGAGCTCCTCAGATGGATCAACGGTCGATGCTCCTCCTTAGATGGACGTCGGAGATTAAAACTGGAGCGGGGGTCTCATCGGACGGCTCTGGAAGATGGAGGAAGAACTCAATGCCGGCGAAGTTCGCCGGCCTCCTGTGTGCGCTCCGGTCCTCCTCAGCTGCTGCAAATGATCGGAGAAGCTCCGCTGGACTGTCCCGCAGCTGATGACGATGGCCGATGGCCCAGCCGAGCCCTGGAGGGGCTCCGGCGAGGCCTGGCGGCGCGAAGCTCCTGGCCTGAAGTTGAGAGGGCTCAGATGCCCTCCTCTTTCCCTGCAAAACAACCAGAACGCTTCGCGGGTCGAGGGCAAAGTGCCTCGACCCAAGGAAGCGGGGTGAAGGTGGACTGTGCGGTGGGGCGAACGAGCTCCGACGAGGTGGGGACGATGGAACTCAACTCCCACCTCCGGGGCGAGCTGGGTTGAATGAGCGGGCGTAGAAGGTGCGTGGGGATACAGCGGAGATGATGGGATGCTCCGATGATCGAAAGATACGGCGTGTCGGTCGGAATCAAAGGAACGCGACGATGGTTCGATTTGGGCGAAATCCTAAATTAGAGGAAACTAGGAAGAACTAAGGTTACCTGGTGGATGCTGGAGACTGTGCTGGAGCTGCTCTTGCTCCTGGTCCTCGCCTCAAGGGCCGTCACCTCCCGAGGCTCGAGCTCCAGACGGTGGTCGGAGCACGGCGGCGAAACGCGGCCGGATCGATGGCCCTGCTCCTCTTCCTCGCTGCGACACCGGCTGGAGGGAGCTGTCACCTCTCTCGACCCAATGGAGCTCACTGGAGGTGGAGTGGATAGCCAAAGATGCCTGAAAAATGCGGCGGAGCTCGACCTATATACGCATGAAGGTCCGAGAAGAAGGTGACGGGTAGGGCGCATTGAAGCGCGGATCTTGAGGCAGAAGCTCCGGCGAGCTTCTCGGATGTGCCATGGACATAACGGACCCGGATTTGGGGTGAAAGGGAATCGGGTCATCAAAGGATAAATCCGAGAAGGCGGGTCCAAAAGAGGGTCCGCGCCTCTGGTGGTCCTGGGGGAGGTGTTGACCGGGGGTCAACATTCCCCCGTGGACCAATCAGAGGCCGCCAAAAATTGGATTTTTATTTGATTTTTTTGAGGCCTTAAATGGCCGATTTTCCAAAAACTTAAAACACAAAAATTGTTTGTTTTAATTTTTTCTATTTTTTTGTGATTTTTAATTAATTTTTGGAAACTAAAATAAGGTATATACATTATGGGTATATATATAGGTATATATACACTATATGGAATTTTGATTTTTGATTTTTAATTAATTATTTTGTACATTTTTATTCCCATTTTATATTTTATTTATTTATAGGATAAAATGAGGAATAAAAAGCTATTTTTATTTTATTTTTATTATTTATATACATGGGTTAAATAATTATTTATTTACACTTATATACATGGTATATATATACAAGGTATTTTTGTATTTTAATTTTTGTTATTTTTATTTGATTTTTGTTTTGTTTCTTTTTATTTATTTTAAAACATAAAAAGGAATATTTACACAAAGTTTTGAAAATAAATAGCTTTATTTACAAGGTGAAATACATAGGGATGAAGGTCTATGTACAAGGTGAGGGTTTCTTTTTGGATTTTTGATTTTTAATTTTTATTTTGTTTTTAATAGCTTTTAAATATATACAAAATATATACAAATATTTTTGGTTGAGGAAAATATTATTTATTTATTTACAAAAATATGTACACAAGAGCCCCTATCTCCCTCTACTTGTGGCTTTTATGCGGTCAGGCCCATGCTGGGCCCTCCCTTGGGTTAGGTTGCTCAATATTTATTCTAAATATTTCCCTCTTTTTCTTTTTCTTCTTTATTCTTTTATTTTTGCACAAAAACATGCTAATTATTTAATTTTACAAACATGCATGCTTTTGCTAACTTTGCCTATTTACACATATCTACATGCATTTGCATAGGTTTTTGTAGCTAAAATAATAGAATAAAGAGTGATGAATGGGTATTCATCACCCCCCTATACTATACTTTGCTAGTCCCTTAGCAAACACTTATTTGAAAAAGAAGTGCAAAAGAAAGAAAAAGGAAAAAGAAAAAGAGAATGTACATGGATCAAGGTTGATTATTAAACTTGCCTTCGTTAAATTGAGGTATGGAGCTTAATCAGATCTTTGGATTATTGATGTGTCGGAACCTTATTTAGACTTAAGCTTAAAACTTAACAGCCTCCAAGTTCCACTATTCTATAACCAAGACTCCTCAATGCTCCAGATCAGAACAAGTCATCAACCACAAACCCTGAAGACCATGAACCTTTCCTTGTCCTGTGAAAGTGAGGTCTAAGCTCTCCACCTCAGAAATGGCAACTTGACAACCCTCCCCAACAAGGTAACTCTATGACCTCAATCTAGCCACTCTTTCCTCGAGGAGCGGGGTATTCCCTTCTAAGTTCAAGTACAACCGGCTCAAGAAGAGGGGGAAGAAGAGAATGGGTCAAGGCCAGTGTAGCCAAGTACCCTTGGGAGCTTGACCAGTGTAGCCAAGTCTCCCTGCTGCAAGCTACAACAGGTGGATCATGAAACCAAGCTTTGCTTATTGCACTTATATACATACTCCGGTGGGATTATCATTTTCTCTCAGACCCACCACTTTTTTGGAGTTATTTTCTTTTTCACATTTTTTTTTTCGAGTGCATCTATACAACATGTACATGTGCAGCATATATACAAGGAGTTTTTCCTCTTGAGCCAGTAGACTATCCCTCTTTTGAAGCTTTATTGCAACCCACAACTCCCGTCGTTAGACTTCATGGCAACCAGACCAAGTTGAGACGCACTTCCTTCACTAAATGAAGAAGAGAGGTTCCGCCTAGAAGTACTACCCTCATATGCTACCCCAAGTCAAGGAAGACTGCCTCCTCACCACCTCATCCGTAGAGAGCTCGGTGCATAGTGCGGTTGTCCAAGTAAAGCCATAATCTATATGAGTCATGTGTTGTTGTTAAGTGCTCTACTTAGGCTCATTGAGATGACATGTGATCATAGCCTAGTGGACTCAAAGAATTAAGTCACCATGGACCTGAAAAGCCTTAAACCTAAGCCTTATAAGGTTCCTCTTAGAAATTAGGTGGATTAAGATCTTAATCAAGCTCCATTTCTCAATTTGATTTCAGGCTAGTTTAAAGGTCAACTATCATCCAAAGAAAAACTATATACAAATGTACACAAAGATGCATATTTACACAATATTTTACAATCATGCAAAAATTTTTGCAAAATGTTTTGAAATCATGAATGATGATGCATGAAGTGCAAGTTTTGCAAAAAAAGTATTTACACACATTTACACGAGATTTTTGCAAACTTTTGATTTTTCAAAACATTTTGGAAAAATTTTGTACTATATACATAATTTTGATACAGAAAATATTTACACAAGCTTTACACAAAACATTTTTGAAATCATTTTTACAAAAATAATTTGTACACTAGCTATGTATGTGCAAAATAAGAGAAGATATGTACATGAAAAATTTTTACTTTTTGTGGTTTTTAGCCATTTTATTTATTAACACACTCACACAAAGTACGAGTTATGGCTAAAGTATATATGAAATATATACACACCCCCCTATACTTAGCTCGAACGATGTCCTCAGAGTCAAGAGCGATGAAGAAGACATAACTCGTGCTATGTATAGGGAAGTGAAAAGAAAGGCTATACAAAAGGAGATGGAACATCAAGAGGGACTCGGGTCTTCCCCCTATACTTAGGATCAAGTAATCCTAAGTATAGCAGGCTGTACACGAAGGGAAAACCGAGTGGAGAATGTACAGGGTCTACCCCCCCTATACTTAGGGTAAAATACCCCTAAGTATAGGCAGCAAAACAGGGGTAAACAAAAACAAAAGAAATACCCAAAATGTCTCACATCCCCCCTATACTTAGGGTAAAGTGCACCCTAAGTATAGCATAATCATAAGATGAAGGAAGGGATGTGGGACTAAAGAATGTGCTGATATGGACATCTGGATCTATGTACAGCGGAGGATCAGTAAAGCTCAGGCGTGAGATGCATTAGATGTGAGTCAAAGACCACATCTCACGCAAAATGAATAGGGGCAAGATCAACGACCCGCGGCTCATGATCTAGAAATGGCTTGAGCCGCTGGCCGTTCACTCGGAAGGTACTCTCAGCAGACAACTCAGATATGTCGATACTACCGTTGTCGTGTACCTTCCGAACCAGATAAGGTCCTTTCCATTTGCTTTGGAGCTTCCCTGGAAATAATCTAAGCCTCGCATCAAACAGCCATACTCTCTGTCCAATCTCAAAATGCTTGTGGCTGATATGAGAATCATGCCACTCCTTGACTCTCTCCTTGTAATGTAGGCTGCTCGTGAAAGCTGCATCTCTAAGCTCTTCCAGGGCAGCTAGCTCTGCCCTCCTCTGGTCTCCTATACCATCTGGATCCATCAATATGTCAGTAACTGCCCAGAGTGACTTGTGCCTCAGCTCAACTGGTAGGTGACAGGGCTTGCCATACACGAGGAGAAAGGGAGATGTGCCCAAAGGCGTCTTGAAAGACGTCCTATATGCCCACAAGACCGAGTCCAATAGCTGTGACCAATCCTTTCGGTCAGGGCGGACGACTTTCTGCAGAATAGTCTTGATCTCCCTATTCGATACTTCGGCTAGACCATTCGTCTGTGGATGGTATGGTGTAGCAACACGATGGTCTATGCCGAACTCGGTAGCAAGTGCCTTCACCTGGTCGTTGATGAAGTGAGATCCCCCATCAGAAATAAGAACTCGTGGAACCCCGAACCGCGTGATGATATGCTTCCTCAAAAATCTGCAAACTGTCCTCGCATCAGCGGATCGGGCGGGGATAGCCTCCACCCAACGACTCACATAATCTACGGCCAACAGAATGTACTCAAATCCCTGACTCTTAGGGAATGGACCCATGAAATCGATGCCCCATGCGTCAAAAATCTCACAGAAGTGAATGGGCTGCATCGGCATCATATCACGCTGTCCACAAGTGCCCATCCTCTGACAGTCAGTACACCTCTTCACGAACTCATCTGAGTCCTTGAAGAGGGTAGGCCACCACAAACCGGATTGGAGCACTTTCTGCGCCGTTCTCCTCCCAGAATGATGTCCTCCTGCCTCAAGCTTGTGGCAGTAAGTGAGGACGCTATGGTGTTCCTCCTGAGGAATACACCGACGCCAGACGCTATCCCCTCCTTCGTGGTAAAGGATGGGATCCTCCCAATGGTAGGACTTGGCCTTCGCAAGGAAGGTCTCAAGCCTCTGCCTGGGCCAATCTTGTGGGACTTTCCCAGCAACGAGAAAGTTCACAATATCGGCATACCATGGGAGTGAGGCGATAGCAAGGATCGCCTCATCTGGGAAGGTATCTCTGATCGGCTCAATCTGCTCTGTCTCCTCAGGCTGCTCTAGTCGGGATAAATGGTCCGCCACCACATTCTTGACTCCAGGCTTATCCTTAATCTCAATGTCGAACTCCTGGAGTAGAAGGATCCATCTAGTCAGTCTGGCCTTGGCATCCTTCTTTGCCATGAGGTACCTGATGGCGGTGTGATCTGTGTACAAGGTCACTCGGGATCCAATGATATATGATCTGAATTTATCTAGGGCAAACACTACTGCTAGCATCTCCTTCTCTGTGACCGTATAATTCTGCTGGGCGGAATCCAATGTGCGGCTAGCATAGTGTATAGCAAATGGTACTCCATCCCTCCTCTGTCCCAGCACTGCCCCTACGGCAAAATCGGAGGCGTCCGTCATGATCTCGAATGGGAGAGACCAATCAGGTGGCTGGAGGACAGGAGCCTCAATAACACATCTCTGGAGAGTAGCAAACGACGAAAGACACTTGTCATCGACAAGGAACTCGGTGTCTTTCGTCAAGAGGTCAGTCAACGGTCGGGCAATCCTGCTAAAATCATGAATGAATCTGCGATAAAATCCAACGTGCCCCAGAAAGGACCGAAGCTGCCTCAAATTGGACGGCGGTGTGAGTTTCCTAATGACATCGACCTTGGCCGGATCAACCTCCATGCCCCTGTTGGAGATGATGTGGCCAAGCACCGTCCCTTGAGTCACCATAAAGTGACTCTTCTCCCAAGATAGCACCAAGTGATACTCAATACATCGCTGGAGTACTCGATCTAGGCAGTCAAGACAGGAATCGAATCCGTCGCCGTAGACCAAGAAATCGTCCATGAAGACCTCAAGGCAATCCCCTACCATGTCCGAAAATATCGACAGCATGCACCTCTGAAAAGTTGCAGGGGCGTTGCATAGCCCAAATGGCATGCGTCGAAAAGCGTATGTGCCAAAGGGACAGGTAAAGGTGGTCTTCTCCTGATCCTCAGGAGCGATGGCCACTTGGTTGTAGCCCGAGTACCCATCCAGGAAGCAATAATGGCTCTTCCCTGCCAGTCTCTCAATGATCTGGTCAATAAAAGGCAGGGGGAAATGGTCCTTCTTGGTGGCTTGGTTGAGTCTCCTGTAGTCAACACAAACCCTCCAAGAGGTGGGTACCCGTGTAGCAATCTCCTCTCCCGACTCACTGATCACAGTCGTGATGCCCGTCTTCTTGGGCACCACATGCAAGGGGCTGACCCACTTGGAGTCGGAAATGGGATAAATAAAACCTGCACCCCACCACTTCGATATCTCCTTCATGACAACCTCTCTCAGGTTGGGGTTCAGACGCCGCTGGAACTCACGCGACGGCTTCGCCCCATCCTCTAGGTAGATGTGGTGGGAGCAAATTGATGGATCAATCCCATGAAGATCTGCTACGCTCCATCCGATCGCCTTGCGGTTCTTTTCAAGAACCCCCATCAGACGGGATTCCTGCTCTCCAGTCAACTCAGCGGAGATGATGACTGGGTACATCTCAGGATCGCCCGCAAGGAATCGATACTTCAGCGAAGTAGGGAGCGGCTTCAGCTCTGGTATGCTGGGTGCTGGCAAATCTGGCTGTGGAAGGAACGGTGTGAAAGCTGCAAGCTCGGCCAAATCTGCCTGGGAAAGTGTAAGTGTACTCTCGCAAACTGGGTCGGGAGAAGGCGGCTCAACTGCACTGTCTCTGCTCTGCTCTGCCTCTACCTCCTCCTCTCTAGGCTCAGGTGAACTCAGGTCTGGCATCTGATCATAACAATCGGCCCAATCAGACTCTGAGTCCGAGGGATCTGTATCAGACTCGATGGCATCAGTACCACCGGAAAACAAGGTGGCATCAGCACCACCATCATAAAACACTGTGCTGCGATCAAGAACCGGCCCTGCTGCTGTAAAGGTATCCTGAACCAGGTCTGTGCTCTCCAGACTCTCCTCTGCTATCATCTCTGCCTCAGCTGTGTCTGAAAGTGAGAGGGTAGTCTGTGCCTCAAGGTCTGCCCAAGCTGCCTCATCATCTGTGATCACAAAATCATAGTCCTGGTGGATGTCTGCCTCTGCGTCTGTCAGCTGCTCTGAGTCGGTACTGGCATCTGAGCGGGATCTGGATCTGGCTCTGTAGTCCTCGACCGTCTCTATTTGTATACTCTCGCCCTGGACGCGAAAGTACACCTTCCCGCTATCATGATCAGTCACCGCCTTGGCTGTGGCCAAGAACGGACGACCAAGTATGATGGGGGTATCGGCCACTGATTCAGGGGTCTCCATGTCCAACACTACGAAGTCCACGGGGAATTGCAAACCCTGAATAGTGACGATAACGTCTCGTAGCAACCCCTTCGGCCTCTTGACAGATCGATCAGCGAACTGAAGGACTGTCCTGCTCTGTCGAAGAGTGCCCAACTCGAAGCGGTCGAGAAGGGCTGCCGGAAGTAGGTTGATCGAAGATCCGCTATCTAAAAGAGTACGGTCGAACCACTGCTCTCTGATCTGGCATCTGACATACGGGGCCCCTACATCTGGCCTCTTGGCTGGCAGTCGGTTCTGAATCGCAAAGCATGTGGCTTTGGTCAGCACATGGATCTCTGAAGTGTGGTTCCTCCTCCTCCTCCTAACTGTAGTCCTCTCTCTCAAAGATCTCTGGAGGAGGGGGATGTGCTGCAAAGCCTCCTGGAGGGTCAGCTGGATATGGAAGCGATCAATCATGCTCTGACTGAACTCCTCAAATTCTTTTCTTTTTTTTTTTTGAATCATTTTTCTTCCCCTTCCCCATCTGAAGGGCTCTAGGGAAGGGGACCACTGGGTCCTTCTCAGATGAAGGACTAGGAAAAGATCTACGCGGTTCAAGGACCGGATCCACACATACATCATGCACCACAGTGGGACCAAAAGAATGTAAACCTTTTCCTTTATTCATCACAGAATCCTGAGATACATGTCCACGAAGAAAAACATCAGAACTCTCTCTACAAACACCGGTGGCCTCAGTACCACCATGGATGGGCTGCTCTGCTGCTGCTGGCGAAGGTAGACGTCTCGCGGCATCAGTACCGCGGGCTGGCTCGGCTGCTGCTGGGGTGGCATCAGTACCACCTCCTGAATCTGGTGAAGTGGCGGCCTCAGTACCGCCGGTGGGATCAGCATCCTCGGTGGCCTCAGTACCACCGTCATCGACTGGAGCGGCCTCAGTACCGCTCTCCTCCTCCTCCTGTGGCGCCTCTGGATGGTGCTCAGCTGAGGCGCCGCCGCCGGCTGGGGTCCTACCGCTCCTAAGCGTGGCAAAATCAACATCAAAAAGATCTGACGAAGTATCATCAAATGGATCACTAGGAGTGGTGAACTCAGTAGGTACTACCTGCTCAGACTTCCGCTTCAGGTTGTTCGGATTGGGCTCTATCTGCGCAGGTATGGCGGCCTTCCCTCTCACCAGGTCCCGCAACTCCTGGCGGAACTCATCCATCTCCCGTCTGAAGGTCGCCTGCTGGTCCGTGAGGAGGCGGGCGATGTCATCCATGGCGGGGCTCTCATGGGAGCCCGACGGGTAGCCTCTCTGTGGGTGAGGCTGCTGGTACTGCTGTGGCTGAGAGGGGTAGGACGGAGGGTGCTGCTGGTGCTGGTATCCCGGGTGAGCTTGCTGCTCACGCCTCCAAGACTGTCCCTGCTGATAGGGACGAGGACCATAGGACTGCTGCTGGTGATACACTGGGGGCTGCTGCGGCTGCTGGTGCTGGTCTCTCTGATGGGAGTACTGCCCTCCCTGTGCTGACGGCTGCTGCTGGGGCTGGGCACCACCACTCCCCCACCTGAATCCGGGATGGTCTCGTCGGATCCCAGGTTGGGGACGGTCGTACCAGATCCCGTTGACATCCATCAACGGCTCTGCATCCAAGGGGGCTGGGGGTAGCACTGCCAATGGCTGGTTCGGCTGGTAGACCACCATCTGCATCTCTGGAGATGGTGGGGACTGTAGGTGTGCTGCGGCTGCTGGTACGGCTCCGCCTGTACAAGGTGAACCTGTCTAGGCTGCGCTGGGGCGCTGGAGCGCTGGGACGAGCTGCTGCTGCTGCCGGAGTCGCCTCGCGACTGAAGACGGGGCTGAGAAGCCGTCTGTGTCTCCTGGAGACACATGATCTGTGTCTTCAGGTCGCTCAAGACCTGTGCCATCTGATCCATCTGTGCTATGCTCTGGCACTGCTTCTTCTCGATCAGCTCCATGCGGTCCAGCTTCTCGCTAATGATGCCCATATCTGCAGCTGACGACTCTGCCTGTGCTGCTGCTGCAGATGAACTGGAAGGACCTGCATCGACCCGCGCTATCCTCTGGTACTGCACGGGTCCTGGCTGAAGTGGCTGGGTCTTCTGTGTGTATAGGCGGGTCTGAGACATAACCATGTAGTTCTCCGCCATCTCCTCGAAAATCGCCCAGACCTGGTCATGGTCCTTGGCGAAGTAGGACCCGCCACAAGAAGCGTTCACCAGGCCCTGCAGCTCTGGTGACAACCCACTGAAGAAGCTCTGAACTAGGTTCGGCTTCGAGATATCATGGTGTGGGCATCTATCAAGGAGCTCCCTGAACCTCTCCCAAGCCTCGTGGAACTGCTCGTTGGGAAACATGGAGAAGTTGCTGATCAGGGCCCTCGCCGCGTTGGTCCGCCCGAGTGGATAGTACTTGTTCAAGTACTCGGTGCGGAGCTGCTCCCAGGTGTACACGAATCTCCCCAAGTGCTTCAGCCAGGTGGCTGCTCTGTCTGCTAGGGAGAAGGGGAATGCCATCATCCGTATGGTATCCTGGTCCACGTGCCGGTCGTGGACAGTACTGCAGATCATCAGAAACTCCTGTAAGTGGAGATGGGGCTCCTCTGTAGCCAGCCCATGAAACCGTGGAAGCATCTGTAAGGTGTTCGGGGGGAACTTGAAGTCCCCCACGATCGCTGGAACCACCACCCAGTGGTGCATTAGTGTAGAGCCGGGATTGTGTAAATCCCTCATCGGTCTCGGTGGTCCTGCTCCTCCTGCGGCTGCTGCCGCTGCGGCGGCGGCCGCGGTTGCTGCTGCTGCTGCTGCTGCGGCTCGTGCCTGTGCCTCATCTGGCTCCTCGGGCTCGCTCTGTGCATCTCTCTCTGCTCGGAGCCTCTCCATCTCACACCTCATCTCTATCATGAAAGCTCCCTGATCGCGGAGCTGCTGCTGGACGGTCTCTAACTGTGCGATCAGGGTGGAGTTGATCGCTCCCTGGTCCAATACGAAGTGCTCAGGTCTGCGGGAGTGATCGTCAGAACTGCCGGCCATCGCGACGTCTGCAAAATCGAAGGAGCCCAACTCAGGTGCTGTTAAATGAATAAGTCTCTCCTCGGGCTCAGGTCTCTCAGGTAAGTCAGAAAGGGGGTCGAGAGGGAACAGGGCGGAATCATACTCGGGCTCGGAGAGCGGGTCTGAACTCTCGCGAGCCAACCTAGATGATATGGTAGACGCGCCCGAAAGCGGTGCAACCAAAGGCTGCCTAAGAGACCGTCTACCCATCATCTTGATCTGGCGAGTAAGGCGGATGGGATCTGGAAAAATTAAGGATCAGAAAACAAACCCCCAGTTCACCAACGCAACGCGAGCTGAAGACCGTAAGAGTTCGGTCAATTTATCTTGTCTATTTTATTTGGTGAACAATCAAGATAGCAGAGCGATTACGTGACCTGTTGGGAACCCGATGCTCCCAAGAGACTGGCCCAATCCCAAAGGTAGATCTTTCCCAGCCAGTACAGGTTGCGGACCGTTTACCGGCTACCCGATCAACCCGCTCTGTTAAGGACGTCGCGGCCCGCTTTACCGGGTACCGGAGAGATCCTCACTGGAGAAAGACTAACTCGGAGACTAGTAGTCTAATGGAAGTTCAGGCGTGGCTCTATCCTAGGGTGCGGGTCACTCTCTCGCACAAGCAAACCAATCAATGAGGGGGTTGCTCTCCCCAAGACAAAATTTTAGGGTGAGCGGGTTTTAAGATCAATAATTTTAGCAGTCCCAATTTTATGGTTTCTCTTTTTATGTATTTTTCAAAACAATCAAAATCGCCTAATGAATTTTTCGGTTTCTCCTGGTTATTAAGTCCAAAAACGGGGGGAGAAGTCGAAAAAGCCGATGCACGAAAAATCAATGATGCATGCTGAGTAAGGGATGCGTACCTGCCGCTAGCACTCTACATGCAAAGTGATCCGCGCATAAAATAAAGACAGAAAATAAACTAATCTAAATGATGCAGCGATAAAAACCGAGTCCTAAACAGGCAATTTCTACTGATCGTGAAGAACGGTAGTCAGTCAATCGAATCGAGTCCGGAGTCCGATCTCGGGAGTCACTCGGTGCCCGCCACGACGGGTCCTGCCAGCGCTGTATGTGACTCCTAACGGCACGTGGTCTCGAATCCAATCAAACTAACTTTTTTAAGTGAATTTTATTAAGGTCCAATTACGTTCTCTGGGAACAGATAGTCTATTAGGTGTTGGGCCTTAATGATCTACGTCACAATCAACAAAAATCCTAAGTCTAGGGGCTCGGTCAAAACCGCGAAAAAGCCGTCAAATGACAGTAAGAAAGAGAAAATAAAACCGCGATAAAAAGCCGCGTAAAAAGCCGAGGGTCCTAATGGGTCCCCCGAGCACGCCGGTGCTCGGCGAAACAGACCCTCTACGGGCTAAGTATCTAAATGGTCCAAGCGTCCTGTCCCTGTATTATTACAAAAATAATAATGAATAAAATAGACTAAATCTACCCTAATGCCTCACTCCACTCAGCCCTCTCCTCTCGCTCTCTCCTGTGGCTTCGTCGAGAGAAAAGCCGCCTCCGAAAGCCGCGGCTGCACCGGCTCCTCGAAAGTAGCCTCCGCGGTCCTCGGGCCCTCGCAAGAAAAGACAACAGGTGGTCAGACCAATAAAATAATCAAATAATTAATGAAAGTAAAAACAAGGGTATATGTGCAAAAATGAAAATAAATATTCACACAAAATAAAACAAAGACAAAAATAAAAGAAAAGTAAAATAAAACAAAGTAAAATGAAAAGAAAACTAAGTACAAAAGCCGCGAAAAAGCCACGAGCTCCGAAGAGCCGCGGAAAAACCGCGAAAATAAAAACGAAAGTAAAAACGAAAAACACTACTAAGCCGTGCTCCCCGGCAGCGGCGCCATTCTGATAACCGAACCGAGTGACTAAGGCTAAAGGTATGAAATAGGTCGTTGTGACCTCGGTCAAACGGACTAGGTGTATCAAGAAAAATCGAACCGCGAAATAGATCGAAAAATCAAACAAGGCAAAATGCGGTCCTAGCTATAGGATTAACCTGGTATAGCTCCCAGGGTCGAACTCAAGGAGCACGGGTTGGCAAAAGCCTATGAAGTAGTGAAAATAAAGTAAAAATAAAAGAAAATGCTTTTTAGTGGTTTTTAATTACTTTTTATATTTTTTTTGGATTTTAAAAGATTAAGAAAATAAAGAAAAGTAAATACAAGGCAACTTAAGTAATTTATTAAACACTCCAAAAATCAAGCAAAAATTAAGGAAAAATGGTTTTTATGTTTTTTAGGTTTTTTACTGTTTTTGGTGAATTTTTGATAATTTTCTTATAGGTAAATTATTTACTAAAAATCAAAAAGTGTCAAACAGAAGAGGTACTGTCCAGCAAGGCTTAAGACCTAAAAATAAAATATTTAGAGGTCCTAAACATCCCTGAAGGTAATTTTCCTATAAACTATGAAGAATAAGGAAAATTTAGGCACCCTAATTATTATTTTTAGATTTTTAAATTAATTTTTATAATTTTTATGAGTTTTTAAGGGTTTTTCAATTTTTAAGGTTTTTAAGCAATGAAAAATCACCAAAATGGACTGGAAAATCAAACAGCAAGCAAATAACACTACCTAATTTTTTTTAGAATTTTTGAAGGTGATTTTATATTTTTTTGGTATTTTTAAAGCTAGACAGTGAATAAAAAGAGGGTTTTTGAATTTTTAAAAATACTAAATAAAAACAAAAATGTCCTCAAAAATCACAGAAATTACTACACCATGGCAGGAGCCATGTGTCGAAATTTCATTAGATTTGGAGGTGGTTTGCTATTTATTCAAAAATAAACAAGAGGGTACTATGCACAAGGACCAATGTGCAAATACCCGAGACCTGGGGGTCGCTGGTGCAAAATACCCAGCAAGTCACGCGCTTCGCGCATGGCTGGGGCACACAGGGACCGATTTGTAACAAAAACCAAGTCCTAGGGGTTTTTGATAACACGTATCAAAACCCCAGGGGCAAGGTTGCAAAAAGCCCAAGAAATAACGCACATGCGCATAAAAGCACTCACAGGGGCATCAATGCAAATATCATAAAATGTTCATTCATTCAATAACACTCCAGATCTACAGGACTAGATATGTAAAAAGCCCAACAAGCACGTGTCGAAGCACGTGTTCACATACAAACAGGGGCATACATGCAATAAACTCAAAGCACAAGGTTCTAACTGCAAATTACCCTACGTGAAAAAGTTTCTTAAACTAATTACAGGACTAAAAATAAAACGACAAACTATGAGGGGGCCCTACGATATTTACCCCTTTATTAGCCGACGGTCGGATAGGCGCCACGTGGGTGAATGAACGGTCAGGATGGCGGCGCGACTCCTCTCTTCTCCTCTTCGGCTCGATCGACGGCGGAGGGAGGTCCACGTGGATGATCTGACGATGCTGGGCTCCCGGCCTCTCTCCTCTGCTATGGACGGTCCTGATGAGCTCCTCAGATGGATCAACGGTCGATGCTCCTCCTTAGATGGACGTCGGAGATTAAAACTGGAGCGGGGGTCTCATCGGACGGCTCTGGAAGATGGAGGAAGAACTCGACGCCGGCGAAGTTCGCCGGCCTCCTGTGTGCGCTCCGGTCCTCCTCAGCTGCTGCAAATGATCGGAGAAGCTCCGCTGGACTGTCCCGCAGCTGATGACGATGGCCGATGGCCCAGCCGAGCCCTGGAGGGGCTCCGGCGAGGCCTGGCGGCGCGAAGCTCCTGGCCTGAAGTTGAGAGGGCTCAGATGCCCTCCTCTTTCCCTGCAAAACAACCAGAACGCTTCGCGGGTCGAGGGCAAAGTGCCTCGACCCAAGGAAGCGGGGTGAAGGTGGACTGTGCGGTGGGGCGAACGAGCTCCGGCGAGGTGGGGACGATGGAACTCGACTCCCAGCTCCGGGGCGAGCTGGGTTGAATGAGCGGGCGTAGAAGGTGCGTGGGGATACGGCGGAGATGATGGGATGCTCCGATGATCGAAAGATACGGCGTGTCGGTCGGAATCAAAGGAACGCGACGATGGTTCGATTTGGGCGAAATCCTAAATTAGAGGAAACTAGGAAGAACTAAGGTTACCTGGTGGATGCTGGAGACTGTGCTGGAGCTGCTCTTGCTCCTGGTCCTCGCCTCAAGGGCCGTCACCTCCCGAGGCTCGAGCTCCAGACGGTGGTCGGAGCACGGCGGCGAAATGCGGCCGGATCGATGGCCCTGCTCCTCTTCCTCGCTGCGACACCGGCTGGAGGGAGCTGTCACCTCTCTCGACCCAATGGAGCTCACTGGAGGTGGAGTGGATAGCCAAAGATGCCTGAAAAATGCGGCGGAGCTCGACCTATATACGCATGAAGGTCCGAGAAGAAGGTGACGGGTAGGGCGCATTGAAGCGCGGATCTCGAGGCAGAAGCTCCGGCGAGCTTCTCGGATGTGCCATGGACATAACGGACCCGGATTTGGGGTGAAAGGGAATCGGGTCATCAAAGGATAAATCCGAGAAGGCGGGTCCAAAAGAGGGTCCGCGCCTCTGGTGGTCCTGGGGGAGGTGTTGACCGGGGGTCAACATTCCCCCGTGGACCAATCAGAGGCCGCCAAAAATTGGATTTTTATTCGATTTTTTTGAGGCCTTAAATGGCCGATTTTCCAAAAACTTAAAACACAAAAATTGTTTGTTTTAATTTTTTCTATTTTTTTGTGATTTTTAATTAATTTTTGGAAACTAAAATAAGGTATATACATTATGGGTATATATATAGGTATATATACACTATATGGAATTTTGATTTTTGATTTTTAATTAATTATTTTGTACATTTTTATTCCCATTTTATATTTTATTTATTTATAGGATAAAATGAGGAATAAAAAGCTATTTTTATTTTATTTTTATTATTTATATACATGGGTTAAATAATTATTTATTTACACTTATATACATGGTATATATATACAAGGTATTTTTGTATTTTAATTTTTGTTATTTTTATTTGATTTTTGTTTTGTTTCTTTTTATTTATTTTAAAACATAAAAAGGAATATTTACACAAAGTTTTGAAAATAAATAGTTTTATTTACAAGGTGAAATACATAGGGATGAAGGTCTATGTACAAGGTGAGGGTTTCTTTTTGGATTTTTGATTTTTAATTTTTATTTTGTTTTTAATAGCTTTTAAATATATACAAAATATATACAAATATTTTTGGTTGAGGAAAATATTATTTATTTATTTACAAAAATATGTACACAAGAGCCCCTATCTCCCTCTACTTGTGGCTTTTATGCGGTCAGGCCCATGCTGGGCCCTCCCTTGGGTTAGGTTGCTCAATATTTATTCTAAATATTTCCCTCTTTTTCTTTTTCTTCTTTATTCTTTTATTTTTGCACAAAAACATGCTAATTATTTAATTTTACAAACATGCATGCTTTTGCTAACTTTGCCTATTTACACATATCTACATGCATTTGCATAGGTTTTTGTAGCTAAAATAATAGAATAAAGAGTGATGAATGGGTATTCATCAACGGCCCATGCAGAGGACAAGGATGAGAGATCTAATCTAAGCATTATAGGGATCGACTTTTCCAAGTTGGATATCATCTATAAAAGATGAAAGGACCTCGAAAAACTTGTCGTAATCGAGAAGAGAACCCATGGTTTGGACAAGCTCAAACAGATTGCCACGTAGTTGGAGTTGCTTGTCAAAACCATCAATGCTTGCAACTCAATGTCCGCTACAGCCGAGACTCCTGTTGAGAAGAAGGAGCACACATCGACACAACCTACTCAGCTGAGTCCTCCACCATCTTAGCTCGTCCAGCACGTATACTACGTGCAGGCCCTTGAGCAGCAACCACAACAATAACAGACCCACATGGTGCAATACTAGCCTGAGCTTCAGCCTGTGTACTGATGAATCCATGATTCATTAACTTTTCTGTCGCATTTTGTCTTAAAACCCTTAACAAATGCATGTAAATAGTCATTAATTTCCATCTTTTAACAAATACTCATTCATAAATAAAAAGTCACTTTTAAGCATCAAAATCATGTAAATAAATAAAGAACAAAGAAAAGAAGGCAGATTGGATATATGTAAATATGTACAATATGACTTATAAATATAAATATAACTGCAAGGTATATTTATAGCCTAACCCCCGAGACCAAGTCAACATAGATTAGTCGACAAACCAAAAAGTAGGGGGAGATAAGGAAAGAAAACTATAAAAATAACTTAAAAACACAATTCACACATATCTCACCATTTATCAAATAAATACAAAACTTCAATAAATTTTAATTAATTAATATGTATATATTTCTCACCAAACACTTTTCTTAATTATTTCTAAAAATGTATATAAAATATAAAAATAAGTTAAAAATATTACTCTGTACACATACCAAGAAATCCTACTAATAAATTGTCAAATTCTCAACTTCCGAACATCATAACTTCTTCATACGAATTCCAATTTCACTCTACACACTTTAAAGTTTATAAAATAATATTCTCTAATCAATAAAGCGGTTTCATCGAATTCGGAGTCCGTTTGCAAAAAGTCGGTTTTGGGATCAATTGACAACAGGGTTTCTGGGCTAATTATTTTATGTAGAACACACTATTTATAATTTCATTAATTTTATAATTTCTAATTATTTTCATGATCTTGTAGTTTCACCCTAATTTATTTCATAATTTTCGGAGCTTATTTATTATTTTAATAAAATCCAAAACCCTAAATTATAGGTAAAAATGAATTAGCTAAATAATATATGTATTTATTAATATATGTAAATTAATTTATTAAAATCCCTAAAAATTCACACAACCTTTATTTATTGTTCTAATAATTAATAAAATATAAAATTAATATTTAATTAGTTATTTATTAAATTAAAAAATACAAAACCTATTTATCTATAAATATTTATTAATATAATATTAATAATTCGAATAATATTTATTATTTATAAAAAGTAATTATTCCATAATTAAGAGTATTTAATTATTTACATTTCTTGTTTTTATACCTATTTAAAGTAACTTTATTTATTATTTATTATCGAATTTACAATAATTTTAAGCATCTGGCCTACCAGGTGCCGACACTTGTCAGCACCTGGTTCATCTTCCTCAAGAAACTCTTAACAAAGCTGTTCCACTCGGCCTTCTTCATAGAATTTTCAAGCGCATCTCTCAACCTCCTCCGGCAATCAAAACCATTGGATCTCATCTCCTAACAACCTACTAACTCGCCCACCATTCGATCTAACTTGGGGATCAAGCAATCTCTCTATATAAACCCTCAAAGATCTCATTTCGCAACTAGTTCTTCCTTAACAACCATCTGAAACCAAGTTCTGTTCGCCGACTCCCTATTTTCCAAGCACTGTACCGGCCATCTGAGGTGGTGACAAAACCTTGGAGAAGCCCAGCGTGGAAGAGGAGTGTTGGAGGAGAAACTCCAAGGTGCTCCACAGCCCTTGAATCGCAGCTTCGAGCCGCGTGAAGCTCCGATGTACCGCCCGCCGAGCCATCACCAGGAGGTCATACACCTCCAGTTCATAGGTAACTTCTTCCACCTTCATCATTTTATTTCTCGACATACGTGCTCTAATTAGTCGAGTTAAGATCATCATTAGATCACTTAAACATCCATCTTAGACGCCACTTATTATATTCGACTCAAATCCAAGTCATATTTCCCAAATTCATCTCAAAGCCTTTCCATTCACACAACTTCCTTAATTCTGGAACTAACTTTATGAAATATTGAAAAATATTAATCTTGTGGTCGATTCTTTCATGTATCGAGCATATTAAGTTGCATTGCAGGACTAACAACCTATTGGAGCATCGATCTTCACCATCTGGATCTTCAAGATCTTGAGAAATTCAAGATCCATCCATTTCATAACAACAACTTACAGGACAGCTATCCGACCATCTTCATTGGTCATGCTCCACCGCCATCAGTCACTTCCGACTTCGACCCACCACGGGCGAGCTCGAGGGGTGAAGGAGTCACCCCTCTGGCCCTGCCGGAGGCCCCAGTTCGCCGTCGACAGCCGACAAAAATTTGGAGAAGAAGCAACCTTCGTCAAGTCTCCAACAACCTCAAGAATAGAGAAAGAACTCGCGAGGTACATGCTATTGACACGTGTCCTCCGCGGACGGCCAAGATCAACTTGCGACTTCTAATCTCAGCCGTTCAAGATGAAACAGTGGACAAATTGCATATTAAGCCCCACGACTTCCAGAAATTCAAGCACGCTCCATAGAGTTCCAGATATTACATTTAAGTCCCTTTGCAGGGAGTTGGATGTAAATATTTCCATTTTCTTTTCAAAACAGCCCCTGCCAAGGACCTTTTTACAGAAATTTTTAGACTTTTTCTTGCACTTATACCCCTAGGCTGTAGTGGAGTTTTAGACCTCGTTTTGACATGATTTTTCGTTGATTTTTTTAGGGTGGTTACGTAACTACCCCAGCAAGGTTTCAAGTGATTTTTCGTGTATTTTTCTCATGTTTTTATCTTGTTTTGGGTCGTTGCAAACCAACTTTGTTTTGGTTTGTTTTCATGTGTTGATCGAGCCCGTTGCTCGACTTTTTACCTACTATATAATATCATCTATTTTCATCTATATTCCACCTATTATATCGTAAATAAATTGTGTGAATATTATCACTTTGAAAAATAAATAAAATTGGAAAATATTAAAATCAAATAAAAATATAAAAAATAAAACTCAATAAAAATTGTAGTTTTTCCTTAATCACTTTAAGAAGAGGTAAAATAATCACAAAACATATTTTCTATTAAATCAAAATACCCTATTTTGCCTCCTTGAGTTCGACCCAGGAACACTTCCATGGTTAAATATTTAGTGTAGGTTTTTTTAAAACTGAATTTGTTTACTCGACTAGGATCCTTTTGCGGCTTTTCTACAACTGACAACTTTTTCTTCTAAAAAGCCATAAATCGATTTTAGCTGCATCATGTACCAGGAGCAGTTCTATCCAACCTCGCCACTAATTCAAAAAATCAATGGTATGTGGGACAACGAATAGAAGCTGAACTATCGTCAAGGACAATTCCAGGGTCAGAAATCGGCCAATCAGCCACACCGGCAGCAGCAAGGGGGTAGGAACTTCCATCCCTACCACTCACAAAACCAGCAACCTCTACAGCATGGCAACAATTGGAGACAAAATACCAACATCACGACTACCAAGCATCACACTATCATTAGCAGCAGCTGGTTGCTCATTACCAGAGCTCCTCTCAACAGTACCCACAGTACTCTTCCCATCCCCTTCCTCACCAATATTCTCAAGGATACTAGCAGCATTCTCCCTAGCCTTACCAAAGTCAAAGGCCCCATTAGAGGGAATCTTCTGGTTTTACGCCAGTAAACCTGGCTCTCGCTTGTCTGGAGCAGTTAATAAAAAATATGGTTGAAATGAGCCAAAAGATCGATGACCTGACGGCTTCCAAAACTGTCATTCCAGCATAGGTTGTGGCTAATCTGAATAATTTCCGATGCAAGGAGCATGTATCTTGTGGTGTTCTACCTGATTCAGATGAAAATAACTTGTTTATATCTAACGCTTTTACTCTTAAGAGCGGTAGAATACTCCGGTCATCGTTGACCATGAAGGGAAGCATCATACATCTGATGGAGAGCCATCAACTAGGCCAGCAGTAGGTGCCAAACACCTTTTTGGAGGAGCACCATCTGCAAAGAATTCACAAAAGAGGAAATAAAAAAATAAAAAAAATACAGAAGCAACACTAGACCTAGTAGAAACAAGTCAGCCTTGGAGACGCTAGCACTTGCAGTAGACCCAAATCCATTCAAGGATGCCGAGCCTGCATTTTTTGGTCCACCACTTGTAGATGATTTTATTATTTTTGCCATCTACATGTACATAATTATATGTACAAAATTTTGAATGACAAAGTTTATAATACTGTATACATTCCATTCCCTAGAGCATTGAAAAAGTCCCAAAAAATAAAAAAATTGAAAAATGCCTTGTTTGACCCCGCGATTGTGGAAATCATTCAACACTTAGTCTGGAATATGCCATTGATGAAAGCCATGGAGTACATGCCGACTATAAAGAAAGGACTCAAAGAAGCATGTACGACAAGGCGCCAGCCTCGGTGCCACAATCCCAAAAGCCAGAGTGGAAAGAATGAGAAGCACATCCTTACCATGGCCACCGTCAACGCCATTAGCAATCTCCTTGATAAGAATAAAGACAAGAGAGAGCCACTCATCAGGGGCAACATGTTCAATTCTAGAGTTCGAGCGAACATTGCCCGATAGTGTGTCTTCTGTCAATCTTATGCCAGCTTCGCTACTCATAGAATTCAGGCTAGGATTGCTTAAACCTACCAAGATGATTCTACAGTTCACAGACAAGTCAGTCAAGCGGCCTAGGGTCATGTTGTACGACATGGCCGTCACAGTTCAGGGAATCTAGTTCCCTGTTGATTTTGTTGTACTAGACGTGGATGTCTTCGTACTTCTGCTCCATACCCCCATCATCCTTGGCTAGCCGTTCCTCCGAACAACCGAGGCAGTAGCGATCTACGACATGGAGAGATCACATTCAGCTCCAGCAACCACAAAGTGCATATAAAGACCATAACATAACCGAAACCAACAGATGTTGCATCTGAGTTGAGTATGCTTGCACCTAACTTCCAAGAAGATTGCGACTTTCTTACAGAAGTTCAAGATTCAAATTTATTCATGGATGATATTGAGATCCATGAATTCCTCTTCCCCGAAGGAGTGGAGATAGCAGTTGAATTTTCCTCTGTCAATGATGATGATATATTTGTTGATCTGCTTGAAGAATAGTGTGTGGGCCCCCTTAGCCTCGAAAACCAAAAGTAGATTATCGAGGATTTCTGTAACCATGAGGATTTCATTGAAAAATTCTGTGAATCATTGAGTGAAGAAGCTAAACATACACAGGGGACACTGAACTGGTGAAAGAACCAACACCTGCAGTGATCGCTGAAGTCACAACTGAAGTAGTCCCGCTCGTCCAGAGCTTAAACCTCTGCCTTCCAACATGAAATACGCCTTCCTTACAAGGGAGACAAACATGTATCTGATCAATATCAATGCTCATCTGACTGAAGACCAAGAATGTCACTTGATGGAGGTTCATGATCAAAACTACAAGGCAATAGGATCGAATATATCGGATCTCCATGGGATCAATCATTCCCTATGCTCGCATCATATCTACCTCGAAGATGACATCAAACCCTCCTACAAATTCTAGAGGAGACTAAATCCAAACCTCCGGGAGGTCATCATAAAAGAAATTCAGAAATGGTGTGATGTAGTGTTCATATATTCCATCTCCAATAGTGAATGGGTGGGTCCCCTACACGTCGTGCCAAAGACATCTGGGACCACCATTATTGCTAATGACAAAGGAGATGAGATTCCGACCATAGTGCTGACCTCGTGGCGAGTCTGTATGGATTTCATACATTTGAACCGTGCCACAAAGAAGGACCACTTTCCATTGCCCTTCATCGACCATATTCTCGAGAGATTATCTGTGAAGGAATATTTCTGCTTCTTGTACGTCTATTTTGGATACAATCAAGTCTCCATCGCTACTGAATATCAAGAGAAGACGATGTTCACTTGTCCATTCGGGATGTACACTTTCCGACGGATGTAGTTCAGGCTATGCAACACCCCCGCTACATTCCAATGATGTATGCTAGTTGTATTTGCCGACATGGTGAGCAATTTTCTAGAGGTATTCATGGACGATTTCTCTATCTATGAGGATTCTTTTAATCAAAGACTGGACTATCTAGAGCGAGTATTGCAGAGATGATATGAAGTCAATCTCGTGCTCTTGTGGGAGAAGAGCAACTTCATGGTGACAGAAGGGATCGTGTTGGGTCACATCGTATCAAAATGTGGCATGGAAGTTGACCCAGCTAAGGTGGAGGTAATTTCAAAACTTGAGCCATCTACCAAACTCAAACAAGTCCGATCATTCCTAGGGCATGTCGATTTCTACTAATGATTCATTTAAGATTTTAGCTAGCTCACCATGTTGATGATCGAATTGCTGGGTAAGGAGACAGACTTTATTGTTGATGACCATGTGCTCCAAGCATTTTCACAGTTGAAAGATTTGATCACTCAGGCCCCTGTTCGGCAGCCACCAGACTTGACACTACCATTTGAGATCATGACAGACACATCAGATTTTTCCATCGGTGTCATGTTGGGATAGAGGAAAGATAATATACCATTTACTATCCACTATGCTAGCAGAACACTAGATGAAGCTCAAAAGAACTACACTGTCATCGAGAAAGAGTTGCTGGTGATAGTTTTTTCCTTGGAAAAGATCAGATCCCATCCCCTTGGATCCAAAGTTATAGTTTACACAGATCATTCTACCTTCTGATACCAGCAACAGAAGAAGGATGCAAAACCATGCCTTATCAGATGGATTCTTCTACTCTAAAAGTTTGATCTCGAGATCGGAGACAATCCTGGAATAAAAAATATGGTGGCAAATCATCTCTCAAGACTACCTGAGCTTGAATCTCCTGAGCTAAATTTAAGGCCAAACATCAAGACTTTTCCAGATGAAGCCATACTGTCAGTCACCTAGCTCCCATTGTATGCTGATATTGTGAATTATCTTGTGTCCAAGAGAACTTCACAAGATTGGCTGAAACTGAAAGTACACAAATTCTTGTCTAATATCCATTTCTACCAGTGGGTAGATCCTTATATCTTTCTTGAGGAGACAGATTGTATCAGGAGAAGGTGCATTCCTCAAGAGGAGATTGCAAGCATCCTCTCACATTGCCATGATCAAGAATTGGGAGGACACCATTCAATAGAAGAACGGTAATAAAAGTACTCCAATGACGCTTTTGGTGGCCGACTATGTTCAAAGATGTAGAAGACTATGTGAAACACTACACTCACTACCAGAAAATGGGCAGAACAATCGGAATGAGAGACACAATGCCCCTGTAATTTTTTCAGATCTTATATGTGTTTGGTGCATGGGACATTGACTTCATGGGCCCATTTCTGAACAGTCGAGATTCGAATATGTTCTGCTCGTTGTTGATTATGTAAGATGTTGGGAGGTGGCTATCCCAACCCTAGCCGCTGACATTAGTACCGTCTGTCATTTTCTGAAAGATTATATCATATCAAGTTCGTAATACCTAAGATTCTCATATCTGATGGTAATAGCCACTTCATCTATAAAGAGATTAAGAAGCTAACTCAATAATTCTGCCTTAAACATCATGTAGCTTCTCCCTACCACCCACAGTCCAATGGCTTGGCTGAATGCTCTAATAGGGACATCAAAACAATTCTTTAGAAGCTTGTGTACCCGGATCACAAAAATTGGTCTCAGTTGCATGACTCGGTTCTTTGGGGTTACAAAATAACTTACAAGTCACCTTTGGGAATGTTTCCCTACCGCTTGGTATACGGCAAGCCCTACCATCTGCCTATAGAACTCATTCATAAATCCTTGTGGGAAATCAATATTTGCAATTTGGATTCCAAGAAGGTCGGAAATAATAGAAAATTGGATCTGAATGAACTGCTTGAATTATCATAAAAATGGTCAAGAAGTGGCATGACAAGCATATCTGATAAAAGACTTTTGAGCCAGGTTAGAAGGTTTGGTTGTTTGATGCGAAGTTGAAGATTTTTCAAGGAAAGTAGAAAAGCAAATGGATTGGGTCGTTTACACTGAAGCATGTGAGTGATAATAACAACATAATGATATCAGAATTGTCAGCTAACACACAACCTTTCGTGGTCAACGTACAACTATTAAAACCATACCTAGAGTAGGACACCTTGTATGTTGTGGATTCGATTCAAGTTGTATATGAAGATGAGTTGAACGTCACCACATCCGGTGAATCAGATAAAGCAGATAAAAACATTTTTGAACGATCTTTCTTCTTTTCTTTTTTCCATTTTTATTTCCATTTTCTTCTGATAAGGTGTCACTCCTTTCATCATTGTTATACTTCGAACGTACTTTGTCCTAAGTATAGGAGAGTGATCAACCATAGATGTTCGTTTTTACCTGTCCCCTCAACTTTTGACACTCTATACTTAGAGATATTTTACCCTAAGTATAGGGGGGGCATGTGATGAATCTATGATTCATCACTCTTAAAGTTGAAAATAGAGCCTTGTTCCTGAGTAATTAGAGGCATAATCCCACCAATACGACATAATTAGCATTCATGCATGCATTGATAACATCCGCATTTTAGCATGCACATTTGCACTAAATAATAAGCCAAAGTCATCTGTAAAAATCACCTATCTGTATATATTTTACACTAACTCCAAATCCAATAAAACCAACTGTATAGTGTATATATTACTAACAATAATACAAGAAAAATACAAAAATACTAACTTGTAAAATTGACCAATAAAACACGAGTCCAAATTTGAAACTAGGAGCCTTAAAACACACATACCTCTCTCAAACAGCCTACGATTTAGGTCTACTCACTTTTAAAATAATATACATTCAGAGATCTTTAAAATGAGACCAAGTTCATTCGAATCGGAGCTCGTATGCAAAACTTGGGTTTTGTGCCCCCATGATATACTATATATATGTATAATTGTACCCTTGTATTTTATTACTTCATTCAACCTCGTTTCTCTTTTTGGTCAACATGAAACTTGTAGATCTCATCAAGATCTACAACTTTCATGTTTTGAATTTTTCCAAATTCGGCCATTTTCTCCCTTTTATTTCACATTCTTTTTCGACAAATCAGATTGGGACACGTGGCATCCTCTAGTTGCGCCACGCGTCCCTACTCATCACGCGCCACGCACCCCTCTTTCTCCTTCGTCTGATGGCTTCCCCGTCCCCCAGATCTCAGCCATCCATTCCACAACTTATTTCAATCGTGTTATCTAGGCCTAGATCTCATCTAGACCATCGGCCAGCGCCCTCTTCCCAACCTTCCACGTGTCATCGCCCACACCACACGATCTTCTCCAAACGCCAAAATCTGCACCATTCATCCTGCCTAAACACAGACCATCCGATTCATCATCCCATATCTTATCTCCACCATCTGTCATCGCCCTCATCCCATCACGCCACGTAGCTCAATCCATCACCTTTCGATCCACTCTTGATCTCATCCACGATGTTCGTCTCCACCTCATTTTCCGCCCGCCACGCGTCACGCCCAGATTCCATTCGATCTCGACCCTCGGATCTAATCCTGGCTCTTCTATCGCTCCCATCTTCTGGCCTTTGGATCACGAGATCCGAACGGTCCGTAGCTTGTCTTCCACCTCTGGTCGTCTTCCTCGCGCACGTCGCCCACCTCGTGTCACCTCCTCCCCCTTTATATTTTTGGCACCACCATGACCACCATCTCCACCCACTGATCACTCCACGATGAAGTTCGTAGCTCCCTCATCCTCGTCGACAGCCACACACACCATGACCTCCTTCTCCAGCGCTCCACAAACTCCACGAACATCACACCTCCATCACCTAGAACCCTATCTCCTTCCTATAAATACCCCAACTACGGCGAACTTCCACCTCATCTGCCCTATCAAGAGGTACCCTAGAGCTCCTAGATACCCATTGGTGACAACAATTGAGTGTGAAAGCGAGTGATGACGGTGGTACACTCGGGCAATATTCGCGGCGTTTCTTCATTGCGTACCAGCTCCTCCACCGAGCTGCACAAGCTCGGGCCCGCTGCTGACCCTTGAGCGATGACCAGAGCCTCTTCATCAAGCCTCCATCCCCAGGTATCTTCATCCATTCTCCTCCGATCTTCCTTCTCTTTTCATCTCGATTTTCTCGCCTTTTTCCCGCCATCTCTGATTGACAACACATCTCTCCGACCTTCCACCGAGCTTCGCCTTAGGAGCTCTTACCTTTGCACCACCATATGTGCATCCTTATGACACATTGACCCATCTCCGATCACAACTTCGCCTTCACGGCAGAGGAAGACCACCAGCCGCTCATCGCTTCACGCTACAGGCCTCTCGCACACTCACGCACTCCCAAGAGAACGAGCTCGCATTTTTTGGCAACCACTAATACTTAAGGAGACACTTCTTCACTGATCGGATGCCACGCCGGAGCTGCTTCGACATCCATCGACCCCGGCTTGCAGTCCTCCACAACTTTGTCCAGACACACCAGACACTCCTCCACGCCTCCACGATCGATTCCAGCTATCCAGGAGCCTCCAGCGACCTTCATTGGCCACAAGGAAAGGCGACGAAGCTAGGACCCCTTCACCGGAGCCCCGTAAAGAACGCCGTAGGAGGCGGCGACCCGAAGGAGACGACGCACAGTCACCGTTGTATCATCTTGATCTAACGGTCCTCGTCGTGACACATCGCCCTCGCCTTTGAACTTTAGCTACTGTTGGATCAGGAGGATCTAACATCCCATACACTGCCACGTCGTCCCTCGCCAGCATCTCTAGCCTATGTTGGATTCATCTTGATCCAACGGCCAGCGTCTCGCCACGTCACCTCACTCCAGAAGCCATCGCTACCGTTGGATCATCCTGATCTGACAGATCCTAGGTGCACCACATAACCAGTACCCACAGCCGTTGGATCTATCCAGATCTAACGGCCCAACCGTCGCTACGTAACAACCTCCGAGCCTCTTCCCCGACCCTAGACTCGGAGCTCGTGAAGCAGTACCGAAGCAACGCCCGAACCTCCAGAGCCTCCGAGCCAACGTCCAATCCTCCTACGCCTCCTGAGCCTAGCTCCTCACGTGTCCCTCACGTGCAGGCTGGGTAAATTTCATAGAGGCCCCTACAAGATTCAATAATTACAAATCAGTTCATGTCAAGCGTGTCACGTGAGGAGCACGTGTTTCTGTGGAAATTTCGCATTCATACCCCAGCATTATAGGTATTTACACTTAAGTCCCTGTACGCATGTTTTAATTTAAGCCATTTTAATTTCTATCTTGTATTTTGGTCCATGTGCTTGCATGCATATCTAGGCATTCATTTTTCATTATTCTTGAATTCCAAAAATTGCATGTTTTAGTTTAACTTGTGCTTTATCTTTGTGACACTTGTCATATTTTTGTGAGATTCATAGAATTTAATATTATTATTTTTGCAGAATTTGACATAATTTTCCCACCGTGTGCTTGAAATTCATTATTAAATCATTTCTCCGAAAATCACCATAAAATCACATTAGATCTACTTTAAGTTGTTCTACACTGTGCCCAAAAATCAATCCATTTGCATGCATCTCGAGGCCTGAATAAATTAATTAGTCTTTTGCTAGATTGATTTTTAAAAGGTCCAATCTACATCATCTTTTAGGTTTATCATTTTTCCTGTATTCATCTCACATAGATACACCTAGGATAATTTTCACACGTGAAAATAATGCAATTTGGAATTTATTAAATTTAACTTTGCAAAAGCTACTCTACATTCATATTAAATTCAGATTTAATTCACTTAGAATCTAAAAATTCCAACAAAATACAGTAGCTTAGTTTGATCACATATCATCTTCTAGCCAAATTTCATTAATTTTGGATTTCATTTGACTATCATTTGTGATTTAACTTAAAGTTTGGCTTGAAATTGCATTGACTTTCTTTTAATCGCATAAAAATTATAAAAAAACCAAAAAATATATTCTTCTGAAAATCTAACATCAAAATTAACTTAAAATTTACCTAAGGAGAAAGCTGCCTCCCTGAGTTCGACCTTGGGCTTGCCCAAGTAAATAAATCTGCCGCTTGCGTTTAATCGAAAATTAAATCTAAGTGGTTTTTGATAAGTCTTGATTTACCCGACTACAACGAACGACAAACTTAATTCGATCACTAATCTGGTTGAATTAGCAAGGGTAGATTGTAGGCTTTCAAACAGGTCGAGCCGATGATTTCATACATTCCCACCCTTGACCCGCCCTACCTTGTGTACAGTATACTATACTAAGGATTATTTCATCATAAATATAGGGGGATGGTCAACTTCTCAATTGTTCATTCTTTAGTTCTTATCGTATTGATTGTCCAATACTTAGTACAAGTTATGTTTTCTCTTTTTCACTCTGATCGATGAAGACATAGCTCAAGCTAGGTATAGGGGGTCATATATACATTTATATACTTTAGCCATAACTCGTACTTTCGTATTTTCAATAAATATGGTTACAATACAATTAATAAAGTGTAAAGAATATACTTGTATAAAATTCATTAAGATTCTTTGTATATACCGATTAATAAATCATGTAAAAATATTTTACAAAATATTTGAAAAATGGTTTGAAAATCTCTATAAAAAATATTTTGAAAACTGTTCGGAAAATATTTTGTAAAGTGTTTTCAACCTTTGTAAAAATAATTTGTTTGTAAAAATTTCTTTTCCTTGTTTGAAGTAAAATGTTTTGAAAATCTATTTGCAATTGTTTGTAAAAGGATTGAAAAAATACTTTGAAAAACCAATACATATTTTAGGGAAAATCTTTGGAAAATGATTTTCAAACTTTGTAAATGTTTGTAAAATTATTTATCTAACTAGTTTGCAAAATAAAGTTTTAAAAATGTTTGTGAAAATCTTTTCAAATAATTTTGAGAACTATGTACATAATCCAAACAAATAAAAATCTTTTACAAACTGAACACAATAAACTGGAAATAATAACTAAATATTTGTAAATACTTATTGTAAATTCTTTTATCTAATTCTTGTAAATTACAAACATGTGTTCTCGTGTAAATAGATGCCCGTAATTATTTTTCCAAACTTTTTGGTTCTTGAAAAATCCCTAAAAATTTGCAAAATTAAAAATCCCCAAAACATTTGCAAAATATTTTTCAAAATTGCATAAAAATTTGCAAAACTTTTCAAAAATCCATAAAAATTTCAAAATTGAAAAATTGCTTCAGAAAATTTTTTTCTTGCATTGAACATAGCATCCGCATTTTTTGGAATAAATTAGACAATTGAACAAGTCCAAATAAAGTCTAAAGATTGGAGCTTGTAATAGACCTTAATACACTTACTTTTAGGGGAACACGTTGAGGATTAGAATTGGAGACATTTCTGGTCACCTTGACTTAAATCTTTCGATTCTATAAGACTATGTTCATGAGTCAATTCAATATACCTAAATAGAGCCCTTCTTATCATCCGTAAGACTCTTGAGAGAATGACTTGATTGATAACCTTACGTCTAGCACTAAGCTCAACTCAGATGGACAGCAGAAAATTATTGGAGTTTATGTCGGGAAGATGCAAGGCTGCTTCGTCAAGGGTGGCTCAGGAACCATTCTTGGAGATTGCCGACACCGGTACTCTAACCACTATTTTTGGTAACAATGATATCTAAAGACTGGAGATGGATTGAGACAATGCTTTGGATGAGGAATGATATACCGGCGCAACTTTTTCTAAGACCCCAAAAAAATGGGTGGAACAAAATATGTTATATCCACCGGGGAACAAGCAAGAATGCAAAAGCTGTACAAAGTCAAAGAAAGTATCCAAAAAATCCTACAACCAAAACTTCCACAAATAGTTGAACTTCTTAAAAAGCCTATAGCTTGGTGGAGAATCGGTTACACCGATCGACTTTACAAGGGAATGAAGACTACACTAGTCCATTCCCACCTCTTTTCCCATTCTTCTAACTTCTTCCCCATTCGGTTGTAAATATTCTGAGCACCTATTCTTTGACATGAATATCTGTCTCTGCGAGGATGAGTTACCAGAAGAGAAGATGCCTCCATAATTTAATAGTTTTGTCTGGGGAGAGTTGAACAATTTCACACATAGTATTGCATCACTTCAATGCATCAAGAGTATGCGACTGAAGGATAGTTCTGACCTGGCTGTGAATTGGACTGGAAGATCGGAGTACGGAACCTAAGGGTTGTTGTATCACACTTCCTGACTTCCATGTGGTTCCGAACACACCATTAATCCAAATGCCTTCTCTGAGCTCCAAACAAGAACTTTATTAAGACAAATTTAAAATTCGAAAATTATTCCAAGTTATTGCCTTTTCTTTTATGCACTTATAGGCATAAGTGTTTGCTAGGGACTAGCAAAGGCAAGTATAAGGGGGGGGGGGTGATGAATCTCCATTTTATCACATTTATTCTTTCATTTTGCCCTTTAAACCCTAGCTAAATGCATGTAAATAGCATTATTTTGCATAAATTAACATTCACTATTTATTGTATAAATATTGTATAAAAGACATTTTTTAAAGACAAAATAAAAGAAAAGAAAAATAAATAAAATGCCAAAGGTATTTCATGACCCTAACCCCAAGACCTTGGCATCTTGATGATTGAGTCGACAAGGAATAAAGTAGGGGTAAATAAGCGTCAACAACACAATAAAAACTCTAATTTTTATCCTTCAATAATGCATTTTGGGACCCATTTTATTCTTTATTATTTATACATCAAATAAAGAAACTTTGTACATAAAAGTTGTAGATAAAATAACATAGAAAAAATACAAACTCAAAATAAAATTCCAAAAAACAAACTTCCCATACCCATATCTTCTCCATATTAACTCAAAATGCACCAAAGTCATCTTTAATTGTATATAACTTTTAATAAGCTATCTAATGAAGGTGATTTCACTTAATTTGGAGTTAAGATGCAAAAGTTAGGTTTGGATCCCTATTGAACAATGTACTTGAATAAAATATTCATTCTATTTATTCATTAAAATTTTCATTATTTTATATTTTTAAATTTTATATATATTATTATAATATATGTACATATTTAGAATAGAAAAATGTACAAAGGAAACAATAAAATAAAATTGCGTATAAATACATAGATGAATATACTTTCAAAAAAATAGCTTGTAATAAATAAACTTGCAAAAATAAATAAAAAACATATTAAAATACTACATAAAATAATAAATAATTTTATGTTTTGACAAAATTAAACAAATCACTTACTGTTTAATTTCTATTTATTTCTTCTTTTTCATTTTCTTTTTTCCTCTTGTGGATGATGTGGCCCAATCAGGGCCCGTCGTCCGTTGACCTCATTCAGCTCTCTGACCAAGGTTCTAATATGTCTTAGATCTCATTTGACCGCGTCAGCTCGAACTGTCCTTAACTTTTGATCCTCGATCATAGAGATTTCACGCCCAGATGATTCCTTTGTCGCGGAGCCTCTAAATCGAGCACCGCTCCATAAGAAAGATGCCCTTTATATAGAGTAGCTCTGACATTCTTTCACCTTTTGATCCTTCTTATGCCACCAAAACCCTAAACCTCATGCATCTAGTAATTCCTGGTAACAACAGGCACTCCTAGGAGGCTTTAGTAAGCTCGTGCAACATTGACTCGAAGTCAGTCCAGCTCAACCACCTTCTTCGCCCGAAGCTCTGCTCCAGGTTGGTCCAAGTCCGGTTAGCTCTTCTTTCCTTGTTCTTTATATTCCGTAGCATAGCAATAGTGCAGGAACAACTTTTATTTATTTGATTGTATTTTATTTTTTTGTAAAATAAAAAAAATCTATCTCGTCGGAGTTCCAGCTCCGCCGCTCGTTTCTGACCACTACGACCGACCTTTGCCTCCTCCGCTGCTACTACCTTCATTCCCTTCTCCTTTGCCTTATCTTCTCCCCACACACCTCTGTACATCTTGGTCTCGCTCAGATTAGGGATCCAGCCCTCCTTCCTCCATCGTTCATCGGAAGGCTCCCCCAAAATCCATTCCCAACCATTTCTCCCTCGCAAGGCTTCCCAGACCTACATTTTTGTACGCCAAAGATTCCTACAGAGTTTGGAGAGCCAAAGGACCCATCTTGGGTCAATTTTTATCTGATGCAAGGCACTTGGAGCTTCCATTCTTCCTCGACTTTGCCAGCTCACATCAGAGCCCTAGCTGCTCATCCGAGAACCACTGTTTGAAGTGGAGGAGCTACGACTCCATTTTGCACTTGGCCCGAGCTCGCCAGGTGGTCGGAGAAGTGAAGGAGATCAGATTGAAGCTCACCGATGGTTAGTTGTTCATTGTTCTTATAGACACCTTCTTAGTCGTCCAATCGAGAGGCCTCCTCCAAATGAAGCAGATGTCATTGGATTGAAGAGCTCTAGATCGTCAGATCCATCTTGGGATCTAATCCTAGATGTTGTTGTTGAAGAGTCATCACATAAGGAGAGTGCAACACGTGGATTAGTGAGGCACCTTGCACCGATCGATCCACGCCTTGAGGGGGTATTTTGCATCTTTTATCCCCTGTTTTTATATTTTTATATTTTACTCCTATGAGATTTATAGTAGTTTAAAACTTTTGGTAAAAATTGCAAGCTCACCCCTATACTTCTATCATCTTGCATTTAGGTCCGTGTCAGGTCACCTCACGTGCGGTCCCACGTGAGATGGACATTTTGTGTGGAAGCATCTACGGCTTTTATATTTTTGTTTAGTCTTTAAAGTTCAAATGTTAGTTGTAATATTTTGGGTAATTTGTATTATAGCCACTAACTTATATTTTAATTGAAAATATACCCTTGCTAGTTCATTTATTTTTGTGTGTATATTTCATTTATTAAAAATATCATATGTTCTCAGAAAAATATGAAAAACTAGAGCACTTTTCATGTTTGCTTGATCTTTCACGCCATATTTTTAGATTTGCATTTTAGCATTTACCTATTTATTAAATATCAAAATTGCATGGAAATTCCTATTCGTAGTAAAAACCCCATAAAAATATAAAACCTTTTTTAAAAATGTCAAAAAAATGGTTTGTTTATTTTAGGTTTTTATGCCTCCAGACCAAAAATACCTGAAAATCAAAAAACAAAAGGACTAAAAATTAGAAAGCCCCAAAATCATTTATAAAAATATAAAAAATCAGCAAAAAAATCCCAAAAATATTTATTTTTGTTTTTGACTTTTCTTTATTTTATTTATTATATAGTAAAAGTGATTTAGAGATATTTTGACATTTTTTATATTTTTAATCTTCAAATAAATTTGGCTATTTATTGAATTCTTGTTTTAGGATATTTTTTACTTTAAAAATATATAAAAAGTTGAAAAATATCTACAAAATCATAAAAATAGTAAAAAATATTAAAAGTATGAGTACTTTTTTCTGCAATTTTTATTTATTTTTAGTCTAATTTATAAATATATTAACTTGTACTATATATATAGTTATATATATATATATATATGCTTCCATTATATATTTTAAAGAAAAGGAAATTCTAAAATCAGAAAAATGTAAAAAGAAAATGTAAAATATAAAATAAAACAATAAAAAGTATAAACAATAAAATCCATAAAAATATAAAATTACAAACCCATGATGAATCCATGATTCATACTCTTTATTCTTTTATTTTAGATCTTCTTTTTGGCATAACACCCTGTAAATACCTGTAAATAAAATAACTTAGCATTCTACATGCCATTGTTAATAATGCCTAATTAGCATGCATTTTGTATAAATAAAAGAATAAAGGAAAAAGAAAAAGAATGATGTATTTAGAATAAATACATAGTGACCTAAACTCCAAGAGAAGGTCAAGACCTGACCTGATCGAAAAAGAAAATAAGTAGAGAGAGTTGAGGTCTACTATGTACGGTACATATCACCTAAACTTGTACATATTATTTTTCTATCTATTTTTTGATAAAACCAAATTATTTTATTCTTTTACACCATTGTATATAGCTCCATTAATATTATAAAAAAAATAAAAATAAAAAAAAATAAAAAATAAAATCAGTCAATCATTGTACAAAATACACATATACATATTGCATTCACTATTTATTTCACACCCTTAAATAATTTGTAAAAAAAATAAAAATTATTTTATACTACTAAAATCATTTTAAAAATAAATAAAATGTAAAATAATTTGTTTTTGAAAAAATAATAAAATAAAAATACTTGTACATAATACATAGGTATAGTATACATGTATATAATATTATATTGTATATATGCTATTTTATTTTTCATAAAAAATAATTAAAAATCATGTTTGTAAAATAATAAACAATTTTATTTTATACACTTTTTTAATAAAATTAATTTAAGATTTTTAATCTTTTTCCTTTAATTTTTGTAAATCATTGATTCTGATTGGTCCAGCTCAGACTGTTGACCCCGGTCAACGTCCCCTTCCCAGCCTGGGTGGGTCGTACGTGCTTCGCCGGAGCATTTTCTCCACTTTTTGGCACCCAACTCCATGCTCCATTTGGTCCCATTCATGCGCCCGATTGAAGCTCGAACTCCCATGATCCTCACGGATCCCTAGGCGAAGCTGAATCTACCTAGGGTTCCGCGTATGCCGCCGATCTTCTTGGACCCTTAGCTTGCCTATAAAATGCCTCTCTCGCCTCCTACACTAAGGATCTCATCCCTCACTCCATTACAGACCCCTAGACACCTTCCACATAGTGATAACCATAGGAGGAGTGCTTTAGTATCATACGTAGGTGCTTGGAGGGTCGTAGCACCCTTCGTGGTCGGAGAACCACTGTGAGCAGCCGCCCAGCTAGCCGCAGCTTGGTTGAGGCCAGGACCCCACCTTGACCTTCGCTTGGAACTCGGAAACCCATCCAGATCATCATGTATTTATCCTCTCTGCTGTAGTTCCTTGTTTGTTCAATCTTCTCCATTTAGCGTTGCCGCAGTCACCTTTGCTCCGACTAGTTGGTCGGAGCCTCGCCACCCACTCCTATCCGTTCCGATCAGACCCTCGACTCACCCCGCATCTTCCCACATGACCTGTTTACCCTGAGGCTCGACCATCGCATCGAGATTAAGTCGAGTTTCATTACCCCCTGTTCATCGGAGACCCAAAATCCCATCCCCCGTCGCTTCTTTCATCTCTAGCTACAGTAACAAGGACTGGAGCATAGCCCCGAGTCCCCTCTCCTTTGCAGGCTCATACACATGCAAGAAGGCCACTTAGGACCCTCAACTGCTCAAGAGGAGCTGTTCCAGGAGCCCCTCCACCGTCACACACATCCAGCCGTCACCATCTCCATAAGACCATTCCATCTGACGCGGAGTAGCTCCACGACGTCGTTGGATGGATCTCATCCAATGCTCGGTTGAAGTTCAATGGGGTCATGTTCTTACAGACCCATTCTCCGCCGTTGGATTCCCTGCTCCTGCCAAATAACATCTAAGCCACCAGACAATAGCAGCTTTTGAACCGTTTGATCTGACACATCTGACGCCCATGTTTGAGACAACACTTGAGCCATCAGATCTACAACAAGGAATGATCAGAGCCGTACGATAGTGACTGCCTCCACGCGTGCTGCATGCCCCTTCCTGGGTATATTTCCTTTTTACCACTACATGTTTGTGTTTTCATGTTTAGTCCATTAAAGAAATGTAGTTGAGTACATTTACAGCTTGTACCTTGCAGTTTATGTTATTTACATTTTAGTCCCTCTAAATCTGAAGCACGTGTAGGCTCACGTGGGTTTTGGGTTATTTGCATGTTATGTCCTAAAATATGATAATTTTAGTGAATGAATGTTAAGTTTTGGAAATTGCATATGTACCTATGTGCGTTGTGTAATGAGCATGTGCGTGAATTGAGTGGGATATTTGCGAATTGAACCCTAAACTTTCAAACCATGTTATTTGTTCGGTTCGTAGACTTAAAGTATTTACAAAGAGGTCCCTGTGAGTTGTGCTTAATTATAGGCTTTGTTTTGGACTTAATAAATATTAAATTAATTTGAAAAATTACATATAAATTACCGTGGGCTCTTGTTAGTTTGTAATATTTACTTTAATTTTGTTGGGTTGATTTATTTGCATCTTCTATTTTTAAAAATTCAACAACCCTTAAAAATGTCCATGTTTTCCTTATAAAAATTACAAAAATTCAAACAAAGATTTAAACATTCCATAAAAATTTATGTATGTCCCTTTTTCCTTGCTTTACCTCCAATTCTAATTTTGTTTAAAAATTCATCATAAAAAACCTAAAAATTACAAAACAATCGAAATATTATAAAAAATCATATAAAATTAAAGAAAAATCCAGTATTGCAATTTCAATTATTATTTATAGATTTTTACTTCTGTTTTATCATAAAATTACTATCAGGACTTTTGGGTATACTAAATATTTTTAATTTGCATTTTAGTCCTGATTGTATATTGTTTTGAGTTTTGAGCCTTATTTTTTACAAAATTATAAAAAAACATTTGAAAAATCAAGGTAAATTACCAAAAACACTTTAAAAATTAGAAAACCCAAAAATATTTTTACTTTAATTTTCTGACTATTTTTTACTATTTAGAAAAATCCAAAAAGTTTGTTGTGATTGCATTCTTGTATTTTTGTGCTTGTGTGATTTATTAAATATTAAAAATCTAAAAACTAAAAACAACTAAAAATTTTGTTATTTCAGAAACTTTGACTACTTTGCATTCTTTTCATGCTCCTTGTGTTCGACCCCAGTAGCTATACCAGTTAAATAAAAATAGTGAACGGCTTACATTTCTTGATTGCTTCATTTTTCGTTGAGTGGTTTTATTTTTCTCGATTGAGTCGGTCGATTTATTAGGGTCGCAACGACCTTTGTTTTACTTTGATACTTAACCCTAGTTGGTTGGACTCTCATCAGAATGGTGCCATTGCTAGGGAGCATGGCTTAGTAGTCAGTTTTCATTTTTGCTTCATTTTCTTATCTATTTGTTATAATTGTCTCTGACATCTCTTTTTTTCACTTTTTGTACGAGGAATTGCCTGAGGGATGTTTCGGCTTTCTGTTGGAGAAGCTCGCATTTGAGGAGAAGCAGAGAGAAAGAGAGAGAGAGAGAGAGTAGTTATAGCATATATATAGTTTATTTTTGTAACATTTTATTATTGTAATAATTGTAGACTCTTGGACACTTAGACTTCGGGGTTTGTTTCTTCAAGTACTGGTGTACTCAGGGGACCTCACTGCGACTTTTCATGGTTTTGTTTTATCGCATTTTATTTCTTTTTGATTCTCGAGGTTTTAGCCTCTATACTTAGGAATTTCTATTCATTGTGATGTAATTAGCTAAGGCCCACACCTAATTGCTTATCTATTCCTATAGACCGTAATTGGACCTAGCTAAAATAAAATTAAAAAGTTAAGTTTTTGGATTAGAGACCACGTGCCCAGAGAGGTCGTATACAACGCTGGCACGACCCATTATGGTAGGCACCGATCAGCATCGAAGATCGGACTCCGGTCTCTCTTCCCGATAGTTAGCTATTTGTGCTTCACGATTAATAGAAATTGCTCGTCTAAGGCTGATTTCCTTGTGCATCATATAGTTAGTTTATTTCTTGTCTTTACTTTTATGCGTAGATCACCCTGCACGTAGAGTGTTGGAGTCAGGTATGCATTTCTATCTCTGCATGCATCTTTGTATTTGATTGCACATCGATTTTTTCGACTTCCTCCCCCTATTTTATTGGACTCAAAATAACCAAGGAAATAAAAAAAATCATTAGGCATTGTATTATTTAAAAAAAATACCAAAAAGTGAAAACAAAATAAAATTGGGACTGCTAATGCAAACATGATTCTAAATCCGACTCCAGTTAAAAATTCTTATTTTGGGGAGCGTCACCCCCTCATTAGTTGATTTATCTGCAACGAGAGAGACCCACACACTAGGCTAGAGCCATACCTGAACTCCTTTCAAACTACTGGTCTTTTATTTAGTTCTTCTCCAGTAAGGATTTCACTGGGTAGACGGTAATCGGTCCGGGACTTCCTTAGAAGATTGGGCAGATCGGGTAGCCGATAAATGGTCCGCACCCATACTGGCTGGGAAAAACTAGTTGCGAGATTCAGGCCAGTCTCCTGGGATCATTGGGTTCCCAACAGCCTACTTAATCGCTTTGATAGATTGATTTGTAACCTTAATAAAATTGGACAAAATTAATGACCGATCTTTCACGATCATCAGCTCAAGTATTGAGTAGGTGAAAAAGGGGATTGACTTCACATTTTGCTTGCATTCCAGATCCAATCTTCATAAATCCTCGCATCACGATGATGGGAAGGAGATCCCTTAGGCTGCCTTTGACCGCACCGCTTTCAAGCACTACTCTCCATTCATCTTGGGTAGTTTCAAAGAGCACAAACCCACTCTCTGAACCTGAGTTTGCTACTACCCTGTTCCCCCTTGACTACCCTTCTACTAGTCCTGAGGTGATAAGCAGAGGCCAACATAGTTATTTGTTTGATTGACAACACCTGAGTTGGGGTATTTTGCCTTTGCAGAGATACAAGAGATGGCCATCAGTGAGGTACACACCAATGAGCAGCTGTAGGGATCATCATATGTACTTGACCAGTACTCCATCAACAACACAGTATTAGCCTCCTTGGAGACTATGCAGTGACAGATCAGAGACCAGGGAGCCTTTATGGTCATGGTACGACAAGAACTGATGCAGATGCAAGCCAGCAGAGCAGAGCCGCAGAGACCAACCGGTAGAGATATACTAGTAGCTGGAGGAGGAGAAGAACGCTTAGATGATCGGCAGTAGCCGACCAGACTGGCATGGATGATGAAGTAGTTGCACAACCCTGGTGCAACCCTCACCCACCGTTGGATTCAGCTTCTAGAGATATTGGGTGACTTCAAGATTCGGCCCCAGACCATCCAGTTACTGCTCAAGTTCCATGGGCTAGACACCGAGGAGACACACTCCATCTGTAGGAATTTGAGATTATCTGCAGCATTGTCTACGATAGATTCGTGGATTAGGACATGATCAAGATGATTGCCTTCCCATTTTCCTTAGTCGACAAAGCAGCCTACTGGCTGAAGCATTTGGGGAGGTATGTCACTACCTTGGAGCAACTTCAGACCGAGTACTTGAATAAGTACTATCCACTCGACCATATCAAACGCAACACGAGCCATGATCAACAACTTCACCATGATCCCAAACGAGCAGTTTCACAAGGTTTGGGATCGATTCCGAGAGCTCAGCAACTGGTGTCTACATCACGAGATATCCAAGCCCAACCTTGTTCAGAGCTTTTTTGTGGGATGACACTGGAGCTGCAGGGGCTAGTAAAAGCCTCTAGTGGAGGGTCCTATTTTTCCAAGGAAAAGAACCATGTCTGGACCATCTATGCAGAGATGGCAGAAAACTACATGGTGATGTCCTAGACTAGGGTCTACACTCAGGGGAAGCTCCTCCCACAGGCGATCTCATTTCAAAGGATTGCACGTGTCGACGCTGGTCCTTCTACTTTGTCAACAACAGCACAGGCCGAGTCCTCAACCGTTGACATGGCCATCATCAGCGAGAAGCTGTACCGTATCGAGATCATTGAGAAGAAGTAATGCCAGGGCCTGACCCAGATTGATCAGTTGGCACAAACACTGAGTGACCTGAAGACTCAAATCATGTGTCTTCAAGAGGCATAGACGGCTCCACAGTCCCGTCTTAGGTCACGGGCTGATACTAGCAGCATCAGCTCTACACAGCCATCTGCCACGTATAAACAGGTCCTCCACATTCAGCGAGATCCAGTCCAACAACTGCAGCACTACTAGTAGCCACCATCTCTAGACACTCAGATGGCGGTCTACCAGCTAGATCAGCCCTTGGCAGTTCTTCCCCCACCACACTTCGAGCAGCAGGAGCCATTGATGGAAGTCAACGGGATTTGGTACGACCAGTACTAGTAGCAACCCAGGATCCATCATGATCACCCAGGTTTCCGATGGTCTGCCGGAGGCACCTCGTCGTAGCAGTAGCCTCCAGCTCAGGCAAGGCAGAGCAGCCTCAGCAATAGCCCCATCACTCTTAGCAATACCGACAACAAAACTAGCAAGGTCCTCGTCCCTCGTACCATGGACAATAGTGGAGGCAGCCGGAGCAGCCTCATCCTCAATATTCCTAGCCTCCCCCTCACTACCAACATCAGTCTTGGCCTCATTTCCAGCGAGGCAACCCGTCTGATTCTCATGGACTTGTCTTTGAGAACCCAACCCTTGACGACCTCACCGCTTACTATCTAATCAGCAGGCATCCTTCTGGCGAGAAATAGACGAGTTCTGGTAGGAGATGAGGGAGATTATCAAGGGCAAGGCTGCCATACCTGCTCATATTGAATATAACACGAACAATCTGAAGAGGAAATCTGAGAAGGTACAGTTTACAGAGACTACCACTCCTAGTGATACTTTGTGTGATATTTCTACCTATGTATTTGATGCTTATTTCGTAACACTTAGGAGCAATAGGATGCCAGCTGACAGTGCCTCATCTGAGCGACAGCCACTCGGAGATTTTGGAGCACTAGACGAGGACGGAAGCGGTATTGATGTCTCTAATGATGATGATGACGGTGGTGCTGAAGCCACCAAGGATGTTGATCCAGCCAACGGTACTGAGGTCGTCGCGATTCCAGATGTAGACGGTTGTGTTGATGCCACCAGCATTCCATATGCTTGGCTACAGTGTGGTGTTGATGCCGCAATTCTAGATGTTGTGGGTGGTACTGATGCCACCAATTTACCTTCAGTTGTGTTACCTCCTTCTGTATCTCAGGATAGTTTTAGAAAAATATAGAAAAATGGAAAAATTGAAAAGAATAAAAATATGAATAAAGGAAAGGTTTTTACGAGTCCATCTGTGGTGCATGATGATCTTGGTATGGGTTTTATTCTTCTACATGCACAAGAGCCTATTCCTTACCCTCATATTTCTGGAAAGGGTCCGGCTATCCCCTTCCCTCAAGAACTCCACTCAGGTAAGGGGAATAAAATAGAAAATCTTAAAAAGAAACACCAGCTAGAGTTCAGTGAGCAGATGATTGATCAATTCCAGATACAACTGACTCTACATGAGGAACTAGAGCACATCCCTCTCTTCCAGAAGAATTTGAGAGAGAAGACTACCATCCTCAGGAAGAGAAGGAACCACAATGCAGAGATTCATGTGCTTACTCATGCCACTTGCTTCGCCATTCAGAATCGATTTTCAGCCAAGAGACCTGATGCAGGAGTTCCATATGTCAGATGCCATATCCATGAGAAGCGGTTCGATTGTACTTTATTAGACATCGGCTCTTCTATTAACCTTCTTCTAGCAGCCTTACTCGACCGATTCTAGTTTGGCCCTCTTTGACAAAGTAGGACAGTCCTTCAGTTTGTTGATAGATATGTCAAGAGACCGAAGGGGTTATTGAAGGACGTGGTCATCACAATTCAGGGCAAGAAATTCCCCGTGGACTTTGTTGTATTGGACACGGAGATCCCTGAGGCTGTGACAAATACCCCCATTATATTAGGATGCCCATTCTTGGCAAGAACCAAGGCGGTATCTGATCATGATAGCGGGAAATATACTTTCGCGTCGAGGGTTAAAGTGTATAAATAGAGACGATCGAAGAGACCAGAGCGAGAGATTCAGCCTGCTCCGAGCAGTCGTGTGATTCAGAGCAGATGACAGATGCAGAGCGAGACGTCCACTAGGAGTGCGACATTGTGCTCATAGATGATGAAGAAGTTTGGTCAAACCCCATATCACGAGCTCTTATCTCACCTTCAAACACTACAGATCTATGGATTTTAGCAGATGAGAGTTCGAAGAGCACACTCTTGGCACCAGATACATTTGAGGCTGATGAGCGTGGTCAAGATAGCAAGGCAGAGTATATTCAGATGTTCTTCTGATTCAGATCCCTAAGATTCACGCATTTATTAGGATGACTTTGATGATTATTTACCCTGTCTAATTCCCATAGAGCCGACAGCTAGGGCGGAGAGTGATCCAACTTATCTTACAGAGACACCAGTAGGGACACCTTCGTCAGATTTTCACATGCAGCGAGAGTTCTCCCATCCATATCTGGTAGCCTTAACTAATACATTTCAGAAGCTAGATTTTCCAGCTCCCAGTTGTCCAGAACTAAAGATCATGTCGCAATCGATGAAGTACAGATTCCTTACAGGTGAGCCAGAGATGTTCCTAGTCATTATCTCAGCGGATTTGACTAGAGATCAAGAATCTAATTTGATGGAGGTTTTTGAAAGGATTCACAAGGCGATTGGATGGAGCGTAGCTGATCTCCAGGGGATAAGTCTGGCCATGTGCTCCCACCATATCTATCTCGAAGAGGATGCCAAGCCATTGCGTGAGTTCTAGTGACGGCTGAACCTGAATCTTCGAGATGTAGTCAGGAAGAAAATATCGAAATGGTGGAGCGTAGATTTTATCTACCTACTCTGACTTCAAGTGGGTTAGTCCATTACATGTGGTACCCAAGAAGACGGTTATGACTACAGTTGTGAGCGAGTTTGGAGAGGAGATAGCTACCTGGGTACCCACTTTTTGAAGTGTCTTTGTGGACTACAGACGATTGAATCAGGCCACCAAGAAGGATCATTTCCCGTTGCCATTTATTGATCAGATTATCAAGAGACTAGCTGGGAAGAGTCATTAATGTTTACTTGACGGGTACTCCAAATACAACCAGGTGGCCATAGCGCCCGAAGACCAGGAGAAAACAATATCTACTTGTCTATTTGGGACGTATGCTTTTTGACGGATGCCCTTTGGTTTATGTAATGCCCCTGATACATTCCAAAGGTGCATGCTTTCCATCTTTTAGGACATGGTGGGTGACTGTTTGGAGGTCTTCATGGATGACTTTTCGATCTATGGCGATGGGTTCGATGTTTGTCTTGACTACCTAGACCGTGTACTTCAGCATTGTATAGAGGTCCATCTTGTATTATCTTGGGAGAAGAGTCACTTCATGGTGACTCAGGGGACGGTGCTTGGCCCTATCATCTCCAACAAGGGCACGGAGGTCAATCCGTCCAAGGTGGATATCATCAAGAAACTCAATCCATCATCCAATTTGCGACAGTTGCAGTCTTTTCTAGGACATGTCGGTTTCTACCGACAATTCATTCAGGATTTCATTCGTATTGCCCGACCGCTTACTGATCTTCTAACGAAAGACATTGTGTTCATTGTAGATGATGTGTCTAGAATCATTTGAGACTCTTAAGGGATTAGTTTTTGAGGCTCTTGTCCTCCGGCCACTCGATTAGTCTCTCCCATTATAGATCATGACGGATGCTTTTGATTTTGTCATATGGGTTGTGCTAGGACAGTAGAGGAATGGATTGCCTTATGCCATACACTACGCCATCCGTACTTTGAACATTTCTCAGCAGAACTACACTGTGACTGAGAAGGAGATGCTAGCCGTGATCTTTTCTTTGGACAAGTTCAAATCTTATATTCTTGGATCCCGAGTGACTATATTTACAGATTACATCGCCATCCGATACTTCATGGCAAAGAAGGATGTCAAAGCTAGATTGACCAGATGGATCCTTCTTCTCCAGGAGTTAAGGATAAGACTGGAGTCAAGAACGTAGTGGCGGATCACCTCTCCCTTTTAGAGAACCTTGAGGATTCCGATCATATTGCACCTAGTATAAAGACCTTCCTAGACGAGGAAATCCTTGTTATCACCTCGCTTCCATGGTACGCTGACATTGTGAACTATCTTGTTGCCATGAAAGTTCCACAAGGTTGGCCCAGACATCGACTTGAGACTTTCCTTGCGAAATCCAAGTCATACCATTGGGAGGAACCCATCCTTTATCATGAAGAGGGGACAATGTCTAGCGTCAGTGCATTCCTAAGGAGGAGCACCATAGCATCCTCACATATTGCCATATGCTTGAGGCAGGAGGACATCACTCTAGGAGGAGGACAACATAGAATGCTCTAATCCGGTCTATGATGGCCTAACCTCTTCAAGGATTCTGATGAATTCGTGAAAAGGTGTACTGACTCTTAGAGGATGGGAACCTGTGGACAACGTGATATGATGTCGATGCATCCCATTCACTTCTGTGGGGTTTTTGAAGCATGGGGCATCAATTTCATGGGTCCATTCACTAAGAGTCAAGGATTCGAGTAAATTCTGCTTGTTGTGGATTATGTGAGTCATTGGGTTGAGGCCATCACAATCCGTGCCACAGATGCCAAAACTGTATGTAAATTTTTGAGGAAAATTATCATTTCTTGGTTTGGGGTACCTAGAGTGTTGATATCTGATGGGGGGACTCACTTTATCAACGAAAAGGTAAGGGCCCTTGCTAACGAGTTCAACATTGACCATCGAGTTGCCACTCCATATCATCCTCAGACTAATGGTCCTGCTGAAGTATCGAACAGGGAGATCAAGACTATGTTGCAGAAGGTTGTCTGCCCGGACTGAATAGATTGGTCACAACTTTTGGACTCGGTCTTGTGGGCCTATCGAACCTCCTTCAAGAAACCTTTGGGTACATCTCCCTTTCGTCTCGTTTAAGTCAAGCCATGTCATTTACCTGTGGAGATCAAGCACAAGTCACTTTAAGTAGTCACTGAGTTATTATCGGATCCCCAGAGTATAGGAGATAGAGGAAAGCAGAGTTGGCAGCCCTAAAGGAGTTATGACATACAACCTTTTCCAGTAGCCTACAGTATAAGGAGAGAGTAGAGATATGGCATGATTCTCGTATCAGCCATAAACAATTTGAGCCGAACCAGCGAGTATGACTATTTGATGCTAGGTTGAGATTGTTTTCATGGAAATTACAAAACAAATGGAAGGGATTGTACTTGGTCTGAAAGGTGCATGATAATGGAAGCATTGATATATCTGAGTTGTCATCTGAATCCACCTTTCGAGTTAACGGTCAGTGCCTGAAGCGATATCTTTATCATGATTCGTTGATCGTTAACATTGCTCACATTCATTTTGCATGAGATGTGGTCTTTGACTCACATCATTTGCATCTCATGCCTGATTTTCACTTCTCTTTCGCAGTTGTATAGATCCAGTTGTCCATATCATTCATTCTTTTTGTCTAATACCCCATAGTCATATTACGATTATGTTATACTAAGGGTGTGCTTTACACTAAGTATAGGGGGGGTATAGACTTCTGATTAGTTATTTTTGAGTTCATTACCTCTGTTTTGCTACCTGTACTTAGGGATATTTTACCCTAAGTATAGGGGAGGTAAACCTTGTACATCCTAACCCTTGGTTTTCCCATTGTGTACAAACTTCTATACTTAAGATTACTTGATCCTAAGTATAGGGGGATCACCGACCTCTATTCATTACATTCTTTTATTCATCGAGCATAGCATTCTTTTCATTTCCCAATACTCAGCACGAGTTATGTCTTCCTTTCGTCGCTTTTTGATCACTCTGAGGACATCGTTCGAGCTAAGTATAGGGAGGTGTCATATATATTGTATATATACTTTAGCCATAACTCGTACTTTACGTAGTGTGTTAATAAAATAATATGTTTAGAAACCACAAAAGGCTATTAAATGGCTAAAAAATCACATAAATTTTAAATTTTTTGTACATATTTATTTGCAAATAACTTTTGTAAAAACTATTTTTGTACAAATGTTTGTAAAAATGTTTTGATTGTAGAGTCCTTGTAAATATTTTGTATCAAAATTATGTATACAGTACAAAATTTTTGAAAAACGTTTAGAAAATAAAAATTTGTAAAAATTTGTTTGTAAATGTTTGTAAATATTTCGCAAAACTTTCCATCCTTCCTTGCATTAAAAAAATTTCATAAAAATTTGCATATTTTGAAAAATTGTAAAAAAGGAGTTTTTGTACATATTTTCTTGTATATTCTTCTGAATCATAGTTGACATTTAAACTAGTATGGAATTAAATTGAAAAATGGAGCTTGCTTAAGATCTTAATCCTCTTAACTTCAGAGGAACTTTATAGGTTTTGGGTTAAGAATTTTGAGGTCGATTAGTGATTTAATTCTTTGAGTCCACTAGTTTATGTTCACATGTCATCTTGATGAGCCTACGTAGAACACTTAACAACGCACACATGACTCTCAGAGACAATGACTTGACTTGGACACACACCTTACACGTAGCTCAACACGGATGAGGTGGTAAGGAGGCAGAATTCTTTAGCTTGGGGTAGCATATGAGGGTAGTACTTCTATGAGGAACCTCTCGTCTTCCTCTAGGGAGGGATGTGCATCTCAACATGGTCTATTGGCATTGAGGTCTAAAGACAGGAGTCTATGGGTTGCAATAATGCTTCAAAAGAGGGATAGTCTGCTGGCTCAAGAGGAAAAACTCCTTATGTACATGTTGCACCATGTAAATATGTCGTATATATGCACATTAAAAAAATACAAAAAATATGCAAAACTCCAAAAAAGGGGACATGCTTGATTAAAAATAAAATGTCTGCCGGAGTGTATATAGTAAATAAGTAAAGTTTATGTATTCCACCTTCTCAACTCATGGAAGCTTGCAGCTAGAGACTTAGCTACACTGGCTTTGCTCCAAGGGATACGTGGCTACACTGGTCACGGTCCATTCTTTTCTTTCCCCTCTTCTTGAGCTAGTTGAACTTGAATATAGAAGGGAATACCCCGCTCCTCAAGGAAAGTGCTGATAGACTGGGGAATTAGAGTTACCTTGTTGAGGAGGCTGTTTCTTTGTCATTTCTGAGGTGGGGAGCTGCATATCACTTACACAGTACAAGGAAAGATGCATAGTCATTAGAGTTTGCGTATGTAGACTTGTTCTAACCGGGTTTATTAAGGAGTCTTGACCACAGAATTTTGGAACTTAGAGGCTATTGAGTCTTAAATCTATTTCCCAATAAGGTTCTGCCAAACTAATAATCCAAAGGTATTACTGATCTCCATACTCCAATTTAATGAAAATAAGTTTAATAATTAGCCTTGATTCTTTTTCTTTTCTTTTGATTTTCACTTCTTTTTCAAATGAGTGTTTGCTAAGGGACTAGTAAAGGTAAAGTATAGGGGGTGATGAATTCATGATTCTCACTCTTTTCTCTTTTATTTTAGCTCTTCTTTTTGGCAAAGCACCTTGTAAATACCTGTAAATATAATAACTTAACATTCTTTACGCCATTGTTAATAATGCCTAATAGCATGCATTTTGCATAAATAAAAGAACAAAGGAAAAAGAAAAAGAATGATGTATTTTGGAATAAATACAGAGTGACCTAAGCTCCAAGAGAATTTCAAGACTCGACCTGATTACAAAAGAAAATAAGTAGAGAGAGAGAGATAAGGTCTACTATGTACTGTGCATATCACCTATACTTGTACATATTATTTTTCTAATTTTTTGATAAACAAAATTATTTTATTATTTTAAACTCTTGTTTATATCTCCATTAATATTATAAAAATAAAATAAAAATCAGAAAATTAAAATAAAAATAAAATCAGTCAACCTTTGTACAAAATACACATGTACATATTGCATTCACTATTTATTTCACACCCTTAAATAATTTGTAAAAATAAAATAAAAATTATTTTGTACTCCTAAAATCATTTTATAAATAAATAAAATATAAAATTAATTTATTTTTGTAAAAATAATAAAATAAAAATACTTGTACATAATACATATGTTTAATAAACATGTATTAATACTATATACTATATATATGTTATTTTATTTTAAAAAAATAATTAAAATTCACAGGAAAAATAGTTTGTAAAATAATAAATATTTTAATTTTATACACTTTTTAATTTAAATTCATTTACTATTTTTAATCTTATTTTCTTTGATTTTTGTAAATCCTTGATTCTGATTGGTCTAGCTGGGACTGTTGACCCCGGTCAACGTCCCCTTCCCATCCGGGTCAGGTTGCACGTGCTTTGTCGGAGCGTTTTCTCCACTTTTTGGCGCCTGACTTCATGCTCCATTTAATCCCATTCCTGCTCTCGATTGAATCTTGAACTCCCATGATCCTTGCAAATCCCTAGGCACAGCCGGATCTGCCTTGGATTCTGTGTATGCCACCGATCTTCTTGGACCCTTGGCTTGCCTATAAAATGCCTCTTCCACCTCCTACTCTAAGGATCTTGTCCCTCGTGCCATCACAGACCCTTAGACACCTTCCTTGTAGTGACAGTTGCAGGAGGATCTTTAGGATCTTCCGTAGGTGCTTGGAGGGTCGTAGCTCCCTTCGTGGTCGGAGAACCACCACGAGCAACCTCCAAACCAGCCGCAGCTTGGTTGAGGCCAGGACTCCGCCTTCACCTTCGCTTGGAGCTCAGGAACCCATCCGAATCTTTAGGTATTCATCCTTCTTACTGTAGTTCCTTAATCGTTCAATCTTCACCATTTAGCGTTGCCGCAGTCACCTCTGCTCCGACAAGTTGGTCGGAGGCTCGCCACCAACTCCTATCCATTCTGATTAGACCCTCGACTCATCCCGCATCTTCCCACGTGATATGTTCACCCTGAGGCTCGCCCATCGGGTTGAGATTAGGCCGGGTCTCCTTCCCCCGTGTTCTCCAAAGACCCAAAACCCCATCCCCCGCCGTTTCTTTCATCTTTATCTACAATAACCAGGATCAGAGCACAACCCCGAGTCCCCTTTTTCCTTTGCAGGCTCATACGCGTGCAAGAAGGCCACTTAGGACCCTCAGCTTCTCAGGCAGAGCTGTTCCAGGAGCCCCTTCACCATCACACACATCCAGTTGTAGCCACCTCTATTAGACCATTCTATCTAATGCGGAGTAGCTCCACGATTCCGTCAGACCTTCCCAATCATTCATCGGAGCATCGGATCTCCTCCGATGCTCGGTTGAATTTCGCAGGGTCTTGTTCTTACAAACCCATTCTCCACAGTTGGATTCCTCAGCTCTTGCAAGATAGCATCCAAGACACTAGACAAGAGTAGCTTTTGGACCGTTAGATCTGATGCATCTGATGCCGATGTTCGAGACAGCACTAGAGCCATCAGATCTGCAACGAAGAATGATCAGAGCCGTACGATAGCGATCGCCTCCACACATGTCATGTTCCCCTTCTTGGGTATATTTCCTTCTTACCCCTGCATATATGTGTTTTCATGTTTATTCCATTAAATAAAAATTGTAGTTGAGTATGTTTACAGTTTGGACGTCGTAGTTTATGTTATTTGCATTTTAGTCCCTCTGAATCTTTAGCACGTGTAGGCTCACATGGATTTTGGGTTATTTGTATGTTTTGTCCTGAACTCTTATTCTATTAGTTAATGAATGTTAAGTTTGCAAATTTTATATATACCCATGTGCGTTGTGTAATGAGCATGTGTGTGAATTGAGTGGGATATTTACAGATTGAACCCTAAACTTTCAAACCGTGTTATCTGTTTGGTCCGTAGAATTAAAGAATTTACAAAGAGGACCCTGTGAGATGTTCTAAATTATAAGCTTTGTTTTGGACTTTATAAATATTAAATTAATTTGAAAAAATACATACAAATTACCATTGGCTCTTGTTAGTGTGTAATATTTACTATAATTTTGTTGGTTGACTTATTTGCATTTTCTATTTTTGAAAATTCAAAAACCCTTAATAATGTCTCTATTTGCCTGATAGAAATTATAAAAATTCGAAAAAAGCTTGGAATATTCCATAAAAATTTTCTGTTTGCTTTACCTCCAATTTTAATTTTGTTTCAAAGTTCATCATAAAAACAATAAAAACTACAAAACAATGAATTTTTTTAAAAATTCTATAAAATTGAAGAAAAATCCAAAAATTGCAATTTCAGTTTCTATGTAGCTTTTTTCTTCTATTTTATCAAAAAATTGCTAATCAGGACTTTGGGGGCATATTAAATAAATTTAATTTGCAATTTAGTCCTGACTATGCACTGTTTTAAGTTTTGAGCCTTATTTGATTTTTATAAAATTATAAAAACATTTGAAAAATCCAGGAAAGTTTCCAAAAACATTTTAAAAATAAGAAAACCTAAAAATATTTTTACTTTATTTTCTGACTTATTTTGGCTATTTAGAAAAATCCAAAAAGTTTGTTATGTTTGCTTTCTTTTATTTTTGTGCTTGTGTTATTTAATCAAAAATTAAAAATCTAAAATCTAAAAACCACTAAAAATTATGTTATTTCAGAAAATTTGACTACTTCGGATTCTTTTCTTGCTCCTTGTGTTCGACCCTAGCAGCTATACTGTGTAAATAAAAATAGCAAATCACTTACATTTCTTGATTGCTTGATTTTTCATTGAGGTTTTATTTTTCTCGATTGAGTCGGTTGATTAATTGGGTTGCAACGACCTTTGTTTTACTCTGATAACCTTCGGCCCCTCATCAACCCACAAAAATTCCAAATATCCTAGAAAAGCGCAAAATCATTTATTATCTTTCTTTATCGGTTTTTGATTATTTGTCCTCATTTGTTTCATATGTTCGACCCTTATTATACTTGTCCACTATACAATCTATTGTAGGGTATATTAAATTTTTTTCACACTGGTAGCATTGATTTTCTATACATTGTATGGATTTATTGATGATTAGACGCGATTATTGAGAGGTCATCACAACAACTGAGTCCTCGCCTTGTTAGTCTCATTTTAGACCACTCGATTATTGTATTTATCACCCAGGGAAACATGCATGAGGCACTTGCTTCTCTGTATTGATGCATGGCTCGTGGCTCGGGCCACATGGAGGATGATGCCACTTCGGTTCTCATCTCGTATAGACCCGATGCTACATTTTTGTAGTAGAGACTTGGGGTTGATCAGGGCCATTCAATCATAATGATCGAACATTGCCTATAGGTTGGAGGTATTCCCTCTCCTCCTCAAGCGGTAGAGCTCAAGCAGGTCTCTAGAGGCTCCTCTCCTCATCCTTCCTCTTGGTTACGTTTTGTTGAAGATTAAGAAAGCAAGTGAGTCCTAGCAGAGGAGAGGGAAGGTATGTGATGCTGCGAAGAAGGTCAGAGTAGCGGGTCTATGAGGTCACATAAAAGATGGAAGAGGAGATCATAGATGGCTTGAAACTTCCGACTAGTGAAGACCAACAAGTGTTAACACAACTAAAGCACCACAGAGGGATATAGGGATGAAATGGCTGGAATGAAGAGCTTAATCAAAAGGGAGGAATGGAGCCCTAGTTGATCCACCTCCTGAGCAAGGATGTGAAGTGACTCGAGGCGAAGGAGGGTCTGGAGAAATAGAAAAGGATTTACATGATGTGCTCTTGGAGGATGTATTGATGGTGAAGGGGTGTGTGTGTGTAACTAAAAATATGAATGAAGGTGTGTGCTTCAGTGTAAATCAGAGTAGATGAAAAAAATGATACATGGGAAATACCTAGAGGATGGATATGAACATGGAGGTTGTCGGAGGTTTGGGGATGACGTCTATACAACCTACGATATTTACTCTATGTTGCAGCTACAAGCAGAGCTCGAGTAGCTCCTTAGTAGGGTTGTGACATGATCGGAAATGACGTGGATCTTGTCGAAGGAAGATCTCCATCGTGTCTCTCAATCTCTTGCACTGTCTATCACCAAAGTAAGGAGAAGGTTGAGAAGTTTCCTCACATGAAGGTGTATAAGGTGGAAGTTGGATGTAGAGGAGAGTTTTGTTCTCCCCCAAGCAATTGCATGGGGATGGTTTCAACCACCTCCAGTTATCGCACATAAGGGAGATGGAGAGGATTGAGCAAATGATGAGGATGAACATTGAAAGGGATAAACAATGTCACTAGAATCGTGACATTAGGCCATGTGTAGAAGCATGAAGAACTCAGAGAAGATGCACCAGCCAACAGGCGCGACTCTTGGATTTGGAACTGGTGGAGGTTGATGATGAGCAGCAACCATTGGATCAGGGGATCTAATGGTCGCTACTAAGGCATGTGCGGAGCAATCAAATAGCCACTTGATCAAAGAGATCAAGATGCCACCAACAAGGCGGCTGATGGTTGAATCTAGGTCTATTGATCTAAAGATCAGACGGTCCATAAAGGCTGTGGAGGCCAAAGAGAGACCAGCTATGTGGAGACCCGGGATTGGCCACGTGGCCCAATAAAAAAATCAAGTAATTAATAAAATCATATAAAATCAAAATAAATTAATAAACATAGTTTGAAAAGTATCTACATGGAAGTTTTTTATTTTTTCAAGATATACAACGTTCATGTAGAACATAAAAGCAAAATACATCATATGTACATATTTAATATTTTTGTAAGTATTTTTAATGAATAAAAATACTCTTTTTATTTCTTTTATTATTTTTTGGTATTTTGACATAATGAATAATGCACAATATATTATATACAATATTATTCTATTTTTTATAGGACTTTTCATATTATTGGGATGTAAAAAAGATAAGAAAGGATATCCCAGATCTCGCTTGAGGTATAATGGTAAGTATATCTCTTACATTGAAAGCGATCAAGGGAATGGACTTTCCGTGTTGACAATGCAAGAAAACTTTGATACAAAAATTCCTAAATCAAAGTTATATATATTCATGCAAATTTCTTATTTCAGATAATCATCATTAAACCCACCTCATTACTATACTCAAAAATTGCCATTAAATTATAGTGGATTGGATCCATGATCAAGATATTGTACTTGCACTTGGATACATAATGTATGTGGTTACAATATGCAAGTTTTCTTGTAATAATGAGATTGATAATTAAATAGACAACAGGACAACAACCTAGGGTTTTTATGTCTCTATAGTCTTGATGTCTCATCGAGTGTGCTGTGGAAGTATCATGTTGATGATGATCGTAATTGTCAAATAATCCTTATAAAATCTAAGAAGATGTTTTATCATACATATGTGCTCCTGGCATTTAAGCATGAATGGCATGGTTCACTGCATTATGCACAAGGGTGGCTCGATAAGAGATGATGTACTTAAAATGTTTGAGTACCTACCTGAACCAAAGTCTTTAAGAGTTAAGATGGATGTAGATATGATCAGTGTCATCATTCTACTATCTATACTCAAGTCATTCACGAAGCTTTGTAATATTCATATTGTATCAATTAAATGAAACATGTGTAAATATTGAAATACTCTTTTCAATTCAAAGAGATCCTTTGTCTTAAGCAATGGTAGTTTATAGATGAAGGGTGCACATCCCCAACATGGGTCAGATCCAAATAAGAAAGAAAGTTAAAGAGTTGACTATACTTCTAAGAATTCTATATGACATCCAAAGAGTTGGATGAATGCAAATACTGCAACAAGCTGATGTATTGATAGTATGACTATCAAGACTATCTAGAATCCTTAGAGGACTCGGATAGTGCATCAGAATATTATATAATCTACATATAATCATTGAAATTGACTTTCTTGTTAGATAATATCAAAATCTAGAATTGTATCCCATTCTTCTAATAAAACTTGTAATTGGTTGGATATGTTTTAGAAGACTAGAAATTTGATATTAAGGTTTAATAGTCATCCATGGATATTGAACAATCTTTATGGAATAGATGGACTTAATATTTCCAGTGGGAGAGCTCTTGATCTCAGAGAATGTTTCTATGACCTAGATATTAGAATACAATCATTGTTTACTTCTAAATGTTGGAAATAAACACAAATTCTGGAATAGACCTATAATAAAGAGTTATGATGGATATATTTCATATAGTAATCTAATATCTAGTGGACTCTACTAAATTAGAATATTAATGAATGGTTCATTAACATTTTTAATACTAGAAATTAAACCTTAAAAGATCAATAGGAAGATGAATATCATTTGACTATGATCGAGCATCAAACCTTAGACATATGTCTGTTGATGTGATCAATACACTAGTAAGAAATGAAGCACTAGAATGTCTGATATTTCAAATCATACATACTTGTGAATATTGTATTCAAAGAAAAAGTGTCCAATACACTCTTCTCTGGGAATGGTGTAAGATGCCAATGTATTCAAGATCTCATACATATTGATGTATGTGGATCATCTATATCATAATAAACATTATTGATATGTGATATCATTCGATGATTATTTATGATATGAGATTTATTCCCTTCATCTTAGAAAGCTTCGAAATGTTCAAAGATTTCACAATTTTGGTTTAGAACCAAAGTTTGAAGGAAGATGAAAGAATTCGATCTAATCAAGGTAGCAAGTACCTATTAGATTAATTCAAATAATACCTTATGGAGAAAGGAATATTATTCCTATCTCAATCCTCCTAATGCACCTAAACTCAATGGAGTTGTAGGGAGATACAATTGGATAATGTGTGACATGATTTGATCAATGATGAATCTTAGCATAATTACCTCTAGTATATATGTAGTAGAGGCTACAATATATAAGGTACCAAACAAGTAAGCTGGAATATAGCACCAGAGAGTGCTACTTCATTAGGAAAATAAAGGATGGTATTGGATACCTACTTTATTACCTTGAGATTCTTAAAAGATTTCATCTCTAAGGATATGATTCTTAGATGATTCTTTCCTGAGAATCATGATAAAAATGAAGTTAAGGTACTCATTTAATCTTGAAAAGATAAAGAGACTCTTGAAATCAGAAACTAAAAAGAAAATTAAAGATGAAACACTTATACCTATTCAAATGAGTTTGAGGATGGATTCCATGTGCTAGTTATGTCTGACAATGATCTGACTTCATATGATGAAGTATCTGAGGATCATGACATGGAAAGATGGATGTTAGCAATAAAGTCTAAAGTAGACTTCATATACAAATGTGGAGCTTCGAGGATCCACCTATAGGGGTAACACATAGGTGTAAACAGATCTTCAAGAGAAAGAGGAAAACTGATGAGAAGGTAGAGACCTTCAAAGCAGGGTCCGTATCCACAATATACACACGAATAGAAGACATTGCTTTTAATTAGAATTGCTCTCATGTGACCATGCTTAAACTCATCAGATTATTGCTAACTATAGATACACTACTTGACTATGACATCTTCATGATGGAAGTCTAGATTGCATTCCTCTATGAATTACTCATCGAGGATATTCATATGAAGTAGCCACATGGATTCATGGATGAGGAATGCAAGATTTGAAAGCTTAAGGAACTCCATCAATGGACTCAAATAATCTTCGTGTAGTTGGAACATTAGATTTGATGAAATTATAAAGGTTATGATTTCAGATAGAATCTTGATGAACCATGTGATGCTTAGTGGGAGTACCATTGTGTTCATCATGCTAAATGATGATGATATCCTAATCATTTACAATGATATAAGGATGATAGTAAGTGTTTTATAGTCTGGCTATTCCATACCTTGAGATATGATCTCTAGGATCCCTCTTAGATTTTAGTTCTGAAGTTGTTCAGAAGTCAAAGAGAAAAATGTGTTGGAATCGTCACATTAGTAATATACCTTTGACATATTCTATTTTTGGGAAAACTCCAAGGAAGCCTTCTTTCATTTAAGATATGGTACTGACCTATCTGAAGGGATATCACCTCAAAGAGTCAAGGAAGTGAATGCTAAAACTGCATGCTCTAGTGCATCAGCTATGAGAATCTATATGTACGCTAGAAGTGTACAAAAGTCAAATGTCTGCCTTGCAGTGGGAGTAGTAAATTGTTACTAATCCTACTATTGAAAGAAAACACTTAATTGCAGTAATAACAATATCTTCAAGAACTTAAGACTTTATAGATAGTTATATAAAAGGTCTTTATTGCAGATATCTTATAAGACATAAGATTGGATCTTAGTCTTAGGAGATAGAGATCTCCGGGAATAAGGGCATTCTGATAAGGATAATAGAAATTACATACTGGTTATAAAGATTATTGAATTGTAGTGTTAAAGACACTATAATTAACAAGATTGAGTATTGGTTGCATAATATGCAACATTCACATTGGATGTGAGCATTGTTACAAGGAGATATGCAAGTGTCGTAAAAGGACTTGGCATAGTCTCCCGGGAACAAAGTTACTGATCAGCTTACCTAGCTATTTTTCTAAATAGCCTATGATTGTCACATGAGTGTGGGTTTAAGATTAACGCATTGATGGCTCTTTGGGCTAGTGGGAGATTGTTGGACATGCGAGCACACAACAAGCCATTATGAAATAAATGTTATTGCAAATTACAGTTCTCTGATCTAAAATAAAGAATCACTAATTTTCATAATAGGTCCCTTAGTACAATTATGGTAATGCACCATGACCATCTTAATGATCATACAGTTGTTGATTCAATTGTCGAATCATAGAGGCTGGTGCTTGGATGAATATCTAAAGAGTTAGATTGATGACTCATCAAGCACCATCAAATGATTATTAAATGATGATCTCTAGCCTGAGTAGGAGATGGCAATCCTTTCTCTTTTGGCTGATATCTGACTGACCTCTTGATATAGGTCCTCTACATAGGAATAGAGATTCAGAAGTGTCAGATTAGTTAGGTCAAAGAGTTGACTTAACGAGATCGAGATAACCAAAGACCTATGTCATATGCTGTCACAATATAGGCACACATCCTCTAACTGGAGACATATGTGTCACTATGTGTCTGAGTATATACATTTGGCAGACAGATAGGTTGATGGCCTAATCAAGGTCTATACACCGGCGCGCAAGTGTGCATACAAGGGCATATGAGTAATATGATCTCTCAAAGGGATCATACAGGTTCATTTATTGAATCGGAAGACATGAGCTCACTCATGAGGTATTGGGAATTAAATTCTGTTTACGCTCATCTTGCTTTGGAAGCTTGACTGAGTTGAGAGGTTTGATCTATGCTTTTGGAAACTATATGATCAATATCTGGGTATGATATATGCTTTTGGAAAGTATATGATCAATACCAACTCCCAATGATCAAATGAGAAATTTAATGATAAAACCCTAAAGGAGACAATCTAAATTGATCTAAAACTTCGGGTTTATTCTAGGTCTTCCAGTATGCTTGATGTACAGGTATTAGGAATACCTGATGGTGATGTGATCATAAATGATTGTATAACCATTATGCTTCCATTCCTAGGGAGTGATGAAACTGGTTTGGATTGTAGTGACCCTCGCAGTAGAGAACTAATATGATCTTGGTCCAAATGTTGGACAGTGATTTGTATTGTGGGTGCTGTTGTGGTTGTCGTTGGGTGGCGTTGGGATCATTGGTGTACCAAATCCCATTCACCTCCTACACTTGTCGAGGTTCCTCGGTGACTGTCTCTAAGGCCGACTCTGTGAACTGGCTCTCCTGGACCTCAAGTTGACCCTGAGTCCATGTGTTGTGGGGCCCCTGCACGAGCTACTCCTGAATGGGGTTCACTCGGTAGGTGGTAACAGGGGGTGCTGATGAATCTCCATTTCATCACCTTTATTCTACCATTATGTCCTTAAAAACCCTAGCTAATGCATGTAAATAGCATTAATTTGTACAAAATAACATTCATTGTCTATTGTATTTATTGTGTATATAATATGGTTTTTAGTGCCAAAATTATATAACAAAGAGAAGAAAAGAAAAAGAATAAAATATCGAAGAAATTTTATGACCCTAAACCCCGAGACCAAGTCAAGAATTGAGTTGGTTGACAAGGAATAAGTAGGGGGAGATAAGGAAGAATATAATAAAAATGCCATTTATTTATTCATTATTTATCTATTTTGACACCTATTTTATTCTTTACTATTTATTCATCAAATGAAGGAACTTTGTCCATGAAAGTTCTAGATAATAATGTAATTAAAAATACAAAACTGAGTTTGTACAAAAATAATACATAGTGTACATTTTACACACAAAAAAAGCCAAAATCCCAACTTTACAGACCCATATCTTTCAAATAAAAAGTCAAAACATATCAAAATCAACCCTCTAATTGTATATAACTTTTCATGAGATATCTAACGGAGGTGGTTTCATACTTTTTGGAGTTACTATGTGAAAGTTAGGTTTTTGACCCCCCATTGTATACAAGACCCGATTAAAATAATTCATTTTATCCATCCTTCATTATTTCTACAAATTCATATTTTTGTAATTTTGTAAATATCATTTATAACATATGTGAACATTAAAACTAAAATAAAACTAAAAAGAAAATATAAAATAAAAAAGTTTGTATTAACATATAAGCAAACTACCTATTAGTATACATATATATTATACATATCTATTTATTTAAGTACCCAAATTACATTATAAAAATCAAATAAAAATATATTTATAAACATAAAAATAAGTTATAAATATATAAAATAAAAGAATAAAATAACAAAATACAATATACAAAATAAAAATGTACAAGATATAGGTGAAAATACCTATAATTATACCCCTAGAAATAAACTACTAATAAATAAAGACAAATAAATAAATAAATATCATAATAAAATACTACATTAAAAAATAAACATTTTTATATGAAAAAATTAATAAAATATTTTATTATTTTTTAAATATTTATTCTTTAAAAATTCTGTTGTTTTGTCGTTTACGGGACTATGTGGCCCAATGGTAGCACTCGGTTCGTTGACTCCGAGTCAACTCCCCCTCCAGCCTTATGAAGTGGCGAAGTTGTCCAATCCCATGATTTCACGCCTTTTTCATGGCATCTCGTTTCTCAATCACGATCTCTTCCTACATAAAATGATTATTGATCATTGTACATACACGCCATACCCTTGTATCTCTTGTACATGCGCCAGATTTTCCCCATTTTGTCGGTGAATAAGGGTGTTCACCATGTTATGTAAATAACCCCCTCCGTCTTCCATGCATTCTTTGGTCATCCTTTCGGGTCTAGGAGCCCTGATCTTTAGCCTAGTAGAGTCCCTTGTGACAGGAGGCGTCTCCTCGTGGCCGGACTGAGCTCTAGGAGGACGGGGTGTACCCACGACCACCAACTCCGGCGACCCTGCTCCCTAGGAGATCCCCAGATATAAGAGTTATTCTTCTGTGTTTTTTAAATCGTATTTAGTGGTAGCTTTTATTTCCAGTTCTTAGTTTAGGTTCTAGCCAATTAAATTAGCTTAATCGATGAATAGCGTAATTCGCCGGAGGTGAGCTCTAGCGAGCTCCTCTGTGCTCACTCATCTGCTCCCCGTCATTCAGATCACCTCCATCTCAATCCTTGTCGCCTTTTGGTTGCCCCACGCATTTCACTCGCCTAGATTGCTCATCAATCTAGTCAAACAACGCTCCATCTCCTCTGCCTCACTAGAGCAGCTGCCATATCGACTCCCTGGATTCCATTTCACCTCTTGACGGGTCAAGGCACTTTGCCCTCGATCTAGGACTTTTTGTTGCAGGTCCTACGATCTTCGAGGACACCTGGGGGCGTCTTTGCGCCTCGACGGAGGTACCTGGATCACCATATCTTCTATAACCTCGTGGTGGTTCTCTGGTGACTCTCTACTCTCCGACCCTTCTAACACCTCCAGTAGTTAGAGGATCTCACCGGGGATCTTTCTGGCCCCTTTGAAGCTGCAACGCCCGACGGAGGAGCGAGATTCGACTGGAGGAACCTCGCCAAGGCGAGGTTTCTTCCCTGTTCTTCGTCATCGCCTCTCCGCCGTCAGATCAAGAACGACGGCCCAATTTTGATCACAGTCGTTGGATGATGCCCAGCCCCGATCGTCAAATTGCTAGCTGCGATCTAATCTCATCCGTCCATTGGCTAAATGTCATCGCGCGACAAGGACACGACGTGTGTCAAGTGGATTCTCCATCGTCGTCCGATCGTGCCACTTATGGGGTAATTTTCACACTTAGCCCCGTAGTTTTTGTATTTATTATTTAGCACTATAAATAAATTGTAACATTATAAATAAATGAGAATTTTGTAATGCGACCCATGTATTTATTGTAATTACATATAGGTCCTTCCCAGGCTAAGTCACGTGCAATCCCGTGTGATGGTCATTTTGTATATTTAGCCCTGGCATTTTTGTATTTACTTCAAAGTTCGAGAAAATTGAAAATGCATTGTAAATTTTTGGCTAATTTGCACTTGAGCCCATCTTGAATATTTTATCTGCAAAAAAGCCCCTGTTATGACACATATTTTGTGTATTTGCTCTATTTATATTGTACTCCTAAAAATCCATAAAAATAAGGAAAAATGCCTCATACCTTGTACTTTAACACAGGTGTCTGTTTGTCATTTTTGGGCATTTTAATCATTTATTAAAAATCAAATGAGCACTATTTATTCTTTGTCCAAATTAAATACCAAAAAAATAGAATAACATGTCTAAAAATTCCAAAAATATATATATACTATATTTTATTCTATTTAAATTGTAAATATAAAATCACTAAAAATGGAAAAACAAAAGGCCTAAAAATCGAAACCACCAAAATCTTTCATAAAAATGTAAAAAAATCATTTAAAATTCCAAAAATATGTTTTCTTTTTTATAACTTTCTTTATATAGATATTTATATTTTAAAATTGATTTGGATAATTTTGGGACTTATTTAATATTTTTTAAAAAATCTAAATCAACTTTGAATATTTAATTAATACTTAATATGCGATAATTATGTATTTAAAAATACATAAAATTAGCAAACAATCAAGAAAAATTACAAAAACATTAGAAAAATATGAAAAAAATCCAAAACCTCTATTTATCTATATTTATTAGTATATATATTACTCTATATTGTATATATAAAGCCGTATATATGTTATTTTATATATATAAAAGAAAAAAGAAGAAGTAATAAAAAATATATAAATTTGAAAATAGGAAAATATAAAAAGAACATACAAAAATATAATACAAAAAAATAATAATACAAAAAATATAAAATTAAAAACCCAAAAAAAGATTTATGATGAATGACTAGGTTGCACATAAATAACCTTATCCTACCATTTTGCTCTCTGTCGTTTGACCTCTACATGCTTGCTTGCTATGCACCTTATGATAGAGAAAGAAAAATATTTTTTTAACCTCACTTGTGCTATTCATTGCCTTTATTATATAGTGGGCTAATTGTTGACTAATTGGGAATTGTTGAGTGTTCAACTCATCGACCACGGTTTCATCTTGTGAAACCGTGCGACCCTCTGCTTCTTTCCCGATTATTAGGTGTAGACGGGACATGTGTCTTAATTTTAGATACCCTATCTTCTAGCTCCACCATTTATCTGGGAAGCTTGGTGAGGTTCTCCCACTCGACGAACTTGTGTATCTCGCTCACCTTCTTCTTGATCTGGTCGACTTGGGTTTAATTTGTCACTTATAATCCCCATGTTAAGGAGTAGGTCATTTACTAAATCGGCGATAGCTGATCTCCCCATATTCTGATGTACGCTAGAGGGAGGTGGCTTGTCATAAGCCTTGCTAGTGAATCTGGTGTGGCTGGTATCTACCTGCTCGATGATCGTCCAAATCGCATCGGCTCCTTTATTCAGATAGCTGCTTCCACATGCAGCATTTAGTAATCCTTGAACCTCAAGAATCAAACCATTGTACAAGTTCTAGAACAAGATGGGTTTATCGATATCATAACCTGTACACTTCTAAATCAGGTCCCTGAATCTCTCCCATGCCTTGTGGAAAGGATCATGGGACATCTATGTGAAACTCGATATGTTAGACCTCATCTGATTAGTCCTACTCAATGGGTAGATCTTCTTGAGGAATGGGTCCTTCAATGCAGCCCACGTCGTCATTACCCTCCCCAAGTTCTTTAGCCAATAAGTGCCTTTGTTTGCTATAGCGAATGGGAAGGCTTTGAGACATATGTAGTCCTGACAAACACCGGGTCATCGTAGATTGTCACATACCAATTCGAACTCCTGCAGAAACATGTATGTTTCCTCTATTGTATCGCCATAAAATTTTGGCAGGAGTGTCAAAAAGTGATGCTTTAGTTATCCATCATTTGGTGGTACAACTGGCCTAAGCAGTTCTCGTTCTGTACAGCACTAGGATTGTAGGCATCTCTCATGGATTCCTTCACATTCCTCACCTGGTCATGCTCCTGTCTAAATAGTTCACTTCTCTGCTCAACTTGTGCAAGTCTGGCTAGGATGTCCTTCAGTGGGTCATTATCTCCCTTATCACCTATGTTCTTCTTGTGAGGCATCTTGTTATGTTGTTCTTCTTTACCTTTATAATACAAAGGATTTGAATTAATAGAGTTGTAAGAAGGTGAACTATAAGCATCGAGGTGAGAGTCTTCCTCGATTTGGTGATATAATAGAGGGTTGGACTAGGTCTGACCACCCTCAAGAATTAAGAGTGACTTATTGGGCTTAGTCTCATAAGAAGAGTTTCCATGAAACCGAGGGGATTTAGAGGAAGAGCGTCCCTGAACCCTTAAGGATGGTCAGTTTAGAGTGGTCAGTGAGAAGCTCACAAAGTCCAAGCAAAAGTTACATCAATCCACCATTCTCTATGTCAAGAGGTTCGAATCAAGAGCACGATGTGAAACATGGAGTGATAGTAAAAGCTCTAAGAGAAAGGTATTTGAATGCACACCCTTGAATACAAACACAAAGCAAACCCCAAGTTCACCAACTATACATGGTGAAGGATGTAAAAGTTAGGTCGAATTATCTTGTCAATTCAGTTGGTGATGAAACAATATTGTAATCCATTACACACAGGGTAAAACCTTATGCCCAACAGTGCTCCTGTATGCTCCCAATCAATGAGGTAATCTTCCCAGACTGGTGGGTTCAATGTCACACCCTAAAGGAGACACCCAAGCTTACACAACCAAAATGTATACTAAGGTCAAAGGCAAGCCCTTGCAGCTCTAAAATCTGTAAGAGTTAGAAATGAAGACTTAAGAGGCAAGTCCAAGGATTTGGGTTCTATTATAATCGCTATGTCCTCACCCACTGTTCATGGGGATAAGTACCTGTGTCCAAAGACGAGATTTCTCTCCCAAATAAAATTCCAGGTTTAGTTCGAAAAAAATAATTGGTCAAAATTGTACTAGCAGTCCTGATTTTATGTTAGATTCTCACTTGATTAAGTCCACCAAACACAGCATGCCTAACGATTAGTCACGATCTTATTTTTATCCTAAGTTATAAAATCAATGGGAAGGGAGTCGAGAAAAGCTTATTCAAAGGATAAAAAAATAATGCATGCCTAGTTAAGAAGACTTACAGTGATCCTCACACTCTACATGTGGGGTACAATACAGAATTTGAATTTTTTTATGCTAAATGAAATGCATGCGATGAAATCGCACCTTGCAGGAACTTCTATTATTCGGGTAGAATGTGAATTTAATCTGAGTAAGTAGAACGTTCGAATTGTGTATTATTAAATGTGAAAGGGTGGTCCTAAGCTCCACGAGAACAAGTAAATGATATTTGACTTATAAAAAGCTCCAAGAGCTGCGAGGGCATGTCTAACCTACGAGCCACTAGAGTCGAGACCTACCCTCACCGAAGAGTGAAACATGTCTCGACACACCACAAAAATAAATGTCCAATGTTTGGGTACACACGCGAGATCCCAAATGGAATCTGCTGGAAATCTGCAATTACATAAATTATTACAAATTAATTACAAAAATAAAAAAAATGCAGAAATTAAATCCTAAGGAATCTACAGTCTCTCACGACACGACTCGATCTTAATTTTACGCACCATTCAGTCATCTTATTTCTAGAAAAAGTCGGCCTCCAATGCTCCTGAGTTGATTGGCCATCTAAGTAGTCGCTCCATCACGTCAGGTCCCTCACACAAAACAAGATGGTGGTCAAAGATACATATAAAAAACAAAATAAAAAAATAAATAAATAAGAAAATAAATATAGTAATAATTACAAGAAAAGTCCAGAGGTCAGACTACTTGGGGGAGGAAAACCTAATGTCTAAATTCTTTAAAAATCAACCTAAGTCATGCCTCCCTGGTAACAACACCATCTAAAAAACTTTAAATAACCTTAATTATTTTGTCTATTTTGTGTTGTAGTACTCGGGCACTTCAGATTAATCAAAAAGATCACATAATTCATTTTAAAATTAAAGCGAACGGTCGGATTTTTTACTTGGGAAAGCCCAAGGTCGAACTCAGGGAGGCCACCATCTCCTTAGGTCAGTTTTTAGGTGATCTAGAAACTAGGTTTTTAGAGAACCATTCTTTATTTTTTTATGCAATTAATAATGAAATGCAATTTTGGGAAAGTTTAGAGATTCAAATGTAAATTTCAATCAAACGAAGTCCAAAAATCCTAAAACTTGGCCAAATTGTGAAAATATAGAAATTAATGCATTGTATTTTTTTTGGAATTTTTTGATTTGAAATTAATGTATTATGAATTAAATATTTAGGTATGGTGATTTCTCGTAAATTAATTTTAGTAAATAGCAAACCTATTTATTTTTCAAAAATAAAATTATTCTAGATAGGTCTATGTGATCGGTATCAGGAAAGATGATAGATCCTATAAATATTTTGTATACAACTTACTAAAACTTAATTTCCGAAATCACCACTTAATTTATTTGGTCTCGATATGCATGAAAATGACATGAATATAGAGCACAAAATAGAACACATTTAATTCTACCTACTGGGAATTTTTGGAGAAATAATCAATTTAATATCAATTTCAGATCATGCAGTGGGAAAATACGCAATTTTCCACCAAATTAATTATATTAAATCAAATACATTTCATAAAAATTCCATTAAATATCCACAATATAGAGAATAATTTGTTCCATATAATGTAATTTTTTGAAAAAAAATAATGTAAAATAATTGTTCAAATAAACATGCAAAGATGGGGGTGTGATAGTATAAACGAGAAATTACTCGAAAACCCGAGGGGGTTTCGCGCAACTTTCCCATGTGAGAGGGTGTCAAGCACGTAGGCTTCAATGGGGGGCCTCCCTTGCAGTTTTCTTGGAAGCTAGGGGTGCCCTTGTAATTTTTCAACGCTCACGTGTGCTCCACGTGTGAGACTAGGTACGGGTGGTGGCCTTGAGGTTTGGGCCACCGAATCACCAAGTGGTGATTGGATGCTACTTCGTACTGCGCAAGGTGTGTGGCTGGATCGGACGAAGGACGTGGCACGATTTGAGACGTAGAATGCGATGAAGGGCAGCTGATGGCTTTCAATGATTATTGCTTGTGCAGGCACCTTCTTCTTATGGAGTCACGAGGCTGAGGTGACTGGTGGCGCTGGAGGGCAAGGCAAAGAGTCACGGGCGACTGGTGGCTCTCGACAACTCACGCCTTGTGGACAATGGAGGAACGGAGGTCGAAGGCAATGACTAATTGACACATGACAAGTGCTTGGTGAGGGATGTAGGGTGACGTGCATGGGGTTTGAGGCGCTTGAGATATAGTAACGAAGGTGAGAAGGAAGGTCGATGGCAAAGGGCAAGCTCGGCCGGAGAAGCTTGATTATGGAAGTGGTGTGGGCGATGAACGGAGGGCGCTCCGTAGTGGGTGGATGAGATGAGCTATCCTCCAGCCACGATTGGGTCGTAGGAAGACTACGCCAGGGAAGGAGGAGCGGTGAGGAGAGAGAGAATGCATATGGTCGAGTCGGGTCGAGTTGAGGTTTTCATGATGCAGACTGATGGGTGGATCTAGACGGAGGTAGAATGGGAGCGGTGGTCGAGGAGATCAAGAAAGAAGAATCAGAGATGATGGAAGATAAAAAGGGGTTACCTGAGGCTTCATCTAGTTGCTTGGAAGAAGAAATTTGGAAGAATGATCACCTAGGGAATGATTGTTGCCACAAATGCTTGATGGAGGTTATAGAGGTGCATGGGGACGGAGGAATGAACCTCTCTGATTGTTGCTCGAAGGTACGGCCAACCTGAGCTTAGTGGCTACAAGGAGCAACTGCAACAAGGTCAGAGAAGACCTTGGATCTCTCCAAGGAGGGCATGTCAATGTCGCCTCGATAGTTAGTCACCACTATCACCGGTTGTTGAATTGCTAAAATTTGGGTTTTTATTTGAATGAATTATTCACAATGAGATTGTGTTTCTCGCAACCCAAAGAAGCATCAACAAAAAATTATTCAGTTCTCAAGCTAAAATAAATAAAGAAATGTAGCAAGAGAAATTTGTTATTTAATTTACCAGTATAGCATAAAGAGCCAAACTCAAGGATGCTACAAAAATCACATGGGTTTATTCAATTCAATGAAAAATCAAGGAAAAGAAACAAGGAAAATCTATAAACACTAGTCTTGGTTTTTGTGTTCTTGATTTTTTTGTATTACTTTTTTATGGAATTTTAATTTGATATTTTTATTTGGTTTTCTGATTTTATTATTTTTAATTTTTTATTTTTCAAAAGTTTTTAATTTTATAAAACAAAAGAAAATTAAAAGGAAAAAAAGAATTAAATGAGAAAGAAAGAGAAAGATAGCTTTTTGGATTTTTACAAAGTGATAAATTACACAAAAAATTCAAATAAAATTATTTTTTTGTTTAAATGTTTTTATGATTTTTCCAGAATTTGTAGAAATTTATAAAGCTTTTAAGTAAATCCAAATTAGAAAAATAAAACAAACAAAATTAAATGCGGATGTTTTTGGATTTTCGAAATGGCATATAAGATCAAGAATAAATGAAATATACATAGAATGAAAGGGAAATTTTTATATTTTTCATAAAATGTGTTTTATATTTTTTGGAATTTTCTCTGAATTTTTATGATTTTTTATGTTTTTAAGTGTTTTATGATTTTTATGGTTTTTATGAGGAATACAAATGCCAAAATTATAAAGAAATTAAAAAAATAAAAATGAACAACCATGAATTTTTTTAGAAATTTTAGAAAAATATTATTTTTATTTATTTTCAAATGCAAACATGAATTTTTATACTATTTTTGAATTTTTATAAATAATAAAAACAACAAAAATGTAAAACAAAAATTATGCATTAAAGATCTGTGCAACGGAAAGCAAAAATCTTTTTTTGTGGAATTTTTAATGCTATTTTGCAAATTTTTATTTGATTTTTATCATGCAATATTGGTACACATTGGTATAAATGTAATTGTTTAATGTTTGTAATCTAAATGATAACATGTGAAATCTATGGCGCTAAAAATGCAAAAAGATCAAGAAAATGTGTGTGTAAACATGTGAGCCTCACTGGACAAGACCAAAACATAAATATTTTATTTCCAGGTTCTAATTAATAACATAAACATGGAAAATTTATATTGCAAATAACCCAAGAAATCACGTGTTATGCACGCTTCCAGTTCATCGGATAAAAAATGCAATTAAAGAAAAGCGAGGGTCATAAATGCAAATGTTTAAAAGATTACATTCAGACATGTATCCCTCTAGGACTTCTTTGCAAAATGAAATAACTTTAGGGGGTCGTACGCAAATATACCCTTTACTGAGTCAACCTTAATCGATTACATATATACAGTCTCCTTTACTTCTTTCTTTATTTATTTTAGGTTCAAATTATGATAAATATACAATATGTACACAAGAATTAGGGTTAGTAAAAGAATGGATTTATTGATATTTACGGGAGTTTTATAAGGGATTTTAAGCTTAAATAAATGAACAAAGATGATGAAATGCATATTCATCATCTCCCTATTCTTTGCCTTTGCTAGTCCCTTAGCAAACACTTTTTTGAAGAATAAGCGACTAAAAGAAAATGAATAAAGGAAAAATAAAGAACTTAGAACAATACTGAGTATTAAACTTATCTTCATAAAATCAAAGTATGGAGATCTACCATACCTTTGGATTATTAGTTTGGGCAGAACTGTAGTGGCAAACGGACTTGACACTTAATAACCTCTAGAAACTGCATAACTCTTGCTCAAGTCTCCTCAATAGCCAGGTCAAGAATAAATCAACTCATATGCAAACCCTTATGACTATGAATCTTTCTTGTATAGTATACGTGATAGGAAGCTCTCCTCGGCTGAAGCGGTAAAAGTCAGTCTTCTCTAACATGGTGACCTTATTTCCCCAGTCCAATAACTCTTTCATTGAGAAGCGGGGTATTCCCTTCTAAGTTCAAGTACAACTAGCTCAAGAAGAGGATGTAGAGAGAAGAATGGATCGTAGCCAGTGTAGCTACCTATCCTTGGATGTATGACCAGTGTAGCCCAGTCATTCCGCTACATGCTCATAAATATCCAACTTGAAAGCTTAAGCTTGCTTATTTAACTATACAAATGTACATACTCTGTCAGGCATTTTATTTTTAATCAAGTCTGTCCACTTTTTTGGAGTTTTTTTAATTTTTACTCACATTTTACTTTTAATATATACAAGTTGCAGCATGTACATAAGGAGCTTTTCCTCTTGAGCCAGTAGATAATCCCTCTTTTGAAGCTTTATTGCAACCCACAATATTTAGTCTTTATACCTCGCTACTATTGGATCGGGTTTTTTTCGTATTTTTGTCATATTTTTTATTTTGTCATATTTTTTATTTTGTCATATTTTTTATCTTTTATTTTGTCATATTTTTTCGTATTTTTATCTGGTTTAAAAATGACAAAAAATATAAAACCCAAAAATCAAGGTATTTAATGTACATGGGATACCCCAAAAAATATCACTTTGTACAAATGATCGGTTTTGATTTTGATCCCTTCATAGATCTCATCGAGACGAGAAACTTTTGTGAAGAAAAGTTTTTCGATCCGAGGTCATTTACTATTTTTTATGTATTTACCAATGTATTCATTTTTCGATTTTTGTGGGGCTGACATGTGGCTGCTCCTAGAGCTGCCTCGTGTCACATATTTTTTGGAGGTTTTAAATTCGTTTTAATGAAAAAAAGAAAAATTAATAAAAAAATTAATAAAATAAAAAAAAACATGTGGCGCGTCTGGGATCGTCCGATCTCCACCGAATGGACGACCCAAAGTTCGCCCCCTTCCTCTGTCTCCCTTCCTAATCCAAGGGCGGTGCCGCCCGCGATTCACCGCCACCCCTCCACGATCTTCACCGACCGTCGCCCACGAATCTCGCTCCTCCGTGAATCGTGGCTCCGCCCGCAACCTTCCTTCCATAACCGTCGCTCGATCCCGTTTCCTCATAGAATCTCGCGTGTGGCCACCTCATCATATCCCTAACGGATCTCCGCCATCCCGCGAATCGCGATCATCAACCTCTCTGATCCCCTTACGCATTCATCAAAGTCTTCGCCGCCTGATCCTCAATTTATCCCTCACCACCACCACACCATTCCCTATCCGCCATATGCACAAGTGAGCAGGGGACACCGGTGGTGATAGCCCGGTGCCCCTTCTTCCCCGGCGAGGTCCGAGTCCGACATGACTCGTTGCAGTCGCCCTTCCAGGTGACCTGCTTCGCTCCGGCACGCACGCCATTGAGCCAACGCCAACGACATTTCCACCTCTGCACGGTAACACTCCAACGTCGACTTCAACGCCAAACATCCACACCTCCAGGAGCCAGGAGCCTTCCAGCGTCGTCAAAAACTTCCACTTCACCGCACCTAGAAGTTTCCTTCGCTCAGGCATAGGACTCCACCATCGACTCCAGCATCTTCACTGCCGGCTGCCACGACGCCTTTAATGACGCATCCCGTACCTTCACCGGTCTCCAGCCGACGCACATCCACTTCCAACTACGCTTTCCCAGCCGAAGCCTCCCCCGCAGTTCCCCTTCGCCAATCGCATCCTCCACGACAAGATCCACCTCCGCCCGCTCCACCGCAATCCTCACCACGTCAGTCGTTCCAGCCACCGGGTGTAAATCCGAGATCCCCACTCACATGTGGAGCACGTGCCCTAGGGAACTTTCATTTAAACCCCTTAAGAACCTCTCATTTGCACATCCGTCCGGCACCCAGGGGTCACGTGCTACACACATGACCACTTGGGTAAATTGTGTGCACGCCCTCTCCACTTCGCCTAATTCCAGATCCAGCCTAGCCGCACAAGGATCACATGCCTAGAATGTGACTGCTGGGAATTTTGCAGAAACTCTCCCAGGAGTTACGGTAATTACACTTAAGTCCCTATCTGCATATTTTTATTTATTTAATTTCTGTAATTGTGAACTTACCCATGTGGTCCCCTTTTATTTTGAACATCTTTATTGCATCATTTTATTTATTAAAAATAGGCATTTTGTTCCATAATTAATTCTCTACATCATGGCATACTTAGTGACATTTTTGTGATCTATGGATAATTATTATCTATAATTTTCGTGGAAAACTACGTATTTTTCCCACTCTATGCTTGGAATTCATAAGTTCTTAACCATAGCTCTAAAAATATCCAAAAATTCATAGATTCAAGGATTAATTGTGTTTCACTTGTTCCAAAAAAGAATTGCATTTGCATGCATGATTTTCCCTGTAAAAAATCATTTTTACTATTTCAATCATTAATTTTTAATAGATATTAAATCTAGTATTTTTGAGGTTTAAGATTTTTCTGAGATAAATCACCTAGTGATAGATCTTGGATAATTTTATCTCTTGGAAATAATTAGGTTTAATATTTATTATAATTAGTTATTGAAATTCATTGTGTTTGTATTCATATTTTCATAAAATATTTATCTTCCATCCAAAAAATTCAAAAAATTACAGTCCATTCATTTCATCAAAATTGTTATCTTGGCCAAGTTTCATATTTTTTGGACATTGTTTGATTGATCTTTACTTTTTAGTCCCTAAAATTGGCCTAATTTCCATTATGCATCCCAAATTGCATTAAAAACAACAAAAAATCCATCTCAAAAAACGTGTACGAACTTTGATAGACAAAATTCTAGGTTGTCCCTTTGCCTCCTTGAGTTTGATACCTTTGGACTTGCCCAAGTAAAATAAAAATAAAATCGTATTGATTAAAATTGACTAAATTCTTGTAGTTATTTCTTGACCGATTCCGATTGCCAGACAACGACAAATTCAACATTCATTTAAACGTACGATAATTCCCCATAATTAACATAGGCAAATAAGCACTCGTCAGATGGCACTGTTGCCAGGGTGGCAAACGTCTTAGTTTTTGTCTAAAAAGTTTTTGTGTTTGGTTTTCTTTATTCGGGTAGTCTAACTCCCGAATCTTCACTGTATATTTTCTATGTTTTTCCTCTTCTTTGAATTTATTTCCTTATTTTATTTTTAATTAATTTTTGTGTCACTCTCTTACTCTCTCTATCTTATTTTTCTTGCGAGGTACCCAACATACATGGAGTCATTTTCGAGAACCGACTCATCTTCACCAACTTCCGAAAAGTTGTATTAGAAAATTAAGACCGAGTCAAGTCGTGAGAGAGCGTAGAGTCTAGGATTTGTTTCTGCAATTTTAATTTTTGTCATTAATTGCTCATTTCTAGCGGTGTTCGTTTGGACTCTCGCGTGTGTATCAAGACCTCAAACTTTTTCTGTTTTGTGTCTGTCCTGTTTCACTCTCTAGTGAGGGTGGGTCCTGACTTGGGTGACGCTTAGGATAGACCTGCACATACGGCTATTAGAGCTTTTAAATTTTATGGTTTGTGCTCGTAGAACCTAGGACCACACTGCACATTAATCGAGACGTACATTATCTCATTCAACTTAGTCAAAAATTCATATTAATTCTTCTCAGCTAATAAATCTTTCTGCTAGGTACGGTTTTCATCGGCTTGCATTCATATAAGATTAAATTTTCAATTCTTGTATTGCATCCCACATAGAGATTGCGAGGAATCACTGTAAGTATTCTATCTGAGCATACATCATCGTTTTTTGTATGCATCGGCTTTTTCCTAATTTATCCCTCTTGTTTTGTCACATAATTTTAAAGGAAATTGGGACTGGACGGTAGACGTGTATTTGTGCTCACCTAATTTTTCAGTGATCACCTAATTAAAATTGAGACTACTAAATATAGCTGACTTTAGTTAACCCATAAAATCAAGAATTTTTGCGGGAGAGCAACCCCGACCTTGGATTCATTTATTTATCTGAGTGATTGAGAGATGCCACTTAAGGCTAGAGCCCAAATCCGGATTTTCATATTAACTACTGATTCTATAAAAACGATTAGATACTTCTCAGTGAGGATCTACCGGTAGCCAATAAACAGTCCGGATTTCCTTAGTAGAGTGGGTGGTTTGAAGGACATTGCGTAAGTCTCCATCCTTAAGTAACATGGGTAGATGTTTTACGGTCCGTACTTACACTCATACTGGCTAAAAGTAGGTGCAACTAGTCGTAAGAATTTGGGCCAGTCACTAAGATAATTACCGGCATCTAACAGCTCGCTAATTATTTTCCAAGATTGATTTTATCACCAACATAAAATTTAAAAGATAAATTACCGAACTCCTGCGGCTTCATTGTGTGAGTTAGTGAACCTGGGGTTTGATTTGTGTTTGTATTGGTGGGAATGAACCGATATCAAATATCAAAAACCGCACCTGTGCCATCACTCTCCTTTCTTGATCTGAAATAGTTAAGGTTTCTTCTGTTGAATATCCTAAGAACTTGAACATCCTTAACCAAGATCCATTATTCAACCAATAAACCTCCTTCGAAAATTATGGAACTTTTATCCAAGTACCATCTAGATCCACATTATGAAAATAAATTCATTTTGGTCAAACCCAAATCGTCATTCATTATGTCAGCTCTTTCAAAAAAGGAACATTTGTCCGAGTATCCATCGGAGCTATACTATGAAAATGAATTCGTCTCAGTTAGACCCAAAGCTTCAAATCCTCCTCCAACTAGACATTATCCAACTTCCACAGGAGACTCTCACCCACAAATAGATCCAACCCTCTCTACAAATCCGATCTACTTCATAAATGACAATCCTTTGTATTCAGATCATACAAACAAACAGCCGACTGAGGTCTCCACTTCTTTGTATATCAATCCTCTATATTCTGATCATACAATCTATCCTTCATATTCTGTAAATGTCAATCCATCATTCATGGGAGATTCTAACAACATGATGAATATAATCAAATTTAACACTTCTTCACATCTTCCACCAGTCCCGTTACTCGTCGGAACTCATGAATTATTTGAACATGAAACCACTCTTGAGACGAATGATCGACCATGACAATAACTCCAACTAGCTTCAATCTCTCCTCACCATATTGTTGGAACAGGTCAATATTTCATAAATCCACAACTCGATTTGACCAATGGGAATATAATGGAGGTCCGAACATATCAAGAGGCTAGGCCCGCACCTGATAATATTCCATCTTGGATTAACCGTGACAATCCCACCTTCAGACATAACACTCATACAGAGGAATGGATTGATGATATTGACACACATAATCCATGTATGTTGACTCCACAGTATAAGGGTCCGAGCAATGATGACCAAAGGAATGGACTCTACTCAAACCAACTATACATACCTGAATCACACAATGTTGAGTACGAGACCGATAGTGACCCTTACATCAAGCAGACCCCTTCCATGATTTTTGAGGAGAAATTTTCAGAAGATAAAGAACATATATTAGATATTCCAAGAAGATCTTCTCCTAGGTCATACATAAAAATGGAAGATGCAATGACCGGATCTCAAATTCAAAGACTAGAAACCACACAGACTATTCCTAAAAATTCTTTGGAGGATGACATTTCGAGGATAAGTAAGAGATATGAATTGATGGAAGAAAAATTCAAAAACTGACTAATTTCATTTTACGGAAGCTCGGGTATGGAGGAAGATGATGGAATAAATGGATTTAATGTTGAGAAACCTAAGGATATTCGGAAACCCATGGAGTATGTTCACCGTAGGGATGACTTAGACAACGACACTTCTGCATATTACTCCCCTAGGAATAACTCTGACTCTGATTCTCACTCAACACATCAAAGCCCCTACTCATCTACGGAAAACACAACATCACCACATCAAATATTAAATACCAAAAATTTGAAATATTCAAAAACACTAAAAAAATTGAAAATCCAGAAAAATACATAAAAATTGAAACTGAAGAAGATATGTAGAATTTGGATCCTGTTGTACGGGAAGCACTGGAGAAAAGATTGATTTTTGAACTTCCCTTTATACAGGGCATTGAACACTTCCCCGACCTTAAAGGATTTGTAATGGACACATTAATAATGAAAAGTCGGGCAGGATAAGAACAAAGACTGGAAGACATATCTTGTTAATAGCCACCTCCTTGGTGTTAAGGAGAAAATCAAGAGCCGCATAGTGAAGTGGTTGCCCAGATTTGATTGTGGAATCAAAGAAACAATATTTACCCATGCTCAAATTGATGAAGACTCACCAATTAATATCCTCCCGACCTATGTATTCAGCGAGCTCAAACTTGGACCTATCAGGAAGATACAAGAGATCGTTCAATGGGTTGATCGATCAATAAAGCGGTCGAGAGAAACCATTTCTATCACCATTACATTCCAAGGTGCTCTGCTCAAAGTAGACTTCACGATCATTGATATTGAGCATCAAGGAGAATTCACCCAGTCTCCGATCATTCTAGGAAAGCCATTCTTGGCGTTGGGTAAGGAAATTATTGAGTATGAGACTCGGGAAATCAATTTTACAGCATTGGAAGCACTTCAATCTTGCCCTGTCTTTGAGGAACCATGATTTTCTGAGGCAAACCACGAAGCCCTCGACAACCGTAACCATCAAGCGGTAGAAGAGCCCTACCCCATTGCTACACATGAGATATCGACTGTTGATGAGACTATTGGTCTATAGAGACTCTCCCCATTGTTCCATTTCCCGCTTCTATCACCATGGGAAATGACTCTGATTATGATCGTGAGACTTATGCATGGGCGCTTCCCGAATTAGCCAAAACCTTCTCGGACTACCTTGATCAAATCAACCCGACGCAGGAATGTACCAACATCAAGTCAATTGAGAATGAGCATGCAGAGACTCTCCCCACTATTCCATTTCCCGCTGCTCTCACCAAAGAAAAGTGTTTCTTATATGATCTAGAGACATATGCATGGGCCCACCCTAAGTCAACCTTCTCTGACTACTTTGGCAAATTCATTCCAACTTAGGAGTGCACCAACATAAATAAGACTAAGAACAAATACGCAAGACATACACAGACCAAGGAGAAAATTTTCAATGGTTATTCATCTGGAGACCCAAGTGTCAACACCTCACTCCAAGGACCAACTCCTTCACGAAACAAAATGGTTGCTCCTTCATCTAAAAAGAAAGTAACCTTCGACCTTCCGGAAGAGGAATCATCTGATGATCCCTCATCAGGTCCGAAAAAGGTAATCTACATGAGTGAGGTCTGTTCGGTAGTTCTTAAACCCTATCTTCGCAAGGATCCAAACTTCGATTCCTGTTGGACGACTCCTGTTCCTCACTATTATTCATCCAAAGCAGATTCTCCTGGTCTCATTAAATATACTGAAATAATTTCTTATGAGCTGACTGAGATTGGTGCTTCAGGAGTATTCATCATCCAAGGACGAATCGCTTGATCCCAAAAAGGAACGAATTTTGAGAAAACAACTGAAGCAGCTAAAGAACAAGAATATCTGGAGTGCCTCCACTTTCAAACACTATTCCTCTGAGGATAACTCCGATTATGGTTATCTTTCATCTGATTCATATGCTGCATATACTATCCATCATGATTTCTCTAAGATAACACTGATAATGGTTGGGAATCATATGCTTTATCTCCTTCTTATCACTACAATCTCCCACCTAAGGCTCACAAAAAGATCGGCCGAGAACCACCTTAATCATTGGCTACCCACCCTCCCTCCCGACCCCATCAGTCTCCTTGTACATCTTCTTCCTCTACTTAGGCCAAGGCCTAAGTATTGGGGGGGGGGGCATGGCCATATGTACATACCATTCTCTCCAACTCACAATCGCCTCATTTCCACCTTCATCTATATTTAGGCTGACCAGAGCCTAAGTATAGGAGGAATCGATGCTCATCTGTATATACTGTCCTCATTCACATCTCCTGACCACCTCAGTTTCGCTCTTCTTCTATACTTAGACTGTTCACAACCTGAGTATAAGGGGGCAGGCCGATCTACCTTTTTCTTTTTCACTCTCTTCCGCTTAGCCCGAGCTATGTCTTCTCCATGCTTATTGTGCTCTTAGGACACACCACTCGCTAAGTATAGGGGGGGTGTATATATACTGTGTATATATTTTACCCATATCTCGTACTTTCGTGTAAGTCTATACGTATTTACGGGGTGGGTAACTAACTTAAAAAAAACAAAAAAAAAGTTTTGCTCCTAACACAGACTATGTCCAATGAATTTTTTTTTGAAAAAAGGCTTCTTGTTCATTTTTGCACAAAAACAAAAAAATGCATAAAAAAGTTTCAAAAGTCAAAAAAAAATTTTTGTCTGCATGTCCCACACCTGCACTTCATCCAGCATTACATGCATATGCATTTGTGAAAAGCCCTTGGGTTTTGAACCGAGTTATGAGCAGAAACCGAGAGTGGTCTGGACTTGACCTTAATCCACCTAAATTTCTGAGGAACTTCACCGAGAAATAGGACTTTAGAAGCTTCAGGTCTTTGACTTACTTCTTTGAGTTCCACATGACAATGTGCAGAATTTGACTCTTAGTGTCTAACCTGATCTCTTCATTCTAGGTACGAATCTGGAATAAGGAATTAATTTGTACTCTCGCACTATGCACTTAGCTCAACTCAGACGGGGTGTTGGATGTGAGTTTCTTTTCTGGTAGCGTGGAAATCTAAAGATAGGAGTACATGTTGAAATAAAGCTTCGGAAAAGGGATGGACGGCTGGGCACAATTTTTTCTAAGACCCCAAAACATGTACGGAAAAAAAGATTCTATATCGGTAGGGGCACAACAAGATCCATGCAGAGCTACCAAAAATCCAAATAAAAAAGCCCACTACAAAATAAATATTTGACCAAAAAAGGGTCCAAGCTTCAAGAAAACATGTAGATCATGGTGGAGACTTAGCTAAACTGTCCGTCTTCACAAGGAGAGGTGTCTACACCGGTCACCCTCCAGTTCTTTTCTCCTTCTTCTAATTTCTCCCTTTGTTCGATTGTGAACACAGTGCGACAAACCGTAGAAGGAAATACCTAACTCCTCGAGGATGAGTTATTGGAGAGGAGGTTTGCACGGTAGTCCAACATTCTGGATGGGAAGAGCTAAAACCTTTCACACACATGAGTCGATTGTTCAATGTTCATGGGGTATGCTATGGGAGGAGGATTCATCTAAGATGACTTCTGAGATGAAACTGCGACAATGATGTGTAGAACTTGAAGGTTGTTGATTTTAAAATTCGAAGTCTCACAGAAGTTCCACCACACTAATAATCCAAAGGTTAGGTCTATTTCCATTTTCACCTTTAGCTCATGATCTTGGTATGGAACCCAATCTCATTTCACCTCATTGCATTGCTTTTGATGCTCAGGGACGAGCATGGTTTAAGTATAGGGGGATGATGAATCTCAGATTCATCACTCTAAGAGTCACTAATTAAGCTCTAATCCCTAAAAACCATTGGCATTTCTTCATTTATTCTGCATAATTAGCATTCAGGCATGTTTTGATAAGAATGGCATTTTATCACTTATTATTGCACAAAATAAGAAGCCAAAAGTCCCAACCCAATTGACCTGTAAATAACCTAACTTCCCTGATTTTTAACTAATTCATGCTAACTCCAAATGACCTGAAACCACCTCCATTGTGTACATATTACTAACATAAATAAATGAAAAATAAAAAAAATCACTAACCTAAATAAGTGGACCAAAAACCCAAACCCAAATTCTAGGATGTTCAGATTAAAACTTTGATATCTTCCTCATCCAATGTCTGATTTGATCCTACTCACTTTTTAACTAATGTACATTCAATTACCTTCAAAACAAGACCAAGTTCAAGTGAATCGGAGTCATATGTGAAAGTTGGGTTTTGGGCCTCTTTTGTACATTTTGTATTTTAACGGTTTTTGACCTATTATTTATGTACATAATTGACTCATTTTATTTTATTTCCTTTCATTTATCTTCTTTGATGAAGTTTTATTAAAGTGCGTAAAAATCCAAAACCAAACTGAGCTTAAAATCACAGAAACTAACTAAGTCTGAGTCTTCATTAACTGTCTGTACAAAAATTATCTTTTTCGTATTTTATTTTATTTCTTCTTTTTCGCAATTAATAAAAATCCAAAAAATCAGATTAATGTGTAAATATTTATCTTTGATTTTATCATATTTTTTCGGATTTTTATCTGGTTTAAAAATGACAAAAAATTATAAAACCCAAAAATCAAGGTATTCTATGTACATGAGATACCCCAAAAATATCACTTTGTGCAATGATCGATTTTGATTTTGATCCCTTCATGAAAGTTGTAGATCTCTTCTTGAAAGTTGTTGTCTCATCGAGACGAGAAACTTTCGTGAAGAAAATTTTTCGATCCGAGGTCATTTACTATTTTTTATGTATATATTAATGTATTTATTTTTCGATTTTTATGGGGCTAAGACTTGACGGCTCCTGCAGCTGCCACGTGTCACCCATTTTTGGAGGATTTAAATTCATTTTATTTTGAAAAAATTATAAAAAAATAAAATAAATAAATAAATAAAATGCGTGGCACGTCTTGGACCGTCCGATCTTGGCTGATCAGACGGCCCAGAGTTGCCCCCTTCCTCTGTCTCCTTTCCTAATCCAGAGGCGGCACCACCCGCGATTTGCTGCTGCCTCTCCGTGATCTTCACCGACCGCCGCCTACGTATCTCGCTCCTCTGTGAATCGTGGCTTCGCCCACAATCTTCCTTCCATAACCGTTGCCATGATCTCGTCTCCTCATCGAATCTCACGCGCGACCACCACGTCATATCCCCAACGGATCTCCGCCATCCCATGAATCACGATCATCAACCTCTCCGATCCCCTTCGATATTGATCAAAACCTCCGCTGCCCGATCCTCTATTTAACCCTCACCACCGCTGCGCCATTCCCTATCCGATGTATGCACAAGTGAGAAGGGGACACCGGTGGTGACAGCTCGGTGTCCCTTCTTCCCCGGCGAGGTCCAAGTCTCGTAGGACTCATTTGAGTCGCCCTTTTAGATGACCTGCTTCACTCCGGCACGCACATCGTCGAGCCAACGCTAACAACATTTCCTCCTCCGCGTGACAACACTCCAACGCTGACTTCACCGCCGCACATCCACACCTCCAGGAGCCAGGAGCCTTCCAGCATCATCAACAACTTCCACTTCACCATACCTGGGAGTTTCCTTCGCTCAGCCACGTGCCTCTCCCACGACTCTAGCATCTTCACCGTTGGCGACCACGACGTCTTCAACAATGCATCCCGCACCTCCATCGGTCTCCAGCTGATGCTCATCCACCTCCAACTGTACTTTCCTAGTCGGAGCCTCCCCCGCAGTTCCCCTTCATCGGTCGCCTCCTCCGCGACAAGATCCACCTCTGCCCGCTCCGCCGCAATCCTCGCCATGTCATTTGTTCTAGCCACTGGGAGTAAACTCGAGACCCCCACACACGTGAGGAGCACTTGTGCTAGGGGAACTTTCATAGAAATCCCTGAAGAATCGCTCATTTGCACAACAGTCCAGCACCCAGGGGTCACATGCTACGCACATGACCACTTGGGTAAATTGAACGCACGCCCTCGCCACTTAGCCTAATTCTATATCCAGCCCCGTCGCCCAAGGGTCACGTGTCTGGCACATGACCGCAGGGAATTTTGCAGAAACTCCCCCACGAGTTGCGGTAATTACACTTAAGTCCCTATCTGCATATTTTTATTTATTTAATTTCTGTAATTATGAACTGACCCATGTGGTCCCCTTTTATTTTGAACCTCTTTATTGCATCATTTTATTTATTAAAAATAGGAACTTTGTTCCACAATTAATTCTCTATATCATGGCATACTTGTGACATTTTTGTGATCTATGGATAATTATTAATTATTGTTTTCGTGGAAAATTGCATAGTTTGCCCATTTTGTGCTTGGAAATTATAAGTAATTAACCATAGCTCTAAAATCGCCAAAAATTCATAGATTCAAGAATTAATTGTGTTTAACATTGTGCCAAAAAAGAATCGCATTTGCATGCATGTTTTCCATGTAAAACTAATTTTGCCTATTTCAATCTTTAATTTTTAACAGATATTAAATCTAGTATTTATAAGGTTTAAGTTTTTTTTGAGATCAACCACCTAGTGTAGACCTTGGATAATTTTATCTCTTGGAAATAATTAGGTTTAATATTTATTATAATTAATTATTGAAATTCATTGTGTTTGTATTCATAAATTCATAAAATATTTATCTTAGATCCAAAAATTCCAAAAAAATACGATGCATTCATTTAATCATAATTGTTATCTTGGCCAAGTTTCATATTTTCCGTACATCGTTTGATTGATATTTACTTTTTAGTCCCTAAAATTGACCTAATTTGCATTTTGCATTCCTAATTACATTAAAAATAACAAAAAAATTGTCTCTCGAACAACATGCATGAACTTTGATAGACAAATTTCTAGGTTGTTCCTTTGCCTCCTTGAGTTCGACCCTGGGACTTGCCCAAGTAAAATAAACATATAACCACATTGATTAAAATTGACTAAATTTCTTGTGGTTATTTCTTGATCGATTCCGATTGCCTGACAATGATAAATTCAACATTAATTTAAACATATGTAATTCCTCATATATGACGTAGGAAAATACAGACTCATCAGCAATCAAAGATCATATTTGGTTGAGACATCCGAGTGGGTAATACTTGTTCAAGAAAGCGGACCCCAACTCTTTCCAAGTAGTGACAACCCTTCTCAAGTGGTTGATCCAGTATAGCGCCTTGTCCATAAGACTGAATGGGAAGCTTGTCATCTTCACTACCTCTAATGGGATGTTTGGGTAGTGTATAGTGCCACAAATGTAATAAAACTGTTGGAGGTGTACATATGGTTCTTCATTTATGTGTCCGTTGAATATTGGGAGAAGTGGCAAAATAGTGGGTTTAAGCTAAAAATGCCCATGAATCGTAGGGATTTTAATCCATGAGTTTTCCTATCCTGCCCTTGGATTATAGGCATCCTTCAATGTAAGTTTATCCAATGGTTCAAGTAGTGGATCATCTCCTCCCGCATTCCCACCTTCTCCAGGGTTTCTATTCTCCTCTCTCCTCTCTTGTCTATCCTGCCTCTGCTCGATGATCATATCTCTCAATCTGACTTGCATGTCAACTTGTTCATTTAATTGTGCCTGAATGGCATGTATGGAGGCTAACATGGTGCCTTTGATCTCGCTTTGCTCAGCCATAGAATCCTTGCCCTTAGGTGGCATCAAGTGCATGGTCTTTGTTTCTGTAAGTACACGACACTAGATTAGTCCTCGAGAATGATGAAATCTCAAATGATAGTTCAAGATTAGAGTAAATCTTGAACAATGAATGGATTGATGATGTGAATGGTGAAGTGGAGAAAGAGGAATACTCGGGATGTGAGTCTTTCGAATAGAAAATGAACGGTTTGGAGTGTGAAATGATTTTGCAAAGTCCCAATGAGAAATGCTCCAATCCGACATCTTCGATTTCAAGAGGAACGATCCGAGGACACGAAGGTCAACACAAGGTGAAAGTGAGAAAAAGGCGCGAAGAATGCATAAGGATCTCTAGCACTAGCAAACAAACACAATACAAACCCTCGATTGACCAATTGGACTCAAGTAGAGACCGTAAAAGTTCGGTATTTTATCTTTTCAGTTTTAAGTTTAGTGAATCTACAAGAAGTTGCTCGCTACCAAATACACAAGGTGAGTCGTCGCTATCGCCCAACGTATGTCTTCAAACCTCCCCAATCAGTGGTACCATCTTCCCGGGATGATGGGATCAATATCAGGCCTAAAGGGAGGTAGGAGGCTTAGCACACAAAAAATGATTTTCTATGGCCAGAGACAAGTGCTTATAGTCGCAACCATACACTAAAAAGTGATGTACATGTACTTAAGGCATAAGCCTAGGGATTTAGGCTCTATCCATATGGACGCATCCTCACCCACTCTATCTGGAGGCACGTGGGAAATTAGGCAAAGAGAGAGAGATACGTGAGTGGAGTGGAGGTAGCAGGTAGCCTGAGTAGTTGATCCAAGTCAACAAGGCCGAGTCGACCAATCAAAGGGCCTGTGGAATAGGACAAAAAAGGGAAGAAGACAAAAAAATCAATAAATGGTTAAATAAATAATTTAAAAATCGAAAATGAATTTAAAAAATAAATAATGTAAATTAAAATTTTAAGAATAAAATAAAGTTAATTTAGGTTATTTTGAATTAATTACATAAGGTATTCACAAGGTTCAAATAAATAAAAGGTATCATTTATAGGTATGTATACCTATATGTACAAGATTTTGATTTTTAATTAATTATTTATAGGAATATATACATAACTTACTATTTTATTTATTTTCAATATTTTACAAGGGTTTTAATGAAAATTTTTATTATTTTTAGGAATTAATTTATTATGTTAAATAAAAAGGTATGTGTACAATGTATACATAGTAATATCGATACAATATTACATGATTTTATTTTTGTTGATTTTTTATTTTATAATTTTTATTTATATTTTATATAAATCAAATACAATATTTACAATTGATTAAAATTATAATATTTGCAAATATGCACAAGAAAAATAAAAATTAAATAACATACATAATATACATAGGTATAATATATAATAGCATCCCAATTTACCACATTTCACAACTTAACTCTGATTTTTATGAAATCACCTCCATTTTAAATATTATTTAATTTGGAGTACAATGAAAATGAGTTTGATGAATTTGGATTTTTTGGTGTATAAAATAATGATCTTGAAAGTTGAGTTTTGTAGCTTTTGGAGTGTTGTTATTTACACAATATACACAAATTTTTATTGCAGTTATTTTTAATATTTAAGAAAGAATTGTATTTACTATTTTCAAGAACAAACCATTTTTATTTGAAAAGAATTTAGTAATGAATAAATTAAATAAAAGAATTTATATTAGAGACTATATTGAACAGATGATGAGTATAAACAAGTGAATATTGATTTTGGGTATTTAGGCTGTATCTCCACCTACTTTATTCCTTGTCGATCAGGTCAAGTCTTGACCATCTCGTGGGGTCTGAGTCAGCATGTATCTATTACATATATATAGTATTTGTTTTCTTTATTTTTCCTTTACTTCTTTAATTATTTATTTAGGTTAAAATAGTGATAAATAAATAATATGCACACAAGAGTTAGGGTTAGAAAAATAATGGATTTATTGATATTTACAGGTATTTTATAAGGTATTTTAAGCTAAAATAAATGAATAAAGATGATGAAATGCATATTTTCACCGGTGTCAAGTGTTAAAGGCTCATGGCTATGGGTGGTCCTCTCAAAGATGGTCGATAAGTGGGCGTGGAGGCGGTGTGGGACCTTTTATGGGCAGTTGGCCTCAACGAAATGGGCAGAGAGGAAAGCAGGTTGGATTAGGTTTGTGGCACAACAGTTGGCGTGAGCGGAAGGCGTGGTCAAGAGATCAACTATACGAAAAGTATTTTGGTGGTACTCTATAGATATAAAATATCAAATTTTTTATTAGATAAAATATAGAATAAATACTTACAACTTAATCTAATTTTTTTTATTTTTAATAATTAAGAAAAGAAGGAAACAAAAAGGTGCATATGTACAGACTATATATGCATACTCATGTTGATTTATTTTCTTTGATTTTTGCTTACATTTTTATTTGGAAATTTACACAATTTATTAAAACAATAATCAATGAAAATAAATCCAAAAAAAGTAAACGAATGTTATTTTTATATATGAATTAATAAGGTCAAATCGGTCAATATATACAATGTACAATGAGGCTCCAAAATCAAAGTTTCACATAGGAACTGCAATGCTTTTGAATTTGGTATTATTTTATAGTAATTGAACATACATTAATTCAAAGATTAGAGGTTCATAGGAGATTGTATGAGAGAGATATTCACATTTACGGGTTTTTTTCTCAAAAATGGGGTTCGGGTTTTATTAGACAAATATACAAGTTAGTATTTTTTTGGTATTTTTCTTTTATTAATGTTAGTATTATGTACATACCAAAGTTGTTTTTATTTGGTTTTTAGTTAGTAGAAAATAATTAAAAATTATGGGAGAAAGATCTATGCAACATGATGCTAAGATAAATTTTGTGGAATTTTTAATGTTATTTTGCTCATTTTTATTTTATTTTTATCATGCAAAATAAATGCAGGCACACAGGGGTATAAATGCAATTAATGTTTGCAAACCTAATGATAACACATGAAATCTACAAGTATAAAAATGCAAAAAGTCCACGAAAACACGTGCACAGGCACGTGAGCCTCCCTGGACAGAACCAAAACATAATATTTTATTTTTAGGGTCTAATTAATAACATAAACATGGAAACTATATATTGAAAATAACCCAAGAAATCACGTGCTAGGTACACTTGTAGTTCAAATAGGACAAAATGCAATTAAAATAAAAGCGAGGGTCATAAGTGCAAATGTTCAAAACATTACATTCAGACATGTGCCCCTCTGGGAATTATTTACAAAATGAAATAAATGAAGGTGGTTTCATGCAAATATACCCTTCAATGAAATGGAGCTCTAGACAGTCGTGATGCTTTGTAGATCTGATCCAACAGCTGAAAGTGGCTCGTATGTGAATGGCATCAGTTAGATCTGGAAGCTTTGATTAACGATGACCTTTAGGGCTTTTAGAATGGACTAGATCGACTCTGGAGCCATCGTTCTTAATCGTGCAATGCTGGAAGGTGTTGGACGAACTGGGAATAAGGCAGTCTCAGGCGACATCGATCGAGAAGATCTTGGTCGTCCTCCTCCTAAGTTATCCTCTGAGAGTTGTTGCAGCTGCGTGTGGCAACGCTCTTCTAAACTGATGACTTCACGGTGGACGGAAACTATGAGATCACAATCTGGGTCTGGGAGGATTCTGCTTCAAATGGACCTCGACCGGGTTTTGTAAGCTCTCTTGTGCTCTCCTTAGCTCTACAATGCAATGATGGTGCTCGGAGGATCTCCCCATCCACTTTTACCAGCAGGAAAGCAGAAAAAATCATCAATGGGAGTAAGCTTCGACGAAAGTGATCAGAAGAGGAGTTGATCCTCAGATCACGAGTAATCTGATGGTCATAAGATGTGATAGGAGGTGGTGATGGTCGGGGCGAAGGTGTATGCTTAGTCAGAATTGAAGATGGTTGAACAGAACACCTCTGATCTTGCAGATTGGAGGTTGAAGGTGATAATTGGATTTTGATAATTATAGTAATTAAAAGTGAAATGACAGAAAAAATCTAAGGATGGGAACTATGAGTACCTAGGGAATGAAAAGGTGGAGTGAAATCACCTCAATCTGCGGTTGGGGTAGAGTGGTGGAACGTGGCAGAGGACTCCGGCTGCATTGTTGGATGGTGTCCTTCAACTCCCCTATCATCGAAGAAGACCTATCCCACTCGATCTCAAGTATTTTCGAGCAAAAAGATGGATCAACTCGTCACCAGAGGGAAGGGGGAATATTTGTAGGCATGGCTCTGATGAAGGTTTGAATTCAAGAGCACGGGCGAATCAAGGCATGAAGGGTGGATGCGAGGCCTTGAAGATGAAGAGGGTTGAATGGGATGTAACTTTGGAGAAGGCACCTGTACAATAGGACAAAATAGGAAAGAAGACAAAAAAATCAATAAATGGTTAAATAAATGATTTAAAAATTGAAAACAAATTTTAAAAAATTAATAATGTACAGAAAAATGTTAAGAATAAAATAAAGCTATTTTAGTTGGTTTTTATTTAATTAAATAAGGAATTTATAAAGGTTAAAATAAATAAAAGGTATCATTTATAGGTATGTATATGTAAAAGATTTTGATTTTTAACTAATTATTTATAGGAATATATACATAATTTAATATTTTATTAATTTACAATATTTTGGAAGAGTTCTAATGAAATTTTTATTTTATTTTAGGAATTATTTATTAGGTTAAATAAATAGGTATGTGTATAGTGTATATATAGTAATACCTATACAATATATACATGATTTTATTTTTGTTGATTTTTGATTTTGCAATTTTTATTTGTATTTTATATAAATCAAACACAATATTTACAATTATGTAAAAATACAATATTTACAAATATACACAAGAAAATAAATAATTAAATAACATACATAATAAACATAGGTATAATATACAATAGCATCCCGACTTCCACATTTCACACCTTAACTCTGATTTTAATGAAATCATAAACTTTTTAAAGATTATTTAATTTGGAGGATATGAAAGTGAGTTTGATGATTTTGGAATTTTGATGGATAAAATAATGATCTTTAAAGTTAAATTTTGTAGCTTATGGAGAGTGTTGTTATTTACACAATATACACAGATTTTTATTGTAATTATTTTTATTATTTACAAAAGAGTTTTATTCACCATTTTTAAGATGAAATAATTTTATTTGAAAAGAATTTATTAAATAATAAATTAAATAAAATAATGTGCATTATAGACAATATTGTACACATGATGAATATATACAAGAGTATATTGATTTTTAATATTTAGGTTGTATCTTCCCCCTACTTTATTCCACGTCAATCAGGTCAAGTCTTGACCTTCTCACGAGGTATGAGTCAGCATGTATCTATTACAAATATACAATATTGGTTTTCTTCATTTTTCCTTTAGTTCATATGTATTAAGGTTAAATAGTCATAAATAAACAATATGTACACAAGAATTAGGGTTAGTAAAAGAATTTATTTATTTATATTCGCAGGTGTTTTATAAGGGATTGTAAGCTAAAATAAATGAATAAAGATGATGAAATGCATATTCATCACCGGTGTCAAGAGCTAGAGGCTCATGGCTATGGGTGATCCTCTCAGAGATGGTGGATAAGTGGTCGAGGAGGTGGCACAAGCCCTTTTATGGCATGGTTGGTCTCCAGGAAATGGTCATAGAGGAAAGCAGGTTGGATTGGGTTCGTGGCATAGCAATTAGTGTGAGCGGAAGGCGCGGTCAAGAGATCAACTATACGAAAAGTATTTTGGTGGTACTCTATAGATATAAAATATTGAAATTTTGTATTTTGCATTTTTTGTCATTTTTTAAATAAGAGGGAAATATAAATAAAATTAGATAAAATATAGAATAAATATTTACAACTTAATCTAATTTTTTTATTTTTAGTAATTAAGAAAAGAAGGAAATAAGATAAAGGGATATATGTACATAATATATACGCATACTCATGTTGATTTATTTTCTTTGATTTTTGCTTATATTTTTACTTGGATTTTTACACAATTTATTAAAACAATAATCAAAGAAAAGAAATGCAAAAAAATAAGTCAAGGAGGGTTACTTTTATACAAGAAATAATAAGGACAAATTGGTCAATATATACGATGTACAATGAGGCTCCAAAACCCAAGTTTCACAGGGAAACTCTAATTCTTTTGAATTCGGTATTATTTTATAGATAATTTAACATACATTACTTCAAAGAGTAGGCGTTCATAGGAGAGTGTATGAGAGAGATATTCACATTTACGGCTTTTTATCTCGAAAATGGGGTTCGGGTTTTATTAGACAAATATACAAGTTAGTATTTATTTTGATATTTTTCTTTTATTAGTGTTCATAATATATATACATTATACCTACTTTTATTTTGTTTTGAGATAGTGAAAAATAATAAAATTTTATGGGAGAAAGATCTATGCAACATGAAGCTGAGATAATTTTTGTTGAATTTTTAGTGTTATTTTACTCATTTTTATTTGACTTTTATCATCAAAATAAATGCAGGTACAACAGGGTATAAATGCAACTATTTAATGTTTGCAGAATAAATGATAACACATGAAATCTACAGGGCTAAAAATGCAAAAAGTCCAAGAAAACGTGTTCGTAGGCACGTGAGCCACACTGCACAACACCAAAACATAAATATTTTATTTCTGGGGTTAATTAATAACATAAACAGGGAATGTTAACCCAAGAAATCACATTCTCAGGCACGCTTGCAGTTCAAATAGAACAAAATGTAATTAAAATAAAAGAAAGGGTTGTAAATGCAAATGTTCAAAACATTACATTCAGACACGTGCCCCTCTAGGACTTATTTGCAAAATGAAATAACTACAGGGGGTTGTGCACTAATATACCATTTAATGGCGTTGAGATCTAAATAGACGTGATGCTCTGTAGATCTGTTCCAAACGACTGAAAGTGGCTTGCGCGTGAATGGCATCGATTAGATCTCAAAGCATTGATCAACGACGTCCCATGGGGATTTTTGAAACAAACAAGATCGACTCTGAACCAGCCGTTATTTATTGTGCGGTGCTAGAGGCTGCTGGATGAACTGGGAACAAGGTGGTCTCTAGCAAACTTCGATCAAGAAGATCTCGGTCGTCCTCCACTTAAGTAATACTCTGAGAGGTGTTGCAGCTGCTTGGTGACACTTTACTAACTTGATGGATTCAGGGTGGATGAAAATGATGAGATCATGATCTGGAGGTCTGGGAGGATTTTGCTTCAAATATACCTCGACCTGGTTCTATAAGCTCTCTCGTGCTCTCCTTAGCCCTTTCAATGCAATGATGGTGCTCGGACGATCTCCCCAGCCACTTTTATTAGCAGGAAAGCAGGAAAAATGGTGATTGAGTGGAAGCTCGGCGAAGGTGGTCGGAAGAGGAGCTGATCCTCATATCACGAGCAATCTTATGGTGATCAGATGTGATAGGAGGTGGAGAAGGTCAGGGGAAAGGTGTATGTGTAGTCGGAGTTGAAGATGATTAAACATAACACCTTTGATCTAGTAGATCTGAGGTTGAAGGTGATAATTGGATTATGATAATTACTGGAATTAAAAGTAAAATGACAGAAAAGAAATCTAAGGAAGGGAATTACTAGTACCTAGGGAGTTGAAAAGGCAGAGAGAATCGCCTCAATCTGCAATTGCGGTAGAGTGGTTGAATGCAACGGAGGACTTCGACTGCGTTGTTGGATGTTGTCCTTCAAGCTTCAAATCACCCTCCCGATTGGAGATCAACTCCCCTATCACCGAAGAACTCTCCCAGTCGATCTCGGGGATTTTTCGGGCTAAAAGAGGGATCAACTCATCACCAGAGGTGGAGGGGAAATCATTTATAGGTGTGGCTCCGACGAAGATTTGAAATCAAAAGCACAAACAAATCAAGGCGTGATTGGTGGATCTGAGGCGTTGTGGCAATGAAGAGGGTTGAATGGGAAGTAACTTTGGAGAAGGAAGTAGAGGGATTTAATGATTAAAGGTGTGTCGTAAATTAGGCGAAGAGAGAGATACACAAGCAGAGCAGAGTTAGCGAGTAGCCTGAGCATTTGACCCGAGTCAATAAAACCCTGGTCGACCAATCAGAGTGCCTACAGAATAAGGCAAAATAGGAGAGAAGACAAAAAATCAATAAATGATTGAATAAATTATTTAAAAAATCTAAAATGAATTTAAAAAAAATAAATAATGTAAAAAAATGTAAAGAATAATATAAAGTTAATTTACGTGATTTTTAATTAATTAAATATGGTATTTATAAGGGTTAAAAATAAATAAAAGGTACCATTTTATATGTATGTATACCTATATGCACATGATTTTGATTTTTAGTTAATTAATTATAAGAATATATACATAATGTAACATTTTATTTAATTTAGAAGGGTTTTAATGAAATTCTTATTTGATCTTTAGGAATTAATTGATAGGTTAAATGAATAGGTATATGTACAGTGTTTACATAGTAATACCTATACAATATATACGTGATTTTATTTTGTCGATTTTTTATTTCATAATTTTTATTTTTATTTTATATAAATCAAATACAATATTTACAATTAACTAAAAGTATAATATTGACCAATATCCACAAGAAAATAAATAATTAAATAACATAACATAATATACAAAGGTATATATACAATAGCATCCTAATTTGGCCACATTTCACACCTTACTCTGATTTTATGAAATCACCTCCATTTTAAAGATTATTTTTGGAATACAATGAAAGTGAGTTTGATGAATTTGGAGTTTTAGTGTATAAAATAATAATCTTAAAGTAGAGTTTTGTAGCTTTTGGAGAGTGTTGTTATTTTACAAAAAATAAACAGATTTTTATTGTAATTACTTTTATTATTTATAAAAGAATTCTATTCACCATTTTCAAGAAGAAATCATTTTTATTTGAAAAGAATTTAGTAATGAATAAATTAAATAAAATAATGCATATTATAGACAGTATTGTACAGATAATGAGTATTTACAAGTGAATATTGATTTTTGGTATTTAAGTCATATCTCCCCTACTTATTCCATGGAGATCATGTCAAGTTTTGACCTTCTCTTAGGATCTAAGTCAGCATGTATCTATTACATATATACAATATTTATTTTCATTAATTTTCCTTTATTTCATATGTATTTATATTAAAATAATGATAAATAAACAATATGTACAAAAGAATTAGGGTTAGTAAAAGAATGGATTTATTGATATTTGTAGGTATTTTATAAGGGATTTTAAGCTAAAATAAATGAATAAAGATGATGAAATGCATATTCATCACTATTGTCAAGGGCTAGAGGGCCATGGCTATGGGAGGTCCTCTCAGAGGATGTGGATAAGTGGTCGTGGAGACGGCATGGTCCCTTTTATGGGCAGTTAGTCTCGACGAAATGGGCAGAGAGAAAAGCAGGTTGGATTGAGTTTGTGGCACAGTAGTAGACGTGAGCGGAAGGTGCGGTCAAGAGATCAACTGTACAAAAAATTATTTTGGTGGTATTCTGTAGACATAAAATACCGAATTTTTGTATTTTGAATTTTTTGTTATTTTTAAGTACGAGGAAAATAAAACAAAATCAGATAAAATATAGAATAAATATTTACAAGTTAATCTATTTTTTATTTTTAATAATTAAGAATGAAAGATATAAAATAAAGAGGCATATGTACATACTATATAGCATACTCAGGTTGATTATTTTCTTTGATTTTTTCTTATATTTTTACTTGGATGTTAAAACAATTTATTAAAATAATATCAAAGAAAATAAATGCAACAAATAAGTCAAAGAGGGTTATTTTATACATGAAATAATAAGGTCAAATCAGTCAAATATATACGATGTACAATGAGGCTTCAAAACCCAAGTTTCACATAGGAACTCCAATTCTTTTGAATTTGGTATTATTTGTAGATAATTGAACATACATTAATTCAAAGAGTAGGGGGTTCATAGGAGAGTGTATGAGAGAGATACTCACATTTATGGCTTTTTATCTCAAAATGGGGTTCTCGTTTTATTAGACAAATATAAAAGCTAGCATTTTTTGGTGTTTTTCTTGTATTAATGTTAGTAATATGTACACAATAATGTTGATTTTATTTTATTTTGAGTTAGTGAAAAATAATTAAAAATTATGGGAGAAAGATCTATGCAACATGAACTAAGATAATTTTTGTGGAATGTTTAATGTTATTTTGCAAAAATTTTTTGAGTTTTATCATGCAAATAAATGTAGGAACACAGGGGTATAAAATGCAATTATTTAATGTTTGCAAAATAAATGATAACACGTGAAATCTATGGGGAAAATGCAAAAAGACCAAGAAAATGTGTACGTCAGGCACGTGAGCCTCATGGGACAGGCACCAAAACATAAATATTTTATTTCCATAGTCTAATTAATAACAAAAACATGGACAATTTATATTGCAAATAACCAAGAAATCACGTGCTAGGCACGCTTGCAGTTCAAATAGGACAAATTGCAATTAAAATAAAAGAGAGGGTCATAAGTGCAAATATTGAAAACATTACATTAATCGTGTGCCCCTCTAGGACTTATTTGCTAAATCCAATAACTGCAGGGGGTTGTGCACAAATATACCCTTTAATGATGTAGAGCTCTAAATAGACGTGATGCTATGCATATCTAATCCAACTGCTGAAAGTGTCTCGGGCGTGAATGGCATCAATTAGATCTCAAAGCATTGATCAACATAATCCTTTGGGGCTTTTTGAACGAACTAGATCAACTCTAAACAGATCAACTCTAAACCAGTCGTTATTACTCGTGCGGTGCTAGAGGTTGCTGAACAGACTGGGAACAAGGCGGTCTCTGGCAAACTTCGATCGAGATGATCTCAGTCGTCCTCCACCTAAGTCATCCTATGAGAGGTGTTGCAACTTCCTGTGGTGACGCTCTACTAACTTGATGGTTTCAGGGTGGAGGAAAACGACGAGATCACGATCTGGAGGTCAGGGAGAATTCTGCTTCAAATTAACCTCGTCCTGGTTCTGTAAGCTCTCTCGTGCTCTCCTTAGACCTGCAATGCAATGATGGTTCTCAGAGGATCTCCCTAGCCACTTTTATTAGCAGGAAAGCAGGAAAAATGGTGAATGGGTTGAAGCTTCGGCGAAGGTGGTTGGAAGAGGAGCTTATCCTCATATCACAAGTAATCTGGTGGTGATCAGATGTGATAGGAGGTGGAGAAGGTTGGGGCAAAGGTGTATGCGTGGTCGGAGTTGAATATGGTTGAATGAAACACCTCCGATCTTGCTGATCAGAGGTTGAAGGTGATAATTGGATTTTGATAATAATAGGAATTAAAAGTAAAATGGTAGAAAAGAAATCTAAGGAAGGGAACTATGCATACCTAAGGAGTGAAAAGGTGGAGCGTAATCGCCTCAATCTGCAACTGCAGCAGAGTAGCGGAACACGATGGAGGACTTCGGCTGCGTTGTATGATGGTGTCCTTCAAGCTTCAAATCACCCTCCTTATCTTAGATCAACTCCCCTATCACCGAAGAAGACCTCTCCCAGTCAATCTCAGAGATTTTCGGGCTAAAAGATGGATCAATTTGTCACCGGAGGTGGAGGGGGAACATTTATAGTCGTATCTCCAACGACAGCTTGAATTCAAAAGCATGAGCGAATCAAGGCATGTTTGCTGGATCCGTGGCATTGGCGATGAAGAGGGTTGAATGTGATGTAGCTTTGGAGAAGGAAGCGAAGGGAGTTAATGAATAGAGGCACGTGGGAAATTAGGCGAAGATAGAGAGATACGTGAGCGGAGCGGAGTTGGCGTATAGACTGAGCAGTTGACCCAGATCAACAAACACGATTCGATCAATCAAAGCATCGCGGAATAAGACAAAAAAGGAAAGAAGACAAAAAATCATTAAACGATTGAATAAATTATTTAAAAATCGAAAATGAATTTTAAAAAATAAATAATGTAAAGAAAAATGTCAAGAATAAAAAAAAGATAATTTAGGTATTTTTAATTAATTAAAAAAGGTATTTATAAGGGTTAAAATAAATAAAAGGTATTATCTATAGGTATGTATACCTGAATGAACAAGATTTTGATTTAATTATTTATAGGAATATATACATAATTTATTATTTTATTAATTTACAAGGGTTTTAATGGAATTTTTTTATTTGTATGGACTATTTTATTAGGTTAAATAAATAGGCATATGTACAGTGTATACATAGTAATACCTATACAATATATACTTGATTTTATTTTTGTTTATTTTTTTATTTTGTAATTTTTTTGTATTTTATACAAATCAAATGAAATATCTACAATTAATTAAAAATACAATATTTACAAATATGCAAAAGAAAATAAATAAATAACATACGTAATATAGGTATAATATATAATAACATCCCAATTTGTCACATCTCCACCTTAACTCTAATTTTATGAAATCACCTCCATTTTAAAGATTATTTAATTTGGAGTACAATGAAAGTGAGGTTGATGAATTTGGAGTTTGGATGGATAAAATAATGATCTTGAAAATTGAGTTTTGTAGCTTTTGGAGAGTGTTGTTATCTACACAATATACACAAATTTTTATTGCAACTATTTTTATTATTTACAAAAGAATTTTATTCACCATTTTTCAGAAGAACTCGTTTTTATTTGAAAAGAATTTGGTAATGAATAAATTAAATAAAAGAATGTGCATTATATACAGTATTGTACATATGATGAATACATACAAGTGAATATTGATTTTTGGTATTTAGGTCATATCTCCCCCTACTTTAGTTCGTGTTGATCATGTCAAGTTTTGACCTTCTCACATAGTCTGAGTCAGCATGTATCAATTACATATACAGTATTTATTTTCTTTTTTTCCTTTAGTTCATATGTATTTTTATTAAAATAGTAATAAATAAACAATATGTACATAAGAATTAGGGGTGGTAAAAGAATAGATTTATTGATATTGGCAGGTGTTTTATAAGGGATCTTAAGCTAAAATAAATGAATAAAGATGATGAAATGTATATCCATCACAGGTGTCAAGAGCTAGAGGCTCATGCCTATGGGCGGTCCTCTTAGAGATGGTGGATAAGTGGGTGTGGAAGCGGCATGGGCCCTTTTATGGGCAGTTGGCCTCGACGAAATGGGCAGAGAGGAAAGCAGGTTGGATTGGGTTCGTGGCACAACAGTTGGCGCGAGCAGAAGGCGCGGTCAAGAGATCATCTATACGAAAAGTATTTTTACGGTACTCTAAGTATAAAATACTAAATTTTTATATTTTGCATTTTTTGTCATTTCTAAATATGGGGAAAATAAAAATGAAATCGGATAAAATGTAGAATTAATATTTACAACTTAATCTATTTTTTTATTTTTAATAATTAAGAAAAGAAGGAAATAAAATAAAGGGCATATGTAAAGACTAAATACGCATACTCAAGTTGATTTAGTTTCTTTGATTTTTGCTTATATTTTTACTTAGATTTTTACACAATTTATTAATACAATAATCAAAGAAAACAAATGCAAAAAAATATGCCATAGATGGTTATTTTTATACATGAAATAATAAGGTCAAATCGGCCAACATATACAATGTACAATGCGTCTCCAGAAACCAAGTTTCACAAAGGAACTTCAGTTCATTTGGATTTGGTATTATTTTGTAGATAATTGAACATACATTACTTCAAAGAGTAGGGGTTCATAGGAGAGTATATGAGAGAGATATTCACATTTACGACTTTTTTGTCTCAAAAATGGAGTTCGAGTTTTATAGACAAATATACAAGTTAGTATTTTTTGGTATTTTTCTTTTATTAATGTTAGTAATATGTACACAATAGAGTTGATTTTATTTGGTTTTTAGTTAGTGAAAAATAATTAAAAATGTTGGCAGAAAGAAATATGCAACATGAAGCTAAGATAATTTTTGTGGAATTTTTAATGCTATTTTGCTAATTTTTATTTAATTTTTATTATGCAAAATAAATGCAGGTACACCGTGGTATAAATGCATTTATTTAATGTTTGCAAACTAAATGATAACTTGTGAAATCTACAGGGATAAAAATGGAAAAAGTCTAAGAAAACACGTATGTAGGCACGTGAGCCTCTTTGGATAGGACGATAACATAAATATTTTATTTCCAGGGTCTAATTAATAACATAACATGGAAATTTTATATTATAAATAACCCAAGAAATCAGGTGCTAGGCACGTTTGCAGTTCAAATTAGACAAAATGCTATTAAAATAAAAGTGAGGGTCGTAAGTGCAAAAACCATTACATTAAGACGCGTGCCCCTCTAGGACTTATTTGTAAAATGAAATAACTGCAGGGGGTTGTGCGCAAATATATCCTTTAATGACGTGGAGCTCTAGATAGACGTGATGCTATTCAGATCTGATCCAACGGCTGAAAGTGGCTCATGTGTGAATGGCGTCGATTAGATCTTGATGTTTTGATCAACATCAGCCTTTGGGGCTTTTTGAACGGACTAGATCGACTCTGGAGTGGTCGTTCTTTATCGTGTGGTGTTGGAGGCTATTGGATGAACTGGGAAGAAGGCAGTCTTAGACAAACTTCGATCTAGAGGATCTCGGTCGTCCTCCACCTAAGTCGTCCTTAGAGAGGTGTTGCCGCTGCAAGTGGCGGCGCTCTACTAACCTGATGGTTTCACGGCGGACAGAATTGATGAGATCATGACTGGGAGGATTCTACTTCAAATGGACCATGACCTGGTTCTGTAATCTCTCTCATGTTCTCCTTATCCTTGTAATGCAATGATGCTGCTCGGAGGATCTTCCCAACCACTTTTATTAGCAGGAAAGCTGGAAAATGGTGAACAAGCGAAAGCTCCAACAAAGGTGGTCAAAAGAGGAGTTGATCCTCATATCATGAGCAATCTGATGGTGATCAGATGTGATAGGAGGTGGAGAAGGTCTGGGCAAATGTGTATGTGTAGTCGGAGTTAAAGATGGTTGAACATAACATCTCCGATCTTGCAGATCGGAGGTTGAAGTACATAATTGGATTTTGATAATTACAGGAAGTAAAAGTAAAATGACAGAAAAGAAATATAAGGAAGGGAACTACGAGTACCTAGGGAGTAAAAAGGTTGAGAGAAATCACCTCAATCTGCGGCTGCGGTAGAGTGGCGGAATGTGGCGGAGGACTCCAGAAGCATTGTTGGATGGCATCCTTCAAGCTTCAAATCACCCTCCCGATCAGAGATCAACTCCCCTATCACTGAAGAAGTCCTCTTCCACTCGATCTCGGGGATTTTTGGGCCAAAAGATGGATCACTCTTCAATGGAGGTGGAAAGGGAATAATTACATGCATGGCTCTGACGAAGGCTTGAATTGAAAAGCACGAGCAAATCAAGGCGTGATTGGTGGATCCGAGGCATTGGTGATGAAGAGGGTTGAATGGGATGTATCTTTGGAGAAGAAAGAAGAGTGAGTTAATGACAAGAGGCGCATGGGAAATTAGGTGAAGAGAAAGAGATATGCGAGCGGAGCGGAGTTAGCGGGTAGCCTGAGCTGTTGACCCGGGTCAACAAACTCGGGTCGACCAATCGAATCACCCACGGAATAGGACAAAATAGGGAAGAAGACAAAAAATCAAGAAATGGTTAAATAAATGATTTAAAAAAATATGAATTGAAAAAATAAATAATGTAAAGAAAATATTAAGAATAAAATAAAGTTAACTTAGGTGATTTTTAGTTAATTAAATAAATTATTTACAAGGGTTAAATTAAATAAAAGGTATCACTTATACGCATTTATACCTATATGTACAAGATTTTAATTTTAATTAATTATTTATAGGAATTTATACAAAATTTAATATTTTATTAATTTACAATAATTTACAAGGGTTTTAATGAAATTTTATTTGATATTTAGGAAGTAATTTATTAGGTTAAATAAATAGGTATATGTATAGTGTATACATAGTAATACCTATATAATATATACATGATTTTATTTTTGTTGATTTTTTATTCTGTAATTTTGATTTGTATTTTATAGAAATCAAATACATTTTTTAATATAAATAAAAATATAATATTTACAAATATGCACAGGAAAAAATAACAAATAACATACATAATATACATTGGTATAATATACAATAACATCCCAATTTGCCACATTTCACACCTTAACTCTGATTTTATGAAATCTCCTCCATTTTAAAGATTATTTAATTTGGAGTAAATTGAAAGTGAGTTTGATGAATTTGGAGTTTTAGTGGATAAAATAATGAACTTGAAAGTTCAGTTTTGTAGCATTTGGAGAGTGTGGTTATTTACACAATATACACAGATTTTTATTGCAATTATTTTTATTATTTAGAAAAGAATTTTATTTACCTTTTTCGTGAAGAAATCTTTTTTATTTGAAAATAATTTAGTAATGAATAAATTAAATAAAAGAATGTGTATTATAGAAAGTATTGTACATATGAAGAATATATAAAACAAAATATTGATTTTCGGTATTTAGGTTGTATCTCCCCCTACTTTATTCCTTGTCAATCGGGTGAAGTCTTGACCTCCTCGCGGGGTCTGAGCCAGCATGTATCTATTACATATATACAATATTTTTTTATTTTCCTTTACTTCTTTATTTATTTATTTAGGTTAAAATAGTGATAAATAAATAATATGTACACAAGAATTAGGGCTATTAAAAGAATGGATTTATTAATATTAACATGTGTTTTATATTTTAAGCTAAAATAAATGAATGAAGATGATGAAATCCATAATCATCACCGGTGTCAAGAGCTAGTGGCCCATGGCTATGGGAAGTCCTCTCAGAGATGGTGGATAAGTGGGCATAGAGGCGTCACTTGCCCTTTCTATTGGCGGTTGGCCTTGACGAAATGGGTAGAGAGGAAAGCAAGTTGGATTGGGTTCGTGGCACAACAGTTGGCACAAGCGGAAGGCACAATCAAGAGATCAATTGTACGAAAAGTATTTTGCTGGTACTCTATAGATATAAATATTGAATTTTTTTATTTTAAAATTTTTTGTCATATTTAGATAAGGGGAAAATAAAAAAATTAGGTAAAATCTAGAATAAATATTTACAACTTAATCTATTTTTCTATTTTTAATAATTAAGAAAAGAATGAAATAAAATAAAGGGGAATATGTACATACTATATATGCATGCCTAGGTTGATTTATTTTCTTTTATTTTTGCTTATATTTTTAATTGAATTTTTACAAAATTTATTAAAACAATAATCAAAGAAAATAAATGCAAAAAAAGTCAAAGAGGGTTACTTTTTGACATGAAATAATAAGGTCAAATCAGTTCATATATACAATGTACAATGAGGCTCCAAAACCCAAGGTTCACATAGGAAATCCAATTCTTTTGAATTTGGTATATTTTGTAGATAATTGAATATACATTAATTCAAAGAGTAGGGGTTCCTTGGAGAGTGTATGAGAGAGATATTCACATTTACGACTTTTTATCTCAAAAATGGGGTTCGAGTTTTATTCGACAAATATACAAGTTAGTATTTTTTGGTATTTTTCTTTTATTAATGTTAGTATTGTGTACACAATAAAGTTGATTTTATTTGGTTTTGAGTTAGCGAAAAATAATTAAATATAGAGGAAGTTAGGGTAATTACATGTGATAATGTACAAGGGAGTTTAGGATTCTTATTTATGCATATAAGCATGCTAAAATATAGGTATTATTTATAAGTGCATGAATAATAATAATAATGCAAAATAGATGATTAAATGCAACTAAATACTTCAGAACGGAACCCTATTTTCATATTTTAGAGTGATGAATCACATATTCATTAGTATGTCCTGGCCTTCAGTTTCCACAATGTGTGAGGTCAAACCTCCCTTCAAATAGTATTAGAAAAAAATTATATGATTCAGATTGCATCTGGGTCTAACGAACAATAGGAAATAGTTTCCCATTTGCGGGTACGTTGTTTCTACGAAAACATTCAAATTTTGAATGATTTGATGACATATGATGTTTTGTGTTCACCTCTTTTTGCAACAGTAATTTTGGGATATTTATGATGTCTAGATGATCTGAACTTGCACCCAAAAGTCCCACCAAAAATTGCTAACATTTGGGCGAAGATTCGGATGTTAAAAGTGCTTGCAGACTCTGATTTTTCTCAAAGACATATCTTGTAATTATGGAATATTTTATACTAGTTAAGGTTCATATAACACTATTAAATAATGATTATATCAATAACCAAGTCTCTAATTAATATGAAGAAGTTTCCAATGATTCCGACTATGCAACCTCGAGAAATTGGATTTCTCCATAGGTGGAGTTGGAAGAGAACTTGATTAAAAAATGATGACTTGTTTTTCTTATTTTCAAACTAAGCATTGATGAGAATATAATTGATATATTGACATAACGAGTTGGACCTAATATTTTTGAGGTCACAAAGAATATTAAATCTATATTATATGATACCTTCCAATTTGAAGTGTGATGGTCGCAACTTGGAAATTAAGAACATGATATCATTATGTCTTTGCTTGGTTGTATGAAATAATTAAAATGTCTGTCTATTTCATCTTTCCATTTCATTTAAATGGTTTATGTGATGAATAGTACTTCAATATCGTCTTAACTGTTCGATTACAATTTGATTTTTTTCATATCAATTTCACTCAGTACTGATTTTGTGTTCAAGCATGGCTTGTTGTGGTAGTTAAATAATTAGAACCTTCAAGTTAAGGAAATGTTCCCACCATACATTCCCCATGACATGACCAAAGAATACACACAAACCTTATCTCACTATATATGGTCTATACATTCTCACTGATCTTGTCTCCATGTATCATTATATGTTGTACACAAATCTCTACTAAAACACTATATATGGTCTATACACAAATACTAATTCATTTATCGTTGTTCTTACTATATACGGTCTATACACAAATACTGATTCATTTACAGATATTCTTCTATTTTGGCTTTAAATCTCTAGTAAAACACTTATACATATCACCAACTTGCATGAATTAATGTCTAACATAAATTTGTAATTAGCATGTAAATATATGTATTTAAATCTAAAATAAAAGAATAAAGAAAAGAAAAGAAAAATAAAGGGAGTGTTTGTGATACTAACTAACCTTGAACACTAAGACTAAGTCAAATATTGACTACGTTGACCATGAATAAAGTAGGGGAGATGGGGTGAAATATTGTACAAAAATACCAAAGAAACCCTAACTCTTTTAAACCCAATATATTGTGTAAATAAAATTTCACTATTTTATTTATTACCATAAATTCTTCAAACAATAAAGTGGTCAACAAAAACTGATACAAATTAATGTCTAGAAAATAATAAAAATATTATCCAAGAAAAATCATGCATTTTACACCTGGTACACTCATATGAAAAAGCCCAAAACAGAACTTCATTAATCAAGATCTACTCCATATGAACTCATATTGAACCAACTCGTTTCCATTGTATTTAAAATTAAATTATCTATCAAATGAAGTTGTTTCCTTGAAATTGGAGCTAAGATGCAAAAGCTGGCTTTTCGGGGCACTGTTGTACTTGGGCATCTGTACAAATAGCTAATATTTTATTATTTATATTTTTACAACTCTTATTTTTGAATTATTATATATATATTATATAATACATATTAAAATATAAATAAAAAAACCATTTAAGAAACACCCAAAATGATTAATACATTTAAATGCAGAGGTATATTGTACCTATAGTATAGATACTGGTAATTACTCATACACATAAACAAAACTACTAAAATAACGTAAAAATATGTAAATACAAATTTAATAATATTTTAAATATATAAAATATGGAAATATGGTACTATATATAAAAATACAAAATATTGATATAAATGTATAATATACATGCATATATACCTATATAATAACTTGTAAATATTAATACCTAATTAATAAGATTGTATAAATAAATAAATAAAAATCACCATAAATTAGTTTAAAATAAGAAACATTTTTCATGTTTTCAATTTTTAAATAAAATCATCTACTATTTTATTTCTAATTAACTTTCATTTTTATTTTCTATTTTGCCCTATTGTCGCCTACATGGCCCGATGGGAGACCAAGGTATGTTGACCCCCCGATCAACACCTCCCCGCACGGACCCTAGACCCCTCTTTTGTTTGAAATGTCAACCCGTCTTCTTATCCAATTTTGCACGCCAAATCCATGCCTTCTTTCACCTCAAGACCTTCACCAAACTTATGTGCAGGATAATGCTCTACCACGCCCTAGTGTTTGGTTTCACCTACTGATGAATCCATGACTCATTAACATTCTGTCTGCATTTTGTCTTAAAATCCTTAATAAATACATGTAAATATCCATTAATTTCTATTTTTTTAACAAAATCCTATTCATGAATAAAAATGAACTTTTATGCATTAAAATCATGTAAATAAATAAAAGAATAAAAATAAAGGAAAATTGTAGATATGTACAATATGACTTGTAAAAATAAGATATATTTATAACTTAATCCCTTAGACCAAGTCAGCATGGATTGGTCGACAAATAAATAAGTAGGGGGGATAAGGAAGAAAACAAATAAAAATAATTAATTTCACATCTCTAACACATTCCTTATTAATTATCCAAACTTCAAATATTTTTAATTAATTCATATAAGTCTATTTTTTCACCAAATGCTTCTTCTATTTATTTCTAAAAATGTATAGAAAATTATAAAAATAAGTTAAAAATATTACCTTGTATACATACCAAGAAATCCAACTTGTAAATTTGTCAAAATCCCAACTTCCGAACATCCTAACTTTCTCATACAAACTCCAATTTCTCTCTACTAACTTTTAAAGTTCATAAAACAATATTCTCTAATTAATAAAGGTGATTTCACTAAAATTGGAGTCTATTTGCAAAAAGTCGATTTTGGGACCAAAGTACAATTGAGTTTCTGGGCTATTTTTTTTATTTAGAACACACTATTTATCATTTTGATAATTTTATAATTTCTAATTATTTTTTTGATCTTGTATTTAACCCTAATTTATTTCATAATTTTTGGATTTATTATTTTTAATAAATCAAAAACCTAATTTATCAGTATAAATGAACTGTATACCTTATATACCTATTTATTAATATACATAAATTAATTTATTAAAATCTAAAAAAATTTGTATGTACTTTATTTATTAACCTAATAATTAATATAACATAAAAAATATATTATTCAGTAATTTGTTAAATTAAAAATCTAAAACTTATTTATTAAGTATTATTAATACCTATTTAGTAATATAATATTTATATTTCTTAAAATATTTATTATTTATTAAATTAATTATACCATAATTTAGATAAATTAGTTATTTATAGTTTCTGTTTGTATAACTATTTAAAATAACTTTATTTACTATTATATATATATTCTAAGGTATTAATTGATACTGGTCAACCAAGTGTTGACACGTGCCAACACCTAGTGCCTTCTTCTTCAAGAAGGCAGGCCAGTGGTATGTTTCAACTACCTCCTTTCTCCCATTTCTCCATGCCACCTCATCACCTCTACCTCCAATCTCTACCCTCCATCTTCTTCCTCCAACTACCACCATCCACACCGGCCGTCGATCACCAACTAACTCGCTTCAATCTCCCTATAAAACCATCTCCAAATCTCCATCTCCAACTAACTATTACTAAGCTAACCACTTCCAGCAAAGTCCTGGCCGACAACCCATCTTCTCCGCCATGCTCCGGAGGTGATAGCTCCGCTCGAAATGCCCACGTGGAAAAGGGAAGATCGAAGGAGAGTTCCAGGGCTTCAACACCTCCTTGCAACGCCGCAGCAGCAACGTCCAGCTCCGGCCACCGACCATCGAGCTAAGACCAATAGGAGCGTACCTCCTACTATTCCCAAGTATTCCTTCATTCTTCAACTATTAATTTCTCGAGTTGCGTGCCTTGATTTGACATCCTAAGAGCGTCATTAGTTACCTTAATCATCCTCGTTAGATGCCATAGATTATAATTCGATTCATTTCGCCCCAAATCACCTTCCACTTCGCATATTTCCAGTGATATACATTTCCTAGAAATGAATTTTAGATCTTTAAAAGATTCATTTCTTGGCCGATTTATATTGTGAATCGAGCACACAAAATTTATTTGCAAGTCTATATTCAACTCGGAGCATCAACTATTCATCAGGAGCTCAAACTTTTTGAAGAACAATCGGATCAAAAGGTTTCTTCATCAGCTACCAGACTTGGCTGGACCGTCATTTTCTTTGTCACTCCACCTTCGAGGTCTGCCTCCTCAGAGCTCATTCACCCGCATGTGAGCTCAGAGGGAGAAGGAGTCTCCCTCCTGGCCCTGCAGGAGGCCAAAGCGTCGAACTAACCGTCGGAGATAATTCGGAGAAGAAGCCAGTCTCATCACGCCTGCGAAGAACCGAAGAACACTCAAGAATAGCCTGCGCTACAAGCTTGCGACACCTGTCCCCAACCGACGGTCCAGATCATGCCCTCCTATATAATCCTGACCGTTGAAATTGAAGGGGTAGACATTTTGCAACATCAACCCAACCAAGTTCCATTATCTTAAAATCGCTCCAGAAGTTTTCCAGAATTACATTTAGGTCCCCGTACAGGGACCTAAATGTATATTTACTTTTCTTTGTATTTCAGTGCCTGCTAGGGGCCTTTTTATAACAGAACCAGGATCTTTTCTTTGCATTTCTACCCCTGTGCTATAGGGGTGTTTTGGACCTTCATTTTATTGTATTTTTCCTTGAATTTTCTAGGGTAGTTACACGACTACCTTAGCGACATGTCTTGTTTTTTATCGCAGATTTTTGTTGAGTATTTTTGTCACTTTGATTTTAGAAAAAGTTCGTGTAATTTTTGAATGTTTCTTGAGTTTGTTGTAAAATCAAAAAGATAGTAAAAGACTCGAGATTTCTTTCTTTCATTGAAAACCGTCTAATAGTTATTATGCCTCCTCGAGTTCGACCCAGGCATACTTACCTGTATAAATATTAAAGTGTAGATAAAACAGGAGAGAGACGCTGCTTATTCTCTCTCTTCTATTTATTGATTGAAATCTGATCTCCGCGGTTCTGTCAACAATTGACAACTATCTTCTTTAATTAATCATGTGTCGGATTGCGGTTATTAAGATGGTGTCATTGCCGGGGAGGCGTTAGCTTTTCCTCAGTTTTTGACCTATTTTCGAGATTTTTCGATCTTCTTGGTTTTACTGTTTTCTATATCTTTTTCGATTTTTGTCTAATTTTGTTTTACGGCTTTTATCAATTCTCTTTGGTTTTTATGGCTTTTTATGTTTCTTTGATTTCTTTCAGTTTTTGTTTGCTTTTATTTTTTACGGTTTTTTGTGTTTGTTTTTCTAACTATCTTTTGCAGAGCTTGTAAGATCAGTCGACTTCTTCAGAAGCCAAGATAGTTGAAAGTTCAGAGACCGCCTACTTCTCTCAAAGGTTGGTTGCAGAGGGCAGAATTAGTTATGATTTTTCCTTTATTTGTAATATTTTTGTAAAAAATAAGGGCACTTGCCCATTTTTTGTTTTCTTAGAAGAGGCCCCGTACAGGCATCCCGACTTGTACCTCCCCTCCCTTTTTCTCGGGGTTTGTTTCATTTAGTGTCATGCATTCGAGGGAGAAGGGCGCCCATCGTGGTTTTCCTTCGCATCGATGGTTTTTCCACGGCTTTTTACGAGGCTAGGTGCTTGTTTAGGTCTTTTTTCGATTATTTTTCCTCTTTGCTTGCACCTTCATAGTTTGTTCTAGGACTTGTGACCTAGGTGCATGCTTTTCTAGGATAACAACAACACCAAAGTCTTTTCCCACAATTAAGTAGGGTCGGCTATATGGATTCTTCGCCTCCATTCAGATCTATTTCGGGTCAATCTCGGGCTTATATCTAAACAACTTAGATCCCTTCGTATAGTCTCTTTCCAACACTTCTTGGGATGTCCTCGCCCTCTCTTAGCCAGCTCAACATCCCAACACTTGCATCTCGTAACTGGTGCATCTGTTGATCTTCTTTGCAAATGATCAAACTATCTTAAGCAGTTTTCTCACATCTTATCCTCGATCGGAGCTACACCAACTTTCTTTTTGATTACATCATTCTGAATCTGATCTTTACGTGTGTGTGTGTGTGTGTCCACTGATGAATACCCATTCATCACTCTTTATTCTTCTATTTTAGCTACAAAAACCTTTGCAAATACATGTAGATATGTGTAAATACAAATAATTACCAAAAGCATGCATTGTGTAAAAACCTATAATTAGCATGTTTTTGTGCAAAAATAAAAAGAATAAAGAGCAAAAAGAAAAAGAGGGAAATATTTAGAATAAATATTGAGCAACCTAACCCAAGGGAGGGCTCAGCATGGGCCTGACCGCATAAAAGCCAAAGTAGAGGGAGATAGGAGCTCATGTGTATATACTTCTGTAAATATATAAAATTATATTTTCCTCACCCAAAAATATGCTTGTACATATTTTGTGTATATTTAGAAAATATTAAAAACCAAATAAAATTGTAAAAATCAAAAAGTCAAAAATACCCTTTCACCATGTGCATAAACCACACCAATGTATTTATTTAACCTTGTAAATAAATTCAATTATTTTCTAAACTTTTTGTAAATATTCTATGTTACATATTGTAAATGCATAAAATAACAAGAAACAAAACAAAAATCAAATAAAAATTACAAAATTGAAAATACAAAGATACTTTGTATAAATACCATGTATATGAGTGTATATAACCAATTATTTCACCCTTGTATATAAGTGATAAAAATAAAATAAAAATATTCTTTTATTCCTCATTTTATCCTGTAAATAAATAAAATACAAAATGAGCATAAAAATACATAAAAATAACAAATAAAAAAATCAAAAATAAAAATCCATATAGTGTACATATACCTATATATATAGCTACCCTATTTTTATTCCCAAAAATTAATTAAAAATCATCAAAAAATAGAAAAAAATAAAAGAAAAATATTTCATGTTTTGAGTTTTCTTTAATTCGGCCTATTTCTTCATTAAAATAAATAAACAAAAATCGCATACACGTGGCAGCCTCTGATTAGTCCACGGGGGATTGTTGACCCCGGTCAACTCCCCCGCGGACTCTTTCCTTTTCTGGAAGAGGCGCGCCACCCCATCTTCCCCGATTTTCCCACGCGTCTCCAGGCTGTCTCCCACGCGAACCCCGTGCCCGGATTCTTCGCCTATCATCCATCTTCCTCGCCCGATCTTCCGCCACGAAATCAACACCTTCCATCGCTGTCGCCCCTCAACCCTAATCGCCCCTGTCACCTTATATATTCTCACCTCCGCCACCTCCGCGCCCCATCTTTGGATCGCCATCCTTATTCCCGTGACCTCCAGAGCAAAGCCCGAGGTGACAGCTCGCGTTTGACCCTGTTGCAGTGAGGTGAGGGTGTCCCGACCATCGATACGGCGTGTTTCGCCGCCGCTGCTCCGCCACCGGCGTTGAGCATCGAGCCTCAGGCCTTGACGCCCTTCGAGGCTACGACCAGGAGCAAGAGCAGCTCCAGCATAGTCTACTGCAGCCACCAGGTAGTTGATTAGCTCTTTAATTTCGTTTAATTTTAGGTTTCGCCCAAATCCACTCTCCGACGCATTTCTCCGATTCCGACCATCTCGCGTTACATCTCGACCATCCGACCCAACCATCATCTCCGCCAGACCTCTCCGCACCTTCTTCACCCCTTCACACAACCCAGATCGCACAGGATCTGGGAATCGAGCTCCTCCGCCGACCACCCTCGCCGGAGCTCGCCATTTCGACCCACACGTCACCTTCACGCCGCCTAACCGGGTCGAGGTACTTTGCCCTCGACCCGCGAGTCTTCTGGTGCACTTTGCAGGTCAAAAGGAGGCCGTCTGAGGCCCTTCGCCATTCAGCCAGGAGACCCAGCTCCGCCGGCCTTGCTCGAGCTCCTCGGAGCTCGGTTTGCCCGTCGGAGACCACCGACAGACGCGTGAGCCTTCCGCGATTCTTCTCCGACCTCCAGAAGGCTCACCGGAGGACCCTAGCGCACGTACGAGCCCGGCGAGTTTCGCCGGGGACCTGTTCTTCGAGGACCCTCCTTCGCCGTCAGATCACCCTCCTCGCTCCAGATCGGATCTGAACCATCCATCTACGGAGTACCTCCACCATCCGATCATCCCGAGGGTTGATCTTGACCGTTCGAGCAGAGAGAGAGGCACCAGCTAGCCTCAACCGTCAGATCTGCCACGTGGGATACTCTCCACCGTTCGATCAGGCCAGCACTTCCATAGTTAAAGTCGCCTCCGTTCTCCACCGTCCGATAGTCCACGTGGCGCACATCAGGCCGTCGATAATAATAAAAAGGGGTAAATTTATCTTAGGCCCCTCTGTTTGTTTTATTTCATTTTAGTCCTGTAATTTTTAAATTCAGTTGTTTATTTTCTGGGATATTTGCATAGAGACCCTCGTGCTTATTTTTATTTGCATTTCTACCCCTGCCAGTTGAGAGCCACGTGCTTCGTCACGTGTTATATTGGGTTATTTGCAATATAAGCCCCTGTAGTTCTGGATGTTCTTTATTGAATGAAATATTTTCTATAATTGCATTTATACCCCTGTGCGTGAATTAATTCCCCATGTGCGATATTTCTTGGGTTATTTGCAGATAAGCCCCTGGACTTTTGATACGAGTTATCAATAGGTCCTCGGGACTTATTTTTCTTGCATTTGGGTCCTTGAGTGCCCCAGGCACGTGTTTGGCACGTGTTTCGCTGGGTATTTTGCACCAGACCCCCAGAACTTTTGGGTATTTGCACATTGGTCCTTGTGCACAGTGCCCCACCTTTATTTTTGAATAAAATATCAAACGACCTCCAAATCCAATGAAATTTTGACACATGGCTCCTGCCATGGTGTAGGAATTTCTATGATTTTTGAGGACATTTTTGTTATCATTTAGTATTTTTAAAAATTCAAAAACCCTCTTTTTTCTCACTGTCTAGCTTTAAAAATACCAAAAAAATATAAAATCACCTTTACAAAATTCTAAAAAAATTAGGACTTGTTGTTTGTGTGCTGCTTGATTTTCCAGCCATTTTTGGTGATTTTTCATCGCATAAAAATCCTAAAAATTGAAAAACCCTTAAAAACCCATAAAAATTATAAAAATTAAATTAAAAATCCAAAAATAATAATTAGGGTGCCTAAATTTTCCTTATTCATTCTAGATTATAGGAAAATTACCTTCAGGGCTTTTTGAGATCCAAAAATATTTTATTTTTGGGTCTTAAGCCTTGCTGGACAGTACCCTCTGTTTTTCACATTGTTTGATTTTTAGTAAATAATTTACCCATTAGAAAAATTCCAAAAATTCACCAAAAACAGTAAAAAACTTGAAAAACATAAAAACCATTTTTCCTTGATTTTTGCTTGATTTTTGTTGTGTTTAATAAATTGTTGAAATTCATTACCTGTGTGTCTTCTATAGTTTTCTCATCATTTTAAAAAAATCTAAAAAAATTATAAAAAAACAAATAAAAACACTAAAAAAGACTCCCTTGGATTTCTGACTACATCGTAGGCTTCTTAAGCCAATCTGTGCTCCTTGTGTTCGACCCTGGGAGCTATACCAGGTTAATCCTATAGCAGGACCACTTCTCTGTGTTTCATTGATTTATTTTCATGTGGTTCATTTTTCTTGATTGACACGTTCTGAGTGACTGAGGTCGCAACGACCTATTTTCTATACCTTCTACCTTAGTTGCTTGGGTTTTTGTGCCATCAGAATGGCGCCGTTGCCGGGGAGCACGGCTTTGTAGTCATTTTTTCCATATTGTCTCTCTAAATTATAACTGTTTTCTGACACTCTCTCTTTCTAATTTTTGTGCGAGGTACTGCGTGGAGAACTTGGAGTACACTTTTTGAGGACCCGCACGGGAAGAAGAGTAGGAAGAGAGAGAGGAAAAGAATTTTTATTTCTGAGAGAGAGAGAACAATATTTGTTGTAATAATTTAGGACTTGGACATTTGTGGACATTTGTAACTTAGCGGGTCTGTTTCGCTGAGCACCGGTGTGCTCGGGGGACCCATTTGGATTTTCGCGGCTTTTATCGTGATTTTGATAGCTAGCTGCCTTTTCCGGTGTTTACGCGGTTTTTCTCGAGCCCCTAGATTTAGGAATTTCTCTTGCTTGTGACGTAAATTTCTAAGGCCCAACACCTAATAGAATATCTGTTCCTATAGAACGTAATTGGACCTTAATAAAATTCACTGAAAAAGTTAGTTTAATTGGATTTGAGACCACGTGCCGTGAGGAGTCACATACAGCGCTGGCAGGACCCGTTGTGGCGGGCACCGAGTGACTCCCAAGATCGGACTCCGGACTCGATTCGGTTAGCTAACTATTGTTCTTCACGATCAATAGAAATTGCTCATCTAGGACTCGGTTTTTCCCGTTGCATCATTTAGGTAGTTTAATTTCTGTATTTAAATTCTGCGCGGATCACTTGCATGTAGAGTGCTGGAGACAAGGTACGCATTTCTTTCTCTGCATGCATCATTGATTTCTTCGCGCATCGGCTTTTTCGTCTTCTCCCTCTGTTTTTGGATTAATCATCAGGAGAATCGGAAAAACCGTTAGGCCGCTTGTATTTATTTTTGAAAAAAAAAATTTTAAAAAGAAAAAAAAAATTGGGACTGGCTAACATTATTGACCCTAAAAGACACTCACATTAAAAAATTTGTCTTGGGGAGAGCAACCCCCTCATTGTATGGTTTGGATGCGCGAGAGAGTGACCCGCACCCTAGGTAGAACCCTCCGGTGTTATTTCTAGCTGACTACCGACTCTTCCGTGCGGGCCAGTCGGTTGGAGTAGCATCGGGTATCCTAACAGGTCACGTAAGCGCTCTGATAATTTGTATGTTCACCAAATAAAATTGACAAGATAAATTGACCGAGCTTTCACGGTCTTCAGATTGCGTTGCGTTGGTGAACCGGGGGTTTGCTTTGCGATCATATTTTCTCCAGATCCCATCCGCCCTACTCGCCAAGAACAAGATGATGGGTAGACGATCTCTTAGGCAGCCTCTGGCTGCACCGCTTTCAGGCGCGTCTACTTCATCATCTAGGTTGGCCCGTGAGAGTCGAGACCAGCTCTCCGGGCCCGAGTACGATTCCACCCTGTTCCCCCTCGACCCCCTTTCTTTTGCTACTGAGAGACATGAGCCCGAGGAAAGACGAATTGATTTGACAGAACCTGAGTTGGGCTCATCTGATTTTGCAGACGTCGGTATGGCCGCCAGAGCAGACGATTACCCCGGAGGTCAGCAGGGAGAGCAGCATGTCGTATTTGACCAAGGGGCAATCAACTCCACCCTGATCGCCTCTTTAGAGACAGTTCAGCAGCAGTTACGCGATCAGGGGGCTTTTATGATTGAGATGAGAAGGGAGTTGGAGCGACTCAGAGAGCGAGACGAGCCGAGCGAGCCTGAGGACATTCCTGACGCTGATGCAGAGGCAGCAGCCGCTGCAGCAGCAGCTGCCGCAGCGGCAGCCGCGGCCGGAGGAGGACCACCGAGACCGATGCGGGAGTTACACAACCCCGGATCTACACTGATGCACCATTGGGTGGTGGTACCTGCTATCGTGGGGGATTTCAAGTTCCCTCCGAACACCCTGCAGATGCTTCCTCACTTTCACGGACTTGCCACTGAGGAACCCCACCTCCATCTCCAGGAGTTTTTGATGATCTGCAGCACTGTCCATGACCGTCATGTGGACCAAGATACGATTCGGATGATGGCCTTCCCTTTTTCACTGGCAGATAGAGCAGCCGCCTGGCTGAAACATTTAGGGAAGTTTATTTACACCTGGGAGCAACTCCGCACCGAGTACTTGAACAAGTACTATCCACTCGGGCGGACGAATGCAGCGAGGGCCCTGATCAACAACTTCTCCATGCTCCCTAACGAGCAATTTCACGAAGCATGGGAGAGGTTCAGAGAGCTTCTGGATAGATGCCCACACCACGACATTTCGAAGCCGAACCTAGTTCAAAGCTTCTTTAGTGGGATGACACCAGAGCTTCAGGGTCTGGTGAATGCTTCTTGCGGCGGGTCCTACTTTGCAAAGGACCACAACCAAGTCTGGGCCATCTACGAGGAGATGGCAGAAAATTACATGGTGATGTCCCAGACTAGGTTGTACACACAGAGATCACAGCAGCCGCCCGGACCCATGCAGTACCAGCGGATAGCACGGGTTGATGCAGGTCCATCCAGTTCGTCCACAGTTGCAGCCGCACAGGCAGAGTCGGCCGCCACGGACATGGGGATTATCAGCGAGAAGTTGGACCGCATGGAAATAATAGAGAAGAAGCAGTGCCAGGGCATAACTCAGATGGAGCAAATGGCACAAACTCTGAGCGACATGAAGACCCAGCTCTTGTGTCTTCAGGAGGCACAGACGGCTCCTCAGCCCCGTCTTCTGTCGCGAGGCGATTCCGGCGGCAGCCGCAGCTCGTCCCAGCGCTCCAGCTCCTTGCAGCAGCCTAGACAAGTTCATCTTGTACAGGCGGAGCCGTACCAGCAGCAGCAGCCCTCTTACCAGTCACCACCATCTCCAGACTTACAGATGGTGGTATATCAGCCGTATCAGCCTCTGGCCGCAGTGCCACCAGATCCCTTCGATGCTGAGCCGTTGATGGATGTCAACGGGATTTGGTATGACCGTCCTCAACCTGGAATCCGACGAGACCATCCCGGATTCAGGTGGGGGAATGGGGGTAACCAGTCCCAACAGCAGCCAGCCGGTCAGGGAGGGCAGTACTCCCAGCAGAGAGATCACCAGCAGCCCCCAGCATACCAGCCACAACAGCCATCATCATTCGTATCTCGTCCCTACCAGCAGCAGGGACAGAATTGGAGACGTGAGCAGCAGACTCACCAGCAGCAGCATCCTTCCTCTTACCCCTCTCAGCAGCAGCAGTACCAGGTCCAACAGCCTCATTACCAGAGAGGCAACCCGTCGGGCTCCCATGAGAGCCCCGCCATGGATGATCTAGCCCGCCTCTTCACAGAGCAGCAGGCTACATTTAGACGGGAGATGGACGAGTTCCGCCAGGAGATGCGGGACCTGATGAGAGGGAAGGCCGCCATCCCTGCACAGATCGAGCCTAATCTGAATAGCTTGAAGAGGAAATCTGAGCAGGTAGTTCACACTGAGCCTACCCCTCCTAGTGATTTATTGGATGATATTTCATCGGATCTATTTGATGCTGATTTTGTTACACTTAGGAGCGGTAGAAGACCAGCAGGCGGTGCCTCATCTGAGCGACATCGCGAGGAGCCATCTAGAGCGCCAGATGAGGAAGAAGAGAGCGGTACTGAAGCCGCACATCATGATGACGGTGGTACTGATGCCACCAGAGATGCTGATTCCACCGGCGGTACTGAGGCCGCTGTTTCACCATATCGAGGAGGTGGTACTGACGCCACCAGCAGAGCCGAGCCAGCCCGCGGTACTGAGGCCGCAAGACGTCTAGTTGTAGAGCCAGCTAGAGGTGGTACTGAGGCCACCAACATTTATTCTGATAGAGATGTTGTCTTTCCTCGTATGAATGTATCTCAGAACTCTAATTTGAATAAAGGAAAAGGTTTAGTTTCTTCTGATCCCACTGTGGTGAATGATGTTTGTGAGGATCCGGTCATCGAACCGTCTAGGCCTATTCCTAGTCCTTCATCTGAGAAGGACCCTGTGATCCCCTTTCCTAGAGCCCTTGAGTTGGGGAAGGGGAAGAAAAGAGAAAACGACCCAAAAAAGAGAGAGCAGGAGGAGTTCAGCCAGAGCATGATAGACCGATTTCACATCCAGCTGACCCTCAATGAGGCTTTGCAACACATCCCTCTTCTTCAGCGATCCTTGAGAGACAAGACCACAATCAGGAGGAAGAAGAGGAGCAAGACCGCAGAGATTCATGTGTTGACAAAAGCCACGTGTTACGCGATCCAGAACCATCTGCCGACTAAGAGGCCAGATTTAGGGGCCCCGTATGTCAGATGTCAGATCAGTGAGCAGAGGTTCGACCGCACTCTATTAGATAGCGGATCGTCGATCAACCTTCTTCCGGCAGCCCTTCTCGACCACTTAGAGTTGGGCACTCTTAGACAGAGCAGGACATACCTTCAGTTTGCTGATCGGTCTGTCAAGAGGCCAAAGGGGTTGTTGCGAGACGTTGTCGTCACGATTCAGGGTTTGCAATTCCCCGTGGACTTCGTAGTACTGGACATGGAGACCCCTGACTCGTTGACCGATTCCCCCATCATCCTCGGTCGCCCGTTCTTGGCCACAGCCAAGGCGGTGACTGACCATGACAGTGGGAAGGTATTCTTTCGTGTCCAGGGCGAAAGTATACAAATAGAGACGGTTAAGGACCACAGAGCCAGAGTAAGATCCCGCTCAGAGGGCAGTACAGATTCAGAGCAGCTGACAGACACAGGGCCAGACATCCACCAGGACTGTGATTTCGTAATCACAGATGATGAGGCAGCTTGGGCAGATCCTGTAGCACAGACCATCCTCTCATATTCAGATACAGCTGATGCAGAGATGATAGCAGAGGATGGTCTGGAGAGCACAGCCCTGGTTCAGGATACTATTGAGTCAGCAGATTCGGACCTTGATCGCGACACGATTTTCAGTGATGGTGGTACTGAGGCCACCTTGCTCTACGGTGGTACTGATGCCACCGCAGTTGATACAGATCCCTCGGATTCAGAATCTGATGGGGCAGATTGTGATGATCAGATGCCAGATCTGGATCCACCTGAGCCTATAAATGAAGAGGAGGTAGAGGCAGAGCAGATCAGAGACAATGTAGAGGACCCGCCTTCTCCAGATCCAGTCTGTGAGAGTTCTTTATCATTTTCCCAGGCAGATTTGGCAGAATTGTCAGCATACACACATCTTCTTCAGAAGCCAGATTTGCCAGCACCCAGCTGTCTAGAGCTGAAGCCGCTCCCTACTTCGCTGAAGTATAGATTCCTTGCGGGAGAGTCTGAGATGTACCCAGTCATCATCTCTGCCGATCTGACTGGAGAACAAGAATCCCGTCTGATGGAGGTTCTTGAAAAGAACCGCAAGGCAATTGGATGGAGCGTAGCAGATCTCCATGGGATTAGTCCCTCGTTGTGCTCCCACCATATCTATCTAGAGGAAGGGGCGAAGCCGTCGCGTGAGTTCCAGCGGCGACTGAACCCCAACCTAAGAGAGGTTGTCATGAAGGAAATATCAAAATGGTGGAGTGCAGATTTTATTTATCCCATTTCCGACTCCAAGTGGGTTAGTCCCTTGCATGTGGTGCCCAAGAAGACGGGCATCACGACTGTGATCAGTGAGTCAGGAGAGGAGATTGCTACACGAGTACCCACCTCTTGGCGAGTCTGCGTTGACTACATAAGACTCAACCAGGCCACCAAGAAGGACCATTTCCCCCTACCCTTTATTGATCAGATCATAGAGAGACTGGTAGGGAAGAGCCATTATTGCTTCCTGGATGGGTACTCAGGCTACAATCAAGTGGCCATCGCTCCTGAGGATCAGGAGAAGACCACCTTTACCTGTCCCTTCGGTACATACGCCTTTCGACGCATGCCATTTGGGCTATGTAACGCCCCTGCGACTTTTCAGAGGTGCATGCTGTCGATCTTTTCGGACATGGTAGGGGAGTGTTTGGAGGTCTTCATGGACGACTTCTCGGTTTACGGCGACGGATTCGATTCCTGTCTTGACTGCCTAGACCGAGTGCTCCAGCGATGTATTGCTACCCGCTTGGTTCTGTCTTGGGAGAAGAGTCACTTCATGGTGACTCAAGGGACGGTGCTTGGCCACATCATCTCCAACAGGGGCATGGAGGTTGATCCCGCCAAGGTTGACGTCATTAGAAAACTCACACCGCCGTCTAATTTGAAGCAGTTACGGTCATTTCTGGGGCATGTTGGTTTTTATAGGAGATTCATTCATGATTTCAGCAAGATTGCCCGACCATTGACTGACCTTTTGACAAAAGACACCGAGTTCCTTGTCGATGACAAGTGTCTTTCGTCCTTTGAGACTCTCCAGCAGTGTGTTATTGAGGCTCCTGTCCTTCAGCCACCCGATTGGTCTCTTCCATTCGAGATCATGACGGACGCCTCCGATTTTGCCGTAGGGGCCGTGCTAGGACAGAGGAGGGACGGAGTTCCGTTTGCCATACACTATGCTAGCCGCACATTGGATTCCGCCCAGCGGAATTACACGGTCACAGAGAAGGAAATGCTAGCAGTAGTGTTTGCCCTAGATAAGTTCAGATCATATATCATTGGATCTAGAGTGACTTTGTATACTGACCACACCGCCATCAGGTACCTCATGTCAAAGAAGGATACCAAGGCCAGACTGACTAGATGGATCCTTCTACTTCAGGAGTTCGACATTGAGATCAAGGATAAGCCTGGAGTCAAGAATGTGGTGGCGGATCATCTCTCCCGATTAGAGCAACCTGAGGATTCTGAGCAGATTGATCCCATTAGAGATACTTTCCCAGACGAGGCGATCCTTGCTATCGCCTCACTCCCGTGGTATGCCCATACTGTGAACTTTCTCGTTGCTGGGAAAGTCCCACAAGAATGGCCCAGGCAGAGGCGTGAGACTTTCCTTGCGAAGGCCAAGTCCTATCACTGGGAGGATCCCATCCTTTACCACGAAGGAGGGGATAGTGTCTGGCGTCGGTGTATTCCTCAGGAGGAGCATCATAGTGTCCTCACTTACTACCACAAGCTTGAGGCAGGAGGACATCATTCTGGGAGGAGAACGGCACAGAAAGTACTCCAATCCGGCTTGTGGTGGCCTACCCTCTTCAAGGACTCTGATGAGTTCGTGAAGAGGTGTACTGACTGTCAGAGGATGGGCACGTGTGGACAGCGTGATATGATGCCGATGCAGCCCATTCACTTCTGTGAGGTTTTTGACGCATGGGGCATCGATTTCATGGGTCCATTCCCTAAGAGTCAGGGATTTGAGTACATTCTGTTAGCCGTAGATTATGTGAGTCGTTGGGTGGAGGCTATCCCCGCCCGAGCCGCTGATGCGAGGACAGTTTGCAGATTTTTGAGGAGGCACATCATCACGCGGTTCGGGGTTCCACGAGTTCTTATTTCTGATGGGGGATCTCACTTCATCAACGACCAGGTGAAGGCACTTGCTACCGAGTTCGGCATAGACCATCGTGTTGCTACACCATACCATCCACAGACGAATGGTCTAGCCGAAGTGTCGAATAGGGAGATCAAGACTATTCTGCAGAAAGTCGTCCGCCCTGACCGAAAGGATTGGTCACAGCTTTTGGACTCGGTCTTGTGGGCATATAGGACGTCTTTCAAGACACCTTTGGGCACATCTCCCTTTCGCCTCGTGTACGGCAAGCCCTGTCACTTACCAGTTGAGCTGAGGCATAAGTCACTTTGGGCAGTTACAGACATATTGATGGATCCAGATGGTATAGGAGACCAGAGGAGGGCGGAGCTAGCTGCCCTGGAAGAGCTTAGAGATGCAGCTTTCACGAGCAGCCTACATTATAAGGAGAAAGTTAAGGAGTGGCATGATTCTCATATCAGCCACAAACATTTTGAGATTGGACAGAAAGTATGGCTGTTTGATGCGAGGCTTAGATTATTTCCAGGGAAGCTACAGAGCAAATGGAAAGGACCTTATCTGGTTCGGAAGGTACACGACAACGGTAGCATCGACATATCTGAGTTGTCTTCTGAGAGTACCTTCCGAGTGAACGGCCAGCGGCTCAAGCCATTTCTAGATCATGAGCCGCGAGTCGTTGATCTTGCCCCTATTCATTTTGCGTGAGATGTGGTCTTTGACTCACATCTAATACATCTCACGCCTGAGCTTTACTGATCCTCCGCTGTACATAGATCCAGATGTCCATATCAGCACATTCTTTAGTCCCACATCCCTTTCTCCATCTTATGATTATGCTATACTTAGGGTACACTTTACCCTAAGTATAGGGGGGATGTGAGACATTTTGGGTATCTCTTTTGTTTCCGTCTACCCCTGTTTTTGCTGCCTATACTTAGGGGTATTTTACCCTAAGTATAGGGGGGGGTAGACCCTGTACAGTCTCCACTCGGTTTTCCCTTAGTATACAGCCTGCTATACTTAGGATTACTTGATCCTAAGTATAGGGGAAGACCCGAGTCCCTCTTGACTTTCATTCTCTTTTGTATAGCCTACCTTTTCACTTCCCTATACATAGCACGAGTTATGTCTTCTTCATCGCTCTTGACTCTGAGGACATCGTTCGAGCTAAGTATAGGGGGGTGTGTATATATTTCATATATACTTTAGCCATAACTCGTACTTTGTATGAGTGTGTTAATAAATAAAAATGGCTAAAAATCACAAAAATTAAAAATTTCTCAGAGACATAATTTTCTTTTATTTGCACATACATAGCTAGTGTACAAATTATTTTTGTAAAAAAATGATTTCAAAAATCTTTTGTGTGTAAAGCTTGTGTAAATATTTTCTGTATCAAAATTATGTATATAGTACAAAATTTTTCCAAAATGTTTTGAAAAAATCAAAAGTTTGCAAAAATCTTGTGTAAATGTGTGTAAATTTCTTTTTGCAAAACTTGCACTGCATGCATCATAACTCATGATTTCAAAACATTTTTTTTCAAAAATTTTTTTTGCATAATTGTAAAATGTGTGTAAATATGCATCTTTTCGTACATATGTATATAGTTTTCTTTGGATGATAGTTGACAGTTAAACTAGCCTGGAATTCAAATTGAGAAATGGAGCTTGATTAAGATCTTAATCCACCTAATTTCTAAGAGGAACCTTATAGGGCTTAGGTTTAAGGCTTTTCAGGTCCACGGTGACTTAATTCTTTGAGTCCACTAGGCTATGATCACATGTCATCTCAATGAGCCTAAGTAGAGCACTTAACAACAACACATGACTCATATAGATTATGGCTTTACTTGGACAACCGCACTATGCACCGAGCTCTCTACGGATGAGGTGGTGAGGAGGCAGTCTTCCTTGACTTGGGGTAGCATATGAGGGTAGTACTTCTAGGCGGAACCTCTCTTCTTCATTTAGTGAAGGAAGTGCGTCTCAACTTGGTCTGGTTGCCATGAAGTCTAACGACGGGAGTTGTGGGTTGCAATAAAGCTTCAAAAGAGGGATAGTCTACTGGCTCAAGAGGAAAAACTCCTTGTATATATGCTGCACATGTATATGTTGTATAGATGCACTAAAAAAAAATGCAAAAAGAAAAGAACTCCAAAAAAGTGGTGGGTCTGAGAGAAAATGATAATCCCACCGGAGTATGTATATAAGTGCAATAAGCAAAGCTTGGCTTCATGATCCACCTGTTGTAGCTTGCAGCAGGGAGACTTGGCTACACTGGTCAGGCTCTCAAGGGTACTTGGCTACACTGGCCTTGACCCATTCTCTTCTTCCCCCTCTTCTTGAGCTGGTTGTACTTGAACTTAGAAGGGAATACCCCGCTCCTCGAGGAAAGAGTGGCCAGATTGAGGTCATAGAGTTACCTTGTTAGGAAGGGTTGTCAAGTTGCCATTTCTGAGGTGGAGAGCTTAGACCTCACTTTCACAGGACAAGAAAAGATTCATGGTCTTTAGGGTTTGTAGTTGATGACTTGTTCTGATCTGGAGCATTGAGGAGTCTTGGTTATAGAATAGTGGAACTTAGAGGCTGTTAGGTTTTAAGCTTAAGTCTAAATAAGGTTCCGACACATTAATAATCCAAAGATCTGATCGAGCTCCATATTTCAATTTAATGAAGGAAAATTTAATAAGTCAACCTTGATCCATGTACATCCTCTTTTTCTTTTTCTTCTTCTTCTTTCTTTTTCACTTCTTTTTCAAATAAGTGTTTGCTAAGGGACTAGCAAAGTTAAGCATAGGGGGGTGATGAATACCCATTCATCACTCTTTATTCTTCTATTTTAGCTACAAAAACCTTTGCAAATACATGTAGATATGTGTAAATACAAATAATTACCAAAAGCATGCATTGTGTAAAAACCTATAATTAGATGTTTTTGTGCAAAAATAAAAAGAATAAAGAGCAAAAAGAAAAAGAGGGAAATATTTAGAATAAATATTGAGCAACCTAACCCAAGGGAGGGCTCAGCATGGGCCTGACCGCATAAAAGCCAAAGTAGAGGGAGATAGGAGCTCATGTGTATATACTTCTGTAAATATATAAAATTATATTTTCCTCACCCAAAAATATGCTTGTACATATTTTGTGTATATTTAGAAAATATTAAAAACCAAATAAAATTGTAAAAATCAAAAAGTCAAAAATACCCTTTCACCATGTGCATAAACCACACCAATGTATTTATTTAACCTTGTAAATAAATTCAATTATTTTCTAAACTTTTTGTAAATATTCTATGTTACATATTGTAAATGCATAAAATAACAAGAAACAAAACAAAAATCAAATAAAAATTACAAAATTGAAAATACAAAGATACTTTGTATAAATACCATGTATATGAGTGTATATAACCAATTATTTCACCCTTGTATATAAGTGATAAAAATAAAATAAAAATATTCTTTTATTCCTCATTTTATCCTGTAAATAAATAAAATACAAAATGAGCATAAAAATACATAAAAATAACAAATAAAAAAATCAAAAATAAAAATCCATATAGTGTACATATACCTATATATATAGCTACCCTATTTTTATTCCCAAAAATTAATTAAAAATCATCAAAAAATAGAAAAAAATAAAAGAAAAATATTTCATGTTTTGAGTTTTCTTTAATTCGGCCTATTTCTTCATTAAAATAAATAAACAAAAATCGCATACACGTGGCAGCCTCTGATTAGTCCACGGGGGATTGTTGACCCCGGTCAACTCCCCCGCGGACTCTTTCCTTTTCTGGAAGAGGCGCGCCACCCCATCTTCCCCGATTTTCCCACGCGTCTCCAGGCTGTCTCCCACGCGAACCCCGTGCCCGGATTCTTCGCCTATCATCCATCTTCCTCGCCCGATCTTCCGCCACGAAATCAACACCTTCCATCGCTGTCGCCCCTCAACCCTAATCGCCCCTGTCACCTTATATATTCTCACCTCCGCCACCTCCGCGCCCCATCTTTGGATCGCCATCCTTATTCCCGTGACCTCCAGAGCAAAGCCCGAGGTGACAGCTCGCGTTTGACCCTGTTGCAGTGAGGTGAGGGTGTCCCGACCATCGATCCGGCGTGTTTCGCCGCCGCTGCTCCGCCACCGGCGTTGAGCATCGAGCCTCAGGCCTTGACGCCCTTCGAGGCTACGACCAGGAGCAAGAGCAGCTCCAGCATAGTCTACTGCAGCCACCAGGTAGTTGATTAGCTCTTTAATTTCGTTTAATTTTAGGTTTCGCCCAAATCCACTCTCCGACGCATTTCTCCGATTCCGACCATCTCGCGTTACATCTCGACCATCCGACCCGACCATCATCTCCGCCAGACCTCTCCGCACCTTCTTCACCCCTTCACACAACCCAGATCGCACAGGATCTGGGAATCGAGCTCCTCCACCGACCACCCTCGCCGGAGCTCGCCATTTCGACCCACACGTCACCTTCACGCCGCCTAACCGGGTCGAGGTACTTTGCCCTCGACCCGCGAGTCTTCTGGTGCACTTTGCAGGTCAAAAGGAGGCCGTCTGAGGCCCTTCGCCATTCAGCCAGGAGACCCAGCTCCGCCGGCCTTGCTCGAGCTCCTCGGAGCTCGGTTTGCCCGTCGGAGACCACCGACAGACGCGTGAGCCTTCCGCGATTCTTCTCCGACCTCCAGAAGGCTCACCGGAGGACCCTAGCGCACGTACGAGCCCGGCGAGTTTCGCCGGGGACCTGTTCTTCGAGGACCCTCCTTCGCCATCAGATCACCCTCCTCGCTCCAGATCGGATCTGAACCATCCATCTACGGAGTACCTCCACCATCTGATCATCCCGAGGGTTGATCTTGACCGTTCGAGCAGAGAGAGAGGCACCAGCTAGCCTCAACCGTCAGATCTGCCACGTGGGATACTCTCCACCGTTCGATCAGGCCAGCACTTCCATAGTTAAAGTCGCCTCCGTTCTCCACCGTCCGATAGTCCACGTGGCGCACATCAGGCCGTCGATAATAATAAAAAGGGGTAAATTTATCTTAGGCCCCTCTGTTTGTTTTATTTCATTTTAGTCCTGTAATTTTTAAATTCAGTTGTTTATTTTCTGGGATATTTGCATAGAGACCCTCGTGCTTATTTTTATTTGCATTTCTACCCCTGCCAGTTGAGAGCCACGTGCTTCGTCACGTGTTATATTGGGTTATTTGCAATATAAGCCCCTGTAGTTCTGGATGTTCTTTATTGAATGAAATATTTTCTATAATTGCATTTATACCCCTGTGCGTGAATTAATTCCCCATGTGCGATATTTCTTGGGTTATTTGCAGATAAGCCCCTGGACTTTTGATACGAGTTATCAATAGGTCCTCGGGACTTATTTTTCTTGCATTTGGGTCCTTGAGTGCCCCAGGCACGTGTTTGGCACGTGTTTCGCTGGGTATTTTGCACCAGACCCCCAGAACTTTTGGGTATTTGCACATTGGTCCTTGTGCACAGTGCCCCACCTTTATTTTTGAATAAAATATCAAACGACCTCCAAATCCAATGAAATTTTGACACATGGCTCCTGCCATGGTGTAGGAATTTCTATGATTTTTGAGGACATTTTTGTTATCATTTAGTATTTTTAAAAATTCAAAAACCCTCTTTTTTCTCACTGTCTAGCTTTAAAAATACCAAAAAAATATAAAATCACCTTTAAAAATTCTAAAAACATTAGGACTTGTTGTTTGTGTGCTGCTTGATTTTCCAGCCATTTTTGGTGATTTTTCATCGCATAAAAATCCTAAAAATTGAAAAACCCTTAAAAACCCATAAAAATTATAAAAATTAAATTAAAAATCCAAAAATAATAATTAGGGTGCCTAAATTTTCCTTATTCATTCTAGATTATAGGAAAATTACCTTCAGGGCTTTTTGAGATCCAAAAATATTTTATTTTTGGGTCTTAAGCCTTGCTGGACAGTACCCTCTGTTTTTCACATTGTTTGATTTTTAGTAAATAATTTACCCATTAGAAAAATTCCAAAAATTCACCAAAAACAGTAAAAAACTTGAAAAACATAAAAACCATTTTTCCTTGATTTTTGCTTGATTTTTGTTGTGTTTAATAAATTGTTGAAATTCATTACCTGTGTGTCTTCTTTAGTTTTCTCATCATTTTAAAAAAATCTAAAAAATTATAAAAAAACAAATAAAAACACTAAAAAAGACTCCCTTGGATTTCTGACTACATCGTAGGCTTGTTAAGCCAATCTGTGCTCCTTGTGTTCGACCCTGGGAGCTATACCAGGTTAATCCTATAGCAGGACCACTTCTCTGTGTTTCATTGATTTATTTTCATGTGGTTCATTTTTCTTGATTGACACGTTCTGAGTGACTGAGGTCGCAACGACCTATTTTCTATACCTTCTACCTTAGTTGCTTGGGTTTTTGTGCCATCATCCACACATCCACCTTATCATTTTTATTTCTGCTACAGGCATTCTCTACACATGTCTATGGTCCATGGGCCAACATTCAGATCCATAAAGCATAGTAGGTCTCACAGCTGCTTTGTAAAACTTTCCTTTAATTTTTAAAGGAATTTTCTTATCACAGAGAACAGCTGAGGCTCCTCTCCACTTTAGCCAGCCTGCATTTCTTCTATTAGTATCATCTCCATCAATATCTCCATCCTGTTGCAAAATAGATCACAGATATCTAAACGAATCTCTCTTCTGAATGTTATTGTCTTCACCTCAATTCCTTCACCATTGCTTCCATCAAAGGTGCACTCCATATATTTCATCTTAGCCCTACTTATACGAAATCCATTAGTCTCTATAGCATGTCTCCATACCTCAAGCTTCTCATTTACTCCATCTCTAGTCTCGTCAATCAACACAATATCACAGCAAATAGCATATAACAAGGTAATCATCCTGAATGTGACTTGTCAACTCATCCATAATCAAAGTAAAAAGAAATGGACTCATAGTTGAACCTTGATGTAAACCAATATTGATGTCAAAATAGTTAGTCTTCCGAGACGGGGTCCTTACACAAGATAAAGACCTACCATACATGTCCTTTATGAGGTTAATGTATAGGACAAGTACTTGTCTCTTCTCCAAAACTCCACAATATCTCTTGTGGGACAGAATCATAAGCCTTCTCCAAATCAACAAAGATCATATGGAGGTTCTTCCTTTTAACTCTATAAATCTCCATTGTTCTCTTCAGCAAATGGATGGCTTTTGAAGTTGAGCGAACTGGCATGAATCTGAATTGATTTTCCTTTACATTGGAAACTTTCCTCAGCCTTCTTTCGATCACACATTCCCAAATTTTCATAGTGTGACTCATCAGCTTGATACCTCTATAATTTGAACAATTTTGAATGTCTCCTTTATTCTTATAAAGAGGCACCACGATACTCCTCCTCCAATCTTCAGGTATTTTCTTGCTTAGCCAAATAACATTGAATAGATTTGTAAACCAAGTCAAACCGTGCTCACCTAAAACTCTCCATACTTCTACAGGGATGTCATCTGGTCCTATACCCTTCCCATGTCTCATAACCTTCAAAGCCTCCTCTACTTCCTTTCTTTGTATTCGACTATAGATTTTCTAGTTTAAATAAAAAAATTTGTTAGACGTTTTGTTTGAAAAAAATCCAAAAAAGGGAAAACCAAAAAAAATCAGGTAAATACTTGACCTAAAAATAAACGTAGAGATCTTTTGATTTGGGAGAGCAACCCCCACACTTGGATTGCAAACATTTTCCAGACATTGTGAGTGAGTTACGACACTTAAGAATAAAACCAAAGTCTGAGTTTCTCTCAGAATACTACTTAGTCCATAGACCTAATCATTGTTTTTCAATGGGTACTTTCAGGTAGCCGGAAACGGTCCTAGTTTACTTAGTAGAGTGGGAGGTTTAGAGGACACTGCGTAAAGCTCGTATCTCAAGTAACACTGGTAGCCGGAAACGGTCCGTACTTATTCCCATACTGGCTGAGAATAAGTGGTTTCTGTAAGGACTCAGGACAGTGTTTAAGTTAAATTTCATGCACCTATTAGTTCGCGGTAATCTATGATAATATCTATCTGCTAACATAACCCTAAAACAGACAAGATAAAAAACCAAACTTTTACGATCATCAATGGGTTGTGTTGGAGAATCCAGGGTTATTTTGTTTTTGCTTGATAAGCGTGCGCTACCACATCTTATACGCCTTTACTTCCAATCTCTTGACTTGACATCGTGCTCTCCCGATTATTCACTTGAGATCGAAGATAACGACTCGACTGCTTTTCCGCTCAGACTCCGCGAGCTCTCCACGATCCACCACCTGTCGTACGTCTTCACAGACTCGGGACGACCCTCTTCCCGAGTCGGTCCCATCTAATCTTAAGGAGAGTCAGACCCAATCTCCCTCACCTCCCAACCCATCTTTTGAGGCAGACCCCCACCTTAAATCACCATATCTTTCTCCTGCACAATTTTCACTAAGTTCTTATGAGACTTTTTCCTTCCCAAAAGATTCAAAGGATATGGCTCGCGGGAAGGGACCAGTCGAGGACAGAGTAGCGTAGGATCGATAGAATGGAGAATAACACACTGATGAAAGACCAGATCCAGCCGCAGACATCACGACGGGGATTCTAGACACTCTTCAGCAGATGAATCTACAGATCCAAGATCAGTTTAGAATCCAGAACTACCAGCCGAGATCGTTGTGCTTAAAGCAGGAGACGGGAACCCACCACCTCCTACCGTGGTTCCTGCAACACTCAAAGATGAGTATGGCCCTGGTTCCAGGACGCTACATCACTAGATTTGATTACCACCGAATCAAGGTCCATACGAGTTACGCCCGTCCTTTATTTTATTGATTCCCAAGTTCTACGGGAATGCTGCGGAGGAGCCGTTTACCTTTCTACAACAGTTTGGGATTTGCAGTACGGCTAATTATCCTGGTGTTACGTAGGAGGCCATTCACCTCAAAGCCTTCCCCTTCACCTTAGCAGATAAGACGCTTTACTGGCTCAGTCATTTGGGGAGGGAGATCTCCATGTGGGCCAACCTAAAGTCTTCCTATGTAAATTCTTTCCTCTAGGATAGACGAACATGATGAGGAGCCAGATCTCCAACTTCACTCAGCTACCAAATGAATCATTCCACGAGTCATGGGATCGTTTCAAGGATCTTACCGAGAGATGCCATCATCATGATATACCATTGAAGGTGCTAGTGCAGAATTACTTTGGAGGACTCTAGCCGGATGTCCAGGTCCTTGTGAGCATCGCATGTCACGACAGTTATCTGAATCGGGATGCTCAGTTTGTCTGGTCCATCTTTGAGGGGATGGCAGAGAACTCAAGAGTCGTCAACTCTACTTGAGCATTCCAGAAGGCCCCGCAACCACCACACCATCAAGAGCATCATAAGGTGGCAAACATTTCAGATTCTAAATCCAATACCAACATGGGATACATTAGATGTGATTCAAAAGCAAGTTCAGGACCTGCAGCCGCTGCGAGAGTTGGAGAAACTCTCATCACTTCCTCAGCAGCTGAGCGATCTGACGAAGAAGGTAATGGACCTACAGCTTCAGTACCAGCAGTCTCACGCTTCTTTGACTTCTCAACCTGCTCGGAGATCTTTATCCGCTCCTCCCACCCGATAGACCCACTTCATCTAGAGTGAGATGGGTCAGCCTACGGTGACTCCGCAGATTGATTGGCATGAGGACCAATCTTATGTCAATTCCAGCCAGATCACCAGCCCGAGAGACATTGATGTTGAGCCTCAAGCCACTCTTGAGATCAACGGGATATGGTACGCTCCAATTCAGCCAACATCTTAATTTACTCCTCGAGGCGTACACCACCAACATCAACCGCAACATTACAATCATCTGCATCATGGACGTCCACAATATCAGCACTGCTAAAATTTCACGCAGCAGCAGTCTCATGAGAATGTTTATTAGAGACCACATTCTTTTCCCCATCCTGCTCCGCATTCACAACCGAATCATTACCACCAGCAACATCAGTCTCCATACATGCCCCAACGACCTCCTCGACTGTACACTCCGCAGTAGCATATGCCGAGGCAGGAGAGAGTAGAGAGTTGGGGTTATCGCGTTGAACCTGAGATATCTTCACAAGCCCTGGCATTGAATCAGATCATGGATATGTTGAGAATGATCCAGACTGCATACAAGACCGAAATGGAGAGGGTTAACCATCATATGGATGAGTTAACCGCACCTAAGACCACTCTTTCAGCCTAGACTTAGATGACTCTGAATAATAAGAGGAGGCACCCAGATCATGTAGACACCATGAACAAGTACGATATCTTTTCCTGAATTTCTATCTAACTTCATTCGTCTCAGGAGCGATAGATCACTAAGAGCACCTGATCGGGAAGAGGAGATGGCACAAGGTTAACAGAGATAGCCAGGTCATGATACACATATTGATGCTGAGGAGGAGAAACACAAGGATGATAGGGATCAGCCACTTTACGATCAGGGAGAAGGGAGTAATGCCGAGACTGTCGATATGGATTTAGGCAAATCAAACGTTGACACCACACCATGCCATGCAGACACTCCCGAAGCTGGTGTATCTTTTCTTGTTTTAGAGAGTTTTACAGATAATTTTGTGACTCTCGATGTACAAGTTGATCCTAGTCTCAATAAAAAGAATTTTATTTTTCCTCAAATTGATCCTTTTCATGATGCTTTGTATGGAAAAGGTACTAAAAATCCAAAAAGAATGATGTTACTCCAGAGACTGGTAGATTACTTAAAGATCACATCTTTCTGAAAATTCCACTCTATGATGCCTTGGATCACTTCCCTACGCTCAGACAACAGCTGAAGAATAGATGTACAACGTGTAGGAAGAAGAAATCATGAACAGATAAGCATATCTTGACCAAGGCCACCTCCTGTGTTATTCAGAATAGACTGCCGAAGAAGAAGGACTCACGCGCACACTATGTCAGATGCAAGATTTGCAGAAGCTGCATTCGATCACACTCTCCTAGATAACGGTCCCTCTATTAATCTATTACCTTCATGCTTACTCGACAAGCTCGAGTTAGGCCCTCTTTACAAATCTCATTCGATCATTCAGTTTGCTGATAAATCTGTAAAGAGACCTAGGGGCATTTTGAGGAACGTTATTGTAACCGTGCAGGGTCTGCAATTCCCAGTGGACATTACTTTCCTGGACATGGAATGCCCTACACAGTTACACCTTACCCCGATCATTCTTGGGAGTTCTCTCTTGGAGACCGCAAAGGCCCTCTTCGATTATGATATAGAAAGGTATCTTTTTGCACCAACGATGAAAAGGTACATATAGAGATGGCGAGAGAATCACATGCATCCAGTGCTGCATCTACATTCAGTTCTGATGCTTTGAGCTCCTTAGCCACTTGTGATTACATGGATGAGGTTCGCCTTGACAGCCTCGAAAGGTATCAAGTAGAGACCCGAGATATCCTAGAAGAGGATGTGTTCGAGACTTCAGTTGGTAAATCTTCTGATGATACTCTTTATTTCCACATGGATGATGATGATCATATGGAGCAGAGAACTGAGAATTATCTTGCAGACATTTTAGACTCAGAAAATTTACAGAATTAATCCACCTCAGATGATTTAGAGAGAAAGTTTTACTTAATTGAATCATTCTCCTCTAGTCATTCTATGGATGAGCATGGTAGTGAGTCGGATGATGTTTTAGACATCTTCTGTAGTCTGACTTTAGAACATATTGAGATGGTGGATAATCATAAAGAAGACACATCTACCACCGGCACAGATCCCCTTACACAATCAGAGCATGATAAAGTAGAGCCATATCATACCTTACCCGAGCTAAAGACCTTACCACCAAATATGAAATATGCTTTCCTTGTGGGTCCACACAGACAGTTTTCGATCATTATCAGGGCTTATTTGACCAAAGCACAAGAATCATGTCTGATGGAGATTCTTGAAAGAAACCGCAAGGCCATTGGGCGGACTGTATCCAATCTCTGCAGGATAAATCCTGCTTTGTGTTCTCATCATATCTATCTTGATAATTACAACAAACCCTCCAAAGAGTTTCAGCGTAGACTGAATCCCATCTTATGCGATGTTCTAAAGAAAGAGATCATGAAATGGTGTGACGTAGGCTTTATTTATCCCTTCTCCAACTCTGTATGGGTTAGCCCATTACATGTCCCGAAGAAGTCGGGAATTCAGATGGTTAAGAATGAGAGTGGAGAGGAGATTCCAAAGAGAGTAACCACGTTGTGACAGGTATGCATTGATTACAGAAAGTTGAATGCCGCGACGAAGAAGGACTACTTTCCGTTGCCTTTTATAGACCAAGTGATAGAAAGGTTGGCAGGGAAGGAGTACTTCTGCTTCCTAGATGGTTACTCCGGATACAATAAAGTTATAGTTGCCCCTGAAATCAAGAGAAGACCACCTTCACATGTCCTTTCAGCACGTATGCCTTTAAGGGATGCCCTTTGGATTGTGCAATGCCCCCGCTACATTCCAGAGGTGCATGCTTGTCATCTTTGCAGACATGGTCGGTGATTTTATCGAGGTCTTTATGGATGATTTTTTCGGTCTACGATGAGTCCTTTGACGATTGTTTAGCGTACCTAGACCAGGTTCTGCAAAAATGGTGTGAGGTAGATCTCGTTTTATATTAGAAAAAGAGCCATTTTATGATTACAAATGGGATCGTGTTGGGGCATGTCATCTCCAACCAAGGCATGGAGGTTGACCCTGCCAAGGTGGATGTCATCAAACGTCTCGACCCGCCATCCAACATAAGGAGGTTATGGTCTTTTCTAAGGCATGCCGGCTTTTATCTATGGTTCATACATGACTTCTCTGAGATTGCCCGACCGTTAACTGAACTCTTAGGCAAAGACATCGAGTTCTTGCTAGATGTTAAATGTCTTAATATCTTCCTTACTTTAGAACAAATGATTATCAGTGCTCACGTCCTACAATCGCCAGATTGGTCTCTACCCTTTGAGATCATGACATATGCTTCAGATTTTACGGTCGGGGTTGTATTAGGATAGAGGAGGAACGAACTTCCAGTTGCTATCGCCAGCCGTACTTTGGATGATGCCCGGTGCAACTATACAGTGACAGAGAAAGAGATGTTGGCAGTGGTGTTTGCTTTAGATAAATTCAGATCTTATCTTCTTGGCTCAAAAATCGAAGTGTACATTGATCACTCAGCTATCCGATTTTTGATGGAAAAGAAGGATGCTAAGGCACACCTTCTCAGATCAATTCTCTTACTCTAGGAGTTTGATTTAGACATTAGAGACAACCTAGGGTAAAGAATGTGGTAGTTGATCACCTCTCCCGACTATAGATAGAGCAGCCTTCAGATAATTACACGTCGGAGATTGTAGAGAGATTTCCATATGAGAGCATCTTTGCAGTTACAGAGCTTCCATGGTATGAAGACATAGTGACCTTTTATGTTACACAGAAGAGTCCACAAGGTTGGCCGAAAAACCAAGTCAACAGGCTAGTGTCCGAGGCACGATACTACCACTGGGAGGATCCGATTCTTTTTCGTGAGGGACTAGATTGTGTGTAGAGACGATGTATTCCTCAGGAGGAATATAATAGTGTCCTTACTATGTGCCATTCCTTAGAGGCAGGAGGGCATCATTCGGGGAAGAGGACAACACAGAAGGTACTTCAAAGCAGATTTTGGTGGTTGAATCTTACTAGAGATGCTTGTACATTCGTAAAGAGTTGCTTAGATTGTTAGAGAGTTGTATGGAAAATCAGATCTAGAGATGCAATGCCTATGCAGCATGTTATCATTTGCGAGATTTTTGACGCATGGGGGATAGATTTTATGGGACTGTTTCCCTCTAGCAATGGCTTTGAGTACATCCTTCTCACTGTATATTATCTTAGCATATGTTTGGATGCTATACCTGCATGAACTGTTGATAACAAGATAGTGTGCAGGTTCCTATGGGAACATATTATTTCACAGTTCGGTATTCCAAGTATTCTCATTTTAGACTGGGGTAGCCATTTCATTAATAAAGAGGTGAAAAAGCTAGTGAAAAGTTATGGCATTGATCATAGAGTAGCTTCTCCTTACCACCAGTAGACGAACGGCATGGCTGAAGTTTCAAATAGGGAGGTGAAATCTATTCTTCAGAAACTAGGATGACCGGATAGGAAGAACTGGTCACAGCTTCTAGACCAAGTTCTTTGGGCATATCGTACTGCATATAAGACTCCCTTAGGTTTTTCACCATTCAGATTAGTTTACAGAAAGCCATACCATCAACTTGTAGAGATCATGAACAAATTTGAGTGGGCTATCAAAGAGATTTCATTACAGATACAGAAAGCAAGAGCCAAGAGAAAATTAGATCTAAATGAGCTGGCAGAGATTCGAAATCAGGCATATGAGAACAACCTCATTTACAAGGACAAAGTGAAGCGATGGCATGATAGACATATCCGGCACAAGATCTTTGTTCCTGGGCAGAAAGTATGGTTGTTCAATGCACGATTGAGAATTTTTCCTGGCAAATTGAAAAGCAAGTGGGAAGGACCACATATAGTTAGAACAGTGCAAGATAATGGTAGTATTGCTATATCAGATGTGTCACCTGATGCTAAACTGTTTGTAGTAAATGGGTAGATGCTGAAGCACTTCGTGGAGACTACTAATCATTTAGCCCGAGTTGAAGTGATCTACTTTGTATAGGATGCATGACTACTCTTCCACTTCATCTCATCCTGTATAGAGACCTGTGACTCCATTTAGGTTTATGGAGTACATACATGTATATTCTCCGTAGATCACAATCGTCCCCATTTTTTATTCGTCTTATATGCTTAGGATACTGGATCCTAAGTATAGGGGGGACCGATTGCCCGCAGATTCTCGTTTTCGATTTTGATCTTTTTACTTTTCTTTTATATATCCTTTCTTTTGCTCTAATCACTGGTCCCTAATTTTGGCCATACGCTTTTCTATACTTAGGATGCCTTATCCTAAGTATAGGGGGGACCGAGTGATTTCAATGATTTTGTTTTTCTTTCTTCTTTTGGTCCTTCGGTTGTATATTCTCTTCCTCAGTCACCTCATTTTTGTTCTACTATACTTACGATGACCTGATCGTAAGTATAGGGGGGTCAATTGACTTCTATTCTTTCGTTCTTTTTCACCCACTTTTACTTAACACGAGTTATGTCCTCCTTTTTCTCTTTTCACGCTATGAGGACATAACGAAACTAACTATAGGGGGTGTGTATATACTGTATATATACTTTTGTCCATAACTCATACTTTTATGTATTTCTATATCTATAAAATCCATAAAAAGTCGGTGAGGGTAATTAAAATCCACCTATTTATTTAAACTATTTATAAAATCCTTGTAAAGAAGTAAAATACGTTTAAAATCCTTAATTTAAAATGTGTATTTAAAATATGTATAACACGTTTAAAATCCTATATATTAAAATATGTGTAAAATTCATTTAATCCTTGTAAAATCTTTTGTATATAAAATTTGTAAAATCCATTAGTTATTTAATCCAAATAAAATATGGGTAATTTATTCTGTAAAATTCTTGTACATAAACGTGTTTATAACAATCACAAAATCCATAAAAATGTAAAGTCTAAAATTCATAAAAAATACAAAATCCTTAAAATTCATAAAAATGGATACAATTCAGAAAATATACTTCACAAAAACATGGTTGTGTTTGTATTAGCATTTTTCAGAATAAGTTTGATTTCTAGAACTAAAGATTGGGAAAAGTCTAAAGGACGGAGCTTGATTACAGACTTTAACTTTCATTGTAAGGATCCTAGTTAGGAACTGGAATTTAGACTCTTCGGGTCTTTGACTTAAATCATTTGGGTTCCATGACACCATGTTTGGGATGTCTACTCGAAAAGTGCCTAAGTAGAACACTTGGTGTCATCCGTTTAACTCTTCATCAGTGAACCAATTTTGGACACATGCACTTTGCACTTAGCTCGACTTGCATGGGGCAGTAAAGGGGGCATTGATGTCTAAAGACGGGAGAGAATGGGGTTGCAATAATTACTTCGGATGAGGGAAGGATCTGCTGGCACAATTTTTCCAAAACCTCAAAAAATGGATGGAATGAAAATATGTTATATCCATCGAGGCACAAAGAGATGAATGCAGTGCAAGCAACATTACAAAGCCAACTCAAAGAAGAAGCCACCAAATACAAATACGACCACTATGGTCTGAGCTTCCACCAAAAAGCCTGCACAGCTTAATGGAGACTTAGCTACACCGGTTGGGCTTCACAAGGATATGCGACTACACTGGTCGCACTCTAGTTTTTTTCTCATTCTTCTACATTCTCTATATATTCGATTGTGGACACAGCAAGAACTAACCTTAGAAGGGAATACCTCCCTCTCTAGGAAAGAGTAGCTAGATGAGGAACCAACGGGAGTGTATAGCTGGGATGGGTGATTTCTCCGCTTCTATCAAAGCGGGAAGAGCTAAAACAATTCACACACAGTACAAATTGATTTCAAGGTTGATAGAGTTTGTGATATAAATGAGTGGATCTGAACTAGCTATTGAGGTAAACTTAAACAAGGATTTGTGGAACTTGAGGACTGTTGAGGCTAAAATCCTAACTCTAGTTAAGGCTCCGACAAAATACTTGTTTCAGGACCGATCGAGCATTGTCCTTTGTCTGTTCTCATGAATTTGTTTAGGAAAACAAATTTATTCTAACATTCTTTCTTTTTCCCTTATTTTTCAAATAAATGTTTGCTAAGGGACTATCAAATTTTAAGTATAGGGGGTTGACGAATCCATGATTCATTAACATTATGTCTGCATTTTGTCTTAAAACCCTTAACAAATACATGCAAATATCCATTAATTTCCATTTTTTGACAAAATTCTATTAATGAATAAAAATGAACTTTTATGCATTAAAATCATGTAAAAAAATAAAAGAATAAAAATAAAGGAAAATTGTAGATATGCATATATGTACAATATGACTTGTAAAATAAATATAGCCGAAAGAGATATTTATAACCTAATCCCCGAGACCAAGTCAGCATGGATTGGTCGACAAATAAATAAGTAGGGGGAGATAAGGAAGAAAACAAATAAAAATAATTAATTTCACATCTTTTAAACATTCATTATTAATTATCTAAACTTTGAAGATTTTTAATTAATTCTTATCAATATACTTTTTTCACCAAACTCTTCTCCTAATTATTTCTAAAAATGTAGAGAAAATATAAAAATAAGTTAAAAATATTACCTTGTATATATACCAAGAAATCCAACTTGTAAATTTTCAAAATCCCAACTTCTGAACATCATAACTTTCTCATACGAACTCTAATTTCTATCTACTCACTTTTAAAGTTCATAAAACAATATTCTCTAATTAATAAAGGTGATTTCACTAAAATCAGAGTCCGTTTGCAAAAAAAGTCAGTTTTGGGACCTAACCACAACTGGGTTTTTGGGCTATTTATTTTATTTAGAACATCATATTTATAATTTTAATAATTTCATAATTTCTAATTATTTTCTTGATCTTGTATTTTAACCCCAATTTATTTCATAATTTTTGGAACTTATTTATTATTTTAAATAAATAAAAAGCCCTAAATTTTTGGTATAAATGAACTATATACCTTATGTACCTATTTATTAATATACTTAAATTAATTTATTAAAATATACAAAAATTCATACACTTTATTTATTAACTTAATAATTAATAAAATATAAAGATAATATATTATTTAGTAATTTATAAAATTAAAAATCTAAAACTTATTTAATAAGTATTATTAATACCTATTTAGTAATATAATATTTATATTTTGTAAACTATTTATTATTTATAAATTAATTAGGCCATAATTTAGATAAAAAAATTGACTATAATTTTCATATTTGTAACTTTTTAAAATAACTTTATTTATTATTTTATATATATTCTAAGGTTGTTATTGATACTGGCCCACTAGGTGTTGACACGTATCAACACCTGGTGCCTTCTTCTTCAAGAAGGCAGGTCGGTGGTCTATTTCAACTACCTCCTTTCTCCCATTTCTCCTCACCACCTCATTACCTCTACCTCCGATCTCCACCCTCCATCATCTTCCTCAAACTACCACCATCCACGCTAGTCATCGATCACCAACTAACTCCCTTCGATCTCCCTATAAAACCATCTCCAAATCTCCATCTCCAACTAACTGCTCCTAATATAATCACTTCCAACAAAGTCCTAGCTGACAACCCATCTTCTCCGCCATGCTCCGCCTTGCTCCGGAGGTGACAGCTCCGCTCAAGACGCCTGCGTGGAAAACTGAAGATTGGAGGAGACTTCCAGGGCTTCAACACTGCCTTGCAACGATGCAGCAGCGACGTCCAGCTTCGGCCGCTGGCTGTCGAGCGAAGACCAGCAGGAGCGTACCTCCTGCAATTCCCATGTATTCCTTCATTCTTCAACTTTTAATTTCTCAAGTCGTGTGCCTTGATTAGACATCCTAAGAGCATCATTAGTTACCTTAATCATCCTTGTTGGATGCCATAGATTAAACTCTCTATGAGTTTGATTCTTTTCACCCCAAATCACCTTTCACTTCGCATATTTCCATTGATATACATTTCCTAGAAATGAGTTTTAGATCTGCAAAAGCTTCACTTCTTGGTCGATTTCTATTGTGAATTGAGCACACAAAATTTATTTGTGTGTCTATATTCAATTTGGAGCATCAACTAATCATCTAGAGCTCAAACTATTTGAAGAACAATCATATCAAAAGGTTTCTTCATCAGCTGCAAGACTTGGCCAGACCGTCATCTTCTTTAGCACTCCACCCTCGATGTCCGCCACCTAGATCTCATTCACCCGCAGGAGAGCTCGGAAGGAGAAGGAGTATCCCTCCTAGCCCTGTAGGAGGCCAAAGCGTCGAACTGACCGTCGGAAATAATTCGAAGAAGAAGCCAGCTCCGTTACGCTCGCGAAGAACTGAAGAACACTCAAGAACAGCCCACGCTACAGGCTTGCGACACCTGTCCCCAGCCGAAGGTCCAGATCGCGCCTCACCGACTAATCCTAAAAGTTGAAATTGAAGGGGTGGATATTTTACAACATCAACCCAACCAAGTGTTGGACATGCGAGACCACATCGAGCCATTATGCAATAAATGATATTGCCAATATCATTCCCTGATCTGAAATGAAGAATAAATGATTTGCGTAATAGGTCCCTTAGTACAATTAGGGTTATGTACCATGGCCATCTTGATGATCATACAACTGTTGATTCAAATATTGAATCATAGAGGTTGGTTCTTCGATGAACATCTAAAGAGTTATATTGAGGACTCATCAAGCACCGTCGAATGATTGTTATGAGATGATCTCCAGCCTGAGTAGGAGATGGCAATCCTTTCTCATTTAGGTTGATATCTAACCGACCTCTTGATGCAGTTCCTTTGCATAGGAATAGAGATTCGGAGGTGTTAGATAAGTTAGGTCAAAGAGTTGACTTAATGGGATCGAGATAACCCGAGTCCTATATTGTATGCTATTATGACATAGGCACGCATCCTCTGACCGGAGACAGATGCGTTACTATATGTCTAAGTATGTACATTTGGCAGACCAATAGGTTGATGACCTAATCAAGGTCTATACACCGGCGCGCTGGTGTGCATATAAGGGCATATGAGTAATACGATCTCTCAAAGGGATCATACAGGTTCATTACTGAACCGGAAGACATGAGCTCACTCATGAGATATTGGGAAGAATCAAATTCCGTGCACGGTCGTCTCGCTTTGGAAGCTAGACTGAATTTGTAGGTTTGATATATACTTTTGTAAAGTATATGATCAACACCTGGGTATGATATATGCTTTGGAAAGTATATGATCGATACCAACTCCCAATAGTCAGATGAGAAACTTAACGATAAATCCCTAAAGTAGACAGTGTAAAATTGATCTTATACTTCAGGATTATTCGAGGTCTTCCAGTATGCAGGATGTACAGGTATTAGGAATACCTAAGGGTGATGTGATCATAAACGGTTGTAAACCATGATGCTTCCATTCCTAGGGAGTGATGAAACGGGTCTGGATTTTAGTGACTCCTCTCAGTAGAGAAGTAATTTGATCTTAGTCCAAATGTTGGACATTGATCTGAATGTGATTAAGATGCAATGAGAAGATTAGATTTGTGGTCTTGATTTAATCAAGCATCCATGGGAGGCCCGAGATCTGGATTTGAGATGTAATCTCAATATCCAAGTCACTATATGTGGAACAATACAATCATCATGTCCTTATCTCTTAGTATCTGCAGAGAAAGCGCATTATCCTTGAAAGAGTTCAGTATAATTTCATTGTTGATATAAATATCTGAGCATTGAGAAAATGGATAATTAAACGTGATTTAATTATCACGATTAATATGAATTAAATTCATATTGTAAAGAGAGTTATCTTAAATAATTAAATGTGATTTAATTATCAAAGATGTAAATAATGTGAATGCGATTCATATTATTTGGGCACGTGAGAATAGAGATCCAAGATGATTAAATGTGATTTAATTATCATGGATATTGAATAACGTGGATAGCACTATCCATATTAATCACATATATTATAAATGTGATTTATAATATATAAGAGAGAGCTATTTGTAATTTACATTTGGTAATTAAATGTTGATGTGAATTGGATTCACATTGGACATTAAAGTGAAAATGAAATTTACATTTTATTTTGGATTGTGAATATGATTCATAAATTTTTTTCAATGGCAAGATTGCATTGTCTACAAAATAATTGTGAATTATTTTTGTAGTATAATTTGCAACAAAAGTTGTTGCATAATCTTGGAGATTACATTATAGAGATGAGAGCCACCTTCCATATACATGGAGTGGATGGCCACCACTCCTATTAGGAATGTGTGGCCGTCCCCTCTTTCCAACATGGAAGGAGGCACTCTCTCTCCTATGATTTGCATGAGATCTTGATTTAATTTGGTGATTGAATTATATTGATTTATCAATATATAATTAATCTAAATTAAATTAATTGTTGTTGGTTTTTACCATTACAAATCTTGGCCATTAAAAGAAACACAAATCAATGTGAGCCATTGGATTTGTGTTGTCTATGGATTGAGATCCATGGATCCCAAAATATTATAAAGGAGAGGTACCCCTTTGCTTTTCTTTACACACAAGAGAACATAAGTCTCTCTCTCTCTCTCTTTCTCTCTCTACACGCCCTCTCTTCTTCTCATGTAGCCGTCTACCATGGATGCCTTAGAGAGGTTCTCCATCGCCGCAGCATCGTCGTTATGTTGCCCGATCATTTGCTCGTGGATCTCCATCTCCTTCGGTGTGCCTCGTTTGTGAAGAATACATTGGATTTTGTGTGTCGAGATCAGGAGATTCGTCACTTGGATCATCAACATGGATTGTGAGAAGCACGTGTTTCATAAACATGCTCGCAAGCGTCTCCACCGTTAGATCGAACTTGAGACATGATGTCTCTTCGTTTAGAGACTCGATCGCAACCACGCTTCAAGAGGTAATCCTATTACTTGTTTTTAATTTAGAAGAAACGATCCGAGAAGTGTTCTTGGATCATGTGGTTTCGTCACATGAAAAAATTTTAATTTCCGCTGCATAGAACAACTAGTGCGAGTAGTCGTTCCTCGTCGTATTCGATACGATGATCACGCTTCCGTGATGCGCTTGAGGATTATACCACATTCTTCAAGTGGTATTAGAGCCAGGTCGGAGGTTTGGGATACGATCCATAAACCTAGGATGACTTGGGTTCGTTAGGGTTTGCGAAATGTTTTATCGCATTTCATTTTTGCATCTATGTTTAGTGATTATTTTCGGACCTGTTTAAATTATTTAAACACGAAAATAATAATTGCATTTTGTTCCCCATTAAATAAGTAAAACATAGGATCTGAGTTTACGTAATTTGGATTCTGTTTGCTCGAGATATGGTCGTTTTAATGAACATGTATTCACTGTTACGGGAACTGCGAATCTTAACATGATTAATGAGTTAATTACTGTTTTGATCTGCCTAGAAATGCATGAAATATCACTTAGGTTCTGTCATAAATCAAATTAGCAATCTTTATAAACTGATTTTGTCTAATTTGGATTTGAATTGATTGAGATATGTTAATTTTAGTAAGCAGGGATCACTGCTGAAATTACATTCCTAATCAAGAACCATGTGATTGTCAATTAGTGAAATTAATTGTTAATTTCAAGAAATAATTATGGAAAATATTTGAGAAATATTTAATTATGATTATTTCCTTAACTGACTTGGCTTCAACCAATAAATTAATTAGATTTAATCTAGATCATGATTGGAAACACAATCAACAAACAACTTGCTTGAATACGATTGGGAATTTGTCTAGCAAATTTCCTTATAATCAAAAATATTATTGATTATTACTATATGGTATAATTTCGGTTGAAGAACCGATGATCATCTCAAGTACACATTGATCTATTTGGCATTATCCTTTCCTGAGGTGGATATGGTGTCTAGTCGAGGAGCGTTGGGGTAGCGGGTCGCATCGGTTGTGGTCCGTCCCACTCCCGCCGGTACTGGCCATGACAGTGGGTAGGGACTCGATAATGCCGGATAAATCAAGGTGTATTTTTCTAATTATTATATTTTTGAATTAATACGTACTTTGAGGTAATACCATATATATATTCAAGTAAAACCATTCAAGTTTGTTGATTGAATTGGAATGATAATTGATTTAATTAGATTGAATTAATTATATCCAATTAAAATACTCTATATGAAAAGATGTGTATTTCCCTTGGAAGAATTAATTATATGAATATGATTCATGATAATTAATTAAAATTTGAATATGAGGTGGAGGATCACATAAGTGACATCCATGGTCTCCCGTCAAGGCGAAGGGTTTCCGTCTCCAGGGATTGCATATAGGAGACACATGTCTGAAGTGACAGCTCCTATATGCAAACGCATCTGGATCGGGCTCTTTGCTTCTCGAAAGAGTAAGGTTGTATGCGTAGTGATCCTAATATCGGATCCTCATATTATTGGGGTGATATTGGATTGTGCATAGCGAGTTCTATTCATGTTGATAGTTGGTTCAATTAATGACGGGTCAACATCACCTTAAGGGTGGTGGGACCGAGTGTTAAAGACCGAATTGGGAATGCAATTGGACTTGCAAGGTAGAATGTGTTCTCGCTTCTTTTTATCTGAGTTACAGATTCTCATATTATTGGGATGTAACAAAGATAAGGAAGGAGATCCCAGATCTTGATGAGATATGATGGTAAGTATATCTCTTACATTGAACGTGATTAAGGGAATGAACTTTTAGTGTTGACAAGGCAAGACAACTTTGATATAAAATTCCTAAATCAAAGTAAAATGTGTGTATATATATTTATATATATTTATACAAATTTCATATTTCAGATAATCCTTCATTAAACCCACTCAATAATATACTCAATAATAACCTGTAAAATATCATGGATTGGATCCATGGTCAAGACATTGTACTTGCAGTTGAACACATAATGTATGTGGTTGCAATGTGCAAGTTTTCTCATAATAATGAGGAATGACAATTATAATAGACAATAGGACTTCAACCCTAGGGTTTATATGTCTCTATAGTCCTGATCTCTCATCGAATGTACTTTGGAAGTGACACATCGATGATGATCGCAATTGTTAGTTATTCCTTATAAAATCTAAGAAGATGTTATGGCATACATATGTTCTCTCGACATTTAATCATGAATGACATGGTGGCTCTGTAAGAGATGATGTATTCAAAATGTTTGAATACATACCTGAACCAATGTTTTAGGAGTTTAGATGGATGTAGATACGATGAGTGTCATCATTCTACTGTCTATACTCTGGTCATTCCTGGAGCTTCATAATATTCATATTGTATGAATTGAATGAAGTACATGTATAAATGTTGAAATGCTCTTATATTGAAATCTTTTGAATTTTACATAAGAGATCCCTTATCTTAAGCAATGGTTGTTTATAGATGAAGGGAGCATAGTGGAAGCCGTGGGTCTGACCCATGTGAGAATGAAAGTCAAAGAGTTGACTGTACATATGTGACTTCCATATGAAATCCAAAGAGTTGGATAAATGTCAATACTGCAATAAGCTGATGTGTTGATAGTATGACTATCAAAGTCTATCTAGAATCCTTAGAGAAGGACTCAGATAGTGCATCGGAATAATATACGTATAATCATTGAAATTGACTTTCTTATTTGATAAGGTAAAGTCTAATAATTGTATCTCAATCTTCTAATGAAACTTGCAATTGGTTTCATATGTGTTAGAAGATTAGAAATTTGATCTTAAGGTTTAATGGGCATCCATGTTGGAATTGATGCAATTGTTGCAACAATTTTCATTGGATCAATAGAATTCATATTTTCAGTGGGAGCCTTTAGTCTTAGAGAATGTCTCTATGACCTAGACATTATATTACACTCATTGTTTATTTCTAAATGTTGGAAATAAATATGAATTCTGGAATAGACCTCTCATAAAGAGTTATGATGGATATATTTCAGATAGTAATCTGACATCTGGAGGACTCTACTAAATTAGAAAAATTAATGAATGGTTCATTAACATTTCTAATATTGAAAATTGAACCATTAAAGATCAATAGGAGGATGAAGATCATTTGAAAATGATCTGGCATCAAGACTTGGACATTTGTCTGTTTATATAATCAATAGACTAATAAGAGATGAAACTTTAGATTGTCTAAAGGTTCAAATCTTACATACTTGTGAATATTGTATTCAAAACTAAAATGTCCAATACACCCTTCCTTAGAATGGTGTAAGATGTCAAGGTATTCAAGATCTCATGCATATTGATGTATGTGAATCATCTATATCAGAATAAACATTATGGATATGTGATATCTATTGATGATTATTTGTGATATGAGATTTCTTCTCTTCACTTAGAAAACTTTGAAATGTTCAAAGATTTCATAATTTTGATGTATAACCAAAGTTTAAAGGAAGATTAAATGAATTTTTATCTAATCTAGGTAGTCAGTACCTATTAGATGAATTCATGGAATGCCTTATAGAGATATGAATGTCATTTCTATCTCAATCCTCCTAATGTACCTAAACTCAAGAGAATTGTGGGGAGATACAATTGGATCATGTATGACATGATCAATGATGAATTTTAGCATAATTACTTACTAGTTTCCAGATGTATATGTGGTAGAGACTACAATATATCCCTAATAAGATTCCATGCAAGTAAGCTGGAACTTAGCACCTGAGAGTGCTACTTCATTAGGAAAATAAAGGATGGTATTGGATACCTACTTTATGACCTTGATATTCTTAAAAGATTTCATATCTGAGAATGTGATTCTTAGATGATGAGACTCTTGAGAATCAAGATGAAAATGAAGTAAAGGAACTTATTCAATCTTGAAATGATAATGTGACTCCTAAAATTAGAAACTAAAAGGACAATTAAAGATGAAACACTAATAATACCTCTTCATATAAGTTTGAGGATGGATTCCATGTGTCAGTTGAATCTGACAATGATCTGACTTCATGTGATAAAGCTCATAAGGATCATGACATGGAAAGATGGATGTTATCAATAAAAGTCTAATGTAGACTTCATATACAAGTGTTGTATGTGGACCCTCGAGGATCCACCTATAAGGGCGAGACCCATTAAGGTGTAAATGGATCTTAAGGAGAAAGAGGGAATCTGATGAGAAGGTAGAAACCTTCAAAGCACGTGATACCAATCTATAACAACCCCGTTTCCCGGGCCGTCGGATCCTCCCATATCCGGATCTGGTTACTTAGCAATAATTTATTCAGCAATCACAACTAACATTCAGAAACATACTGCAAATAAAAATACTCGGAAGAAAGTATTTCAACACTTTTCCATTCACAAAATAAAGTTCAGATGACACACTGTCCCACTATAACCATTACATGCACATCGGCTTTGAAAGGAAAATATACAAAAGATTACTAACTACCTTGAAGAGTAAAGCTACTGTGACTGGCTGGATGTCTAGTATGTAAGCCGGATGAATTTTTAAAGTCCTTGCGATGGCTCACCGATACCTGTTGGGTTTTCCATAAATCATAGGATAAAATTAGCGAATGCTAAGTAACGAAGAAGAGGAAAAGCAAACAAATTGTGTAATTTTTCAAAACTTGATATCACAAAAATTTCATTCCTTTTCATTAATTTAAGTCCTATTCCTTTCTATTCCACATCAGGGATTAGTCCAGGGAAACCCCACCATTCTTGGACTCCGAAGCTATGGACACTTCGGGATTGGAGATTGTGTTGATCTTGGTAAGATTATGCTGTCGCACGTCGCCTCAACCAATCCTCCAATACTACCCTGACAATTTCTTTTTCTTTTATTAAACAGGGTCTCAAGCCTCAGCCTGGAAAAACAAAAGAGCACACCGTCCTCGAGGACTCGGTTGCTTAAAACCTCAGGCTAAGATTTAATCATATAACCTAGCGGCTTTAAATACATGTTATCGTGACCCAGCCGCTATTGAACCACCCGTGCCTCCACATGGCACGACCACATCTTCCTTCGTTCCAACCCGAATATATTGGCTCCCGGTACCACGCGTTGCAAAACATTCATTTCGTACGCACTTATCATAATAGGGCAACCGCGTACCACCTAGGTAGGGAAACGCCAATACGGGTTCCTTCCGACAAACCTACAGGTTGCATGCCCGACCTGTAGTTCTACTCCCAGTCATCCTTAACGTGACACACGATCCTTCTCAGGATCCAACTCAAATCACATCAATTCCCATGATGTAATTCTTTTGTTAAGTCTTCGATTTGCATAATCAACAATACTTAGTATAGACTCACATATATATTATTTATATGCATATATACTCGTATTTATGCTTATTTTAACTCCCAAACCCTAACTTTCAAAGACACCGCATCGATTTGATGCTTAAACCTTATTTTAGTGGGAATCACAAAGCAACTTTTCAGACTTTTTCAAAAATAGCCAAAATTAGGGTTCTTCGTAGCAAAGAACACAAAATCAAGAATTTCAATAATTTCGTATGAAAACCCAACAACAAAAGGAAGGATTTCAGTGACCATGCTTAAACCCATCAAAATAATGCTAACCATAGCTACACAACTTGACTATGACAACTTCATGATGTAAGTCAAGATTACATTCCTCTATGAATACCTCTCTGAGGACATTCATATGAAGCAGTCCCAGGGCTTCATGGTTGAGGAAAGAAAGATGTGCAAGCTAAAGAAACTCCATCTATGGACTCAAATAAGCTTCTTGTAGTTGATTTGATGAAATCATAAATGTTATGATTTCAGAAAGAATCTTGATAAACCAGGTGAAGCTTAGTGGGAGTGCCATTGTGTTCATCATGCTAAATGAAGATATCCTAATCATTTGGAATGATTTAAGGATAATAATAATAATAAGTGTTTTATAATCTGGTTGCTCCATACCTCACAATATGATCTCAAGAATACCTCTTAAATCTTAGTTCTGAAGTTGTTCAGAAGCACAGAGAAGAGGGTATTGGGACCGTCACATTAATGGTACACCTTGGACATTTCCATTTTCAGGAAAATTCCAAGAAGGCTTCTTTTCCTCAAGATATGGTATTGACTTATCTAAAGCTATAACACCTCAAAGAGTTGAGGATGTGAATGCTAAAACTGCTTTCCCTTGTGCATCAGTTCCGAGAAGCCAATGTATGCTAGATGTGTACAAAAGCCAGATATCTGCCATTGACGACTCCGTAAATGCTGCTTTTAATAATGTGTTTTTATCGTATTGTGCGTTGTAGGCGGCAATCGGAAACGGTCAAGAAAATACCACAAATAAATTATTCAATTTTTAATCTCGTGGTTTTATGTTTATTTTACTTGGGCAAGTCCCAAGGTCGATCACAAGGAGGCAAAGGAACAACCTAGAATTAAGTCTATCAAAGTTCGAGTTCGGTTTTCGAGGCGGTCTTTTTTTGGAATTTTCAATGCAATAGAGGATGCAAAATGCAAATTTGGCCTTATTTCAGGGGCTAAAATGTAAATGTCAACCAAACAATGTCCGAAAATTATGAAACTTGGCCGAGATGTAAAGTACAATGAAATAAGTGCACTATAATTTTTTTTGGAATTTTTGGATGCAATATGAATTTTTTATGGATTTTTAAATGCAAACAAAATGATTTTTAATATTTAATTTTAATAAATATCAAACCTACTTATTTTCGAGAATCAAAATTATTTGAAATCTATCACTAGGTGATGGATCTCAGAAAAATCCTAAACCTCAAAAATGTGGGGTTTAATGTCTATTAGAAATTAAATACTAAAATATGCTAAATGATTTTTACAGGATAAAATATGCATGCAAATGCAAATCCTTTTGGGCACAATGTTAAGAATAATTAACTCTACAATGTATGATTTTTCGGGAATTTTTAGAGCAACGATTAATCAATTATCAATTTCAGAGAAAGAAATGGGTAAAATTCACAAATTGATTATTTATTAAATAACCGTCCGTCACAAAAATACCCACAATATGTCAAAATGAAGAGAATTATTCAACGAACATCATGCTATTTTTGTGATAATAAAATAATGTAGAGAAAAGGTTCAATACTGAGGGGGAACACAGGGGTCTGATTGCAATATAAATAAATAAAACATAAAAGCAGAAGGGGGGCTTTTGTGTAATTACCAATAACAGGGAGGGTGGCGTTGCAAAATTTCCAGTAGGTCACGTGCTGTGCACGTGACCTCTGGAGGAGGACTTCGCGCGTGAATAGGGGCCTCTGCAGGGGGCTTCTTGTAATTTGCCCCAAAGGGGCACGTGCGCAGCACGTGACCCCTGGGGTTGCTTGCTGGGGAAGTTCCCCACGCACGCGCTTCGCGCGTGCTGGGGTCTCGGGCTTCGAGCCCCCGGCGGCTGTGGCGGAGGACTGGTGGCGAGGCGGAGTGGCGGTCCGGCCGCAGGCGGTGCTTGAGAGAGAGACGTGGAGCACCGGTGAAGCCGAGAAGATGAAGTGGCTGAAGTCGGCGGTGACGGAGCGGAGATGGGCCGGCGTTGGAGCCGATGAGTGGCTCCTGGACGGTCGATGGACGCTGGCGCGGTGGTGATGCGGTGGCGGCGAAGGGGCCGAAGTTGCGGCGTCGTTGGCGAAGTCGATGGAGTTGTGGCGAGAGTGTCGGCGGAGTCGATGAAGCGTCGTTGGTCGTGGGCGAAGGAGGTGACCGTCGTAGGCTCAACGAGCACGGAGGTCGGAGCTGGGCAAGGATGGCGAGGGCTTCGCCGTGGGCTGCAACGAGTTGGGTAGAACTCGGATCTCGCCGGAGATGAATGGAGAGGAAGCGGCGCTGTCACCGCCGCTCCTCCAATTTGAAGCTTGCTCGGCGGATGGGGAAACCTCTGGGTGCGCGGTGGTTAAATAGTACTGGGGAGTCGGCCGGAGATGGAAGGGGGGTAGGTTGAAGGCGGCGAGATCTTGGAATGATCGGAGGAGATACGCTGATTGGGATCGACGGGGATATGCGGGGCGGCCATCGCGAGATTCGCGGAGGTACGGCAGATCTCCCAAAGGGGAAAGGACTCGAGGTTGACGACGCACAGGCGCCGTCCGATCTCGCGTGATCGGATGGCGCCTGTTGCGCCACGTGGCGGCGAGATGGGAGTCCCGGTGGGGGCACGTGCGGAGCACGTGCCTGGGGAGGCACGTGCGACGCACGTGCATCCCTTTTTATTATTTTATTTATTTATTTATTTATTTTTTTTTATAAAAACGAAAATATAATAAGCCCAAAAACGGCTGACACGTGGCGGCACCAGTGCTGCCACGTGTCAGCACCACAAAATTCGAGAATAAATCTTTTGTAAAATAGATAAAAAATAGTAAACGACCTCGGATCGAAAAAGTTTCTTCACGAAAATTGCTCGTCTCGATGAGATCTACAACTTTCATGAAGACATCAAAACCAAAATCGATCATTTGCACAAAGTGAATTTTTGGGGTATCCTATGTACATAGAATACCTTGATTTTTGGGTTTTATAATTTTTATGTCATTTTTAAACAAGATAAAAATCCGGAAAAATTACGGTAAAATCAGAGATAAATAAAGACACCTTAATCTAATTTTTTTGGATTTTTATTAATTAAGACAATATATACATAAAATAAAGGTCAGAAAACCGCGAAAATATACAATGTACAAAAGAGGCCCAAAACCCAACTTTCACATACGAGCTCCGATTCACTTGAACTTGGTCTTGTTTTGAAGGTAATTGAATGTACATTAGTTCAAAAGTGAGTAGGATTAAATCGGACACTGGATGTGGGAGATATGTGGCTTTTAGTCCGAAAATCCTGAAATTAGGGTTTGGGTTTTTGGTCCACTTATTTGGGTTAGTTTTTTTTTGTATTTTTCCTTTATTCTTGTTAATGATATGTACACAGTGGAAGTGGTTTTGAGTTATTCGGAGTTAGCATGAATGTGTCAAAAATCTGGGAAGTTAGGCTTATTTACAGGTCAATTTGGCTTGGATTTTTGGCTTCTTATTTTGTGCAGATTTTTGTGCTAAAATGCAATTCTTATGGAAACATGCATGAATGCTAATTATGCAAAATAGATGCCTAAATGCTGTTGATTTTTAGGGATTTGAGCTTAATAAATGAGATTTAGAGTGATGAATACGAGATTCATCATCCCCCTATACTTAAACCATGCTCGTCCCTGAGCATCAAAAGAAATGCCATGAGGTGAAATGAGATTGGGTTCCATACCAAGACCATGAGCTGAAGGTGAAAGTGAACCTAAACTTAACCTTTGGATTATTTGTGTGTCGAAACTTCTGTGAGACTTAGAATTTTAAAATCAACAGCCCTCAAGTTCTACACATCATTGTTACAGTTTCGGCTCAGAAGTCATCTTAGATCAATCATCTTCCCAAAGTATACTCTTTGAACATTGAATAACCGACTCTTGTGTGTGAAATATTTTAGCTCTTCCCACCCAGAATGCCGGACTACTGCACAAGCCTCCTCTCCAATAACTCGTCCTCGGGGAGTCAGGTATTTCCTTCTAAGGTCTGTCGCGCTGTGTTCACAATCGAATTGGGGGGAGAAGATAGAAGAATGAGAAAAGAACTGGAGGGTGGCCAGTGTAGTCACCTCTCCTTGTGAAGATGGCCAGTGTAGCCGAGTCTCCACCAAGATCTGCAGGTTTCTGGAAGCTTGGACCTTTTTGGTCAGATTTTATTTGGTAGTTGCTTCTTTGTATTTGGAATTTTTGGTGGTTCTGCTTGGATCTTGTTGTGCCCCTACGGATATAGAATCTTTTGTTTCCGTACATTTTTTGGGGTCTTAGAAAAAATTGTGCCCAGCCGTCCATCCCTTTTCCGAAGCTTTATTTCAACCCGTACTCCGGTCTTTAGATTTCCACGCTACCAAAAAAGAAACTCACATAGTCTTCCAACATATGTTTGAGTTGAGCTAAGTGCATAGTGCGAGAGTACAAATTAATTCCTTATTCCAGAGTTGTACCCAGAATGAAGAGACCAGGTTAGACATTAAGAGTCAAACGCTGTACATTGTCATGTGGAACTCAAAGAATTAAGTCAAAGACCTGAAGACTCTAAAATCCTATTTCTCGGTGAAGTTCCTCTGAAAATTAGGTGGATTAAGGTTAAGTCCAGACCACTCTCGGTTTCGGCTCACAACTTGGTTCAGAACCCAAAGACTTTTCACATATGCAAATGCGATGCTTGATGAAATGCGAGTGTGTGAAATGCAGACACAATTTTTTGTTTTTGATTTTGATTTTTTTTTGTTGTTTTTTTTTTATGCAAAATGAATAAGAAGCCATTTTTCAAAAATTTTTGGGCAAAGTCAGTGTTAGTGGAAAAACACATTTTTTTTCTTTTTAAATTTTAAGAAAAACCCACCCCGTAAATACATATAGACTTATGCGCAAGTACGAGGTATGGCTAAAATATATACAAAGTATATATACAAACTTCCTATACTCAGCGAGTGCTGTGTCCTCAGAGCACAAGAAGCGTAAAGAAGATATAGCTCGGGCTAAGCGTAAGAGAGTGAAAAAGAAAAAGATTTACAAAAAATGCCCCCCTATACTTAGATTGTGAATAGTCAAAGTATAGAAGAAGAGCGGAAAAGAAAAGAAAAAGAAATGAAGCGGTCAGGTTATGTGAATGAGGAGGATATATATAGATGGGTAGCGGTTCCCCCTATACTTAGGCTTTGGTCAGCCTAAGTATAGAAGAAGGATGGATATGGAGTGATCTAGAGATCGGAATGAGAAATGGTATATACATATGGCATCGGTCCCCCCTATACTTAGGCCTTGGCCTAAGTAGAGGAAGAAGCTGTACAAAGAGACCGATGTGGTCGGGAGGGAGGGTGGGTAGCCGATGATTAAGGCGGTTTACGGCTGATCTTCTTGTGAGCCTGCGGTGGGAGATCGTAATGATGAGTCGGCGATGAGGCATATGATTCCCAACTATTATCAGTATCATCCTCAAAAATATCATGATGGATAGTGGACGAAGTGTTTGAGTCGGGTGAAAGATATCCATCATCAGAGTTATCCTCAGAGGAATAGTATTTGAAAGTGGACATACTCCAGATGTTCATGTCTTTTTGTTTCTTCAATTGTTTCCTCAAGCTTCGTTCCTTTTTAAGATCAATCAGTTTGTCCTCCGATGAATATTCAGATGCTCCGGTCTCAGTCAGCTCATAAGAAATAATTCCAGTGTATTTGAAGAATGCAGGAGCATCAGCTTTGGATGAGTAATAATTAGGAACGGGAGTTGTCCAACGAGAATCAAATTTTGGATCCTTGCGCAGATATGGCTTTAGAGATGCCGAACAGACTTCACTCATGTAGACTACCTTTTCCGGACCTGATGAGGGATCATCAACCGATTCCTCTTCCGAAAGATCAAAGGTGACTTTCTTTTCCTTGTTTCGTGAAGATGTCGGTTCACTTGAGTAACCAGATGAATAGCCATTAAAATTCTTCTCCTTGGTCGGTGTTCGGGCTACGTGTTCGTTCTTTGTTTCCTGAATGTTGGTGCACTCTTGATTTGGGAGGATTTGGTCAAGATAATCAGAGTAGGTTGCTCCAGGGTGCGACCATGCAAATGTCTCAGGATCGTAGTAGAAAGCTGCGGGAATTGAGATATCAGGGAGAGTCTCTAAACCAATAGTCTCATTAACAAACGCAATCTCAGGTGTAGCAGTGGGGTAGGGCTCTTCTACCGTTTTATGGTTGCGGTTGTTGGGGATTTCGTGGGTTACCTCAGAAAATCGTGATTCCTCAAAGACTGTATCAGATCGTAGTGACTCCAATGCCGTAAAATTTATTTCCCGAGTCTCACAATCGATACTCGCCTTGGCCAATGCCAAGAATGGTTTTCCGAGAATGATTGGAGACTGGGTGAATTCTCCTTGATGCTCAATATCAATAATCGTGAATTCTACCTTGAGCGGAGCACCTTGGAATTTCATGATGACAGAAATGGTTCCTCTCGGCCTTTTTATCGATCGGTCTGCCAATTGAACAATCTCTCGTATCTTCCGAATTGGCCCGAGCTTGAGTTCGTGAAATACAGAGGTCGGGAGGATATTGATCGGTGAATCGTCATCAATACGAGCATGTGTGAAGATTGTGTCTTTGATTTTGCAGTCAAATCTGGGCAACCGCTTCACTATGCGGCTCTTGGTTTTTCTCCTCAACACCAAGGAGGAGGCCATTGACAAGATATGTCTTTCAGTTTTTGTTCTAATCCTTCCTGACTTTTTAATGATTAATCTGTCCATTAGAAATTTCTTGAGGTCAGGGAAGTGTTCAATGGCCTTTATGATGGGAAGTTCAAAAATCAAGTATTTTTCCAGTGCTTCCCGTAAAGCAGGATCCAAATTCCTCAGATCTTCTTCAGATTCAATTTTTATGAAATTTTCTGGATTTTCAAATTTTTTTGTATTTTCTGTGTGGTGTGGCGATGCGGTGTCTTCCTTAGATGAGTGGGGGCCTTGATGTTCAGAGTTTGGGTCAGAGGCGTAGTCATTCCTAGGGGAATAATGAGCAGAAGTTTTGATATTAGAGTCATCCCTAGGTCTTTGAATATCCTCAAAATTTTCATCATGGAATCCAATCATTTCCTCATTTAGTTTTACACCAGATCCACCATAGAATGAGATTACTCGATCGGCAAATTTTTGAAATCTATCCTCCATTAATTCAAATCTTGTTTTTATCCTCGAAACATTATCCTCACAATTTTGCTCATGATCAATCACGGGAGCACTCGGATTTTGTTCAATGATTCCGTCTTCCATTTTTCTGTACGTGCAATGAGGAGAATTTCTTGGAATATCCATTATACGATCATTTCTTGAAAATTTATCCTCAAAATTTATGGAAGGAGGCTGCTTATTTGGTACAGGCATGTGTGTTTGGTCTGAGTATAGTTCAGTCCTTTGATCATGATTGGTCAGATCTTGATATTGTGGAGTCAGCATACGGGGTTTATATGTGTCTAGGAGTTCAGTCCAGTCCTCTGTATGAGTATCATGTCTGACAAGGGGTCTGTCATGGTCAATCCAACGATGATGATCATTAAGCGCATGTCTTTCCATCTGGGTTTGGGTTCTCTGCCAGTTATGGGAGTTAAAGAGATTTTGATCTTGAAATGTTTCATTGGCGAGAGAGTGAGAATAAGGCGGTTCAGTCCAAGATGGTGTGGTTGGATGATTTGAGAAAGGATTTAATGAGGTCGAAGTCATCTGCGGTTGAAAGCTTCCCGCAAATGTTGGAGGATTAAACGAAGAGGAAGTAGTGGATTTTGGCCAAACCGACATAGATTTGTTTTCGTAGTGGTGTTCGGTCATTTTTGAAGGAGTTGAGAGAAATGATGGTTTAGATTTTGGAAAAATTTCCATGATGAGATTAAAATCAAGAGATGGAAGAGATGATTGTATGGGACAGAAAATTTTATCAACTGTGCGGCTATTGATCTTTAATATCGGTTCACGCACACCAATACAAACACAAATCAAACCCCGGGTTCACCAACTCACACAATGAAGCCGCAAGAGCTCGGCTATTATCTTTTCAATTTTAGTTGGTGATAAATTCAATCTTGCACACCGTTTAGACGAGCTGTTTAGGTTTGAGCTGGGCTCTATCCTAGTGTGCGTTTCTCTCCTCACTGCAAGATAAATCAAACAATGTCGGGGTTGCTCTCCCGCAAAAATTCTTGATTTTATGGGTTATTTGAGATCAGATATATTTAGCAGTCCCGGTTTTAATGAGGTGATCACTGAAAAATTAGATGAGCACAAATACACGTCTACCGTCCAGTCCCAATTTCCTTTAGAGTTATGTTATAAAACAAGAGGGAGGAATTCGAGAAAAGCCGATGCATGCGGAAAACTATGATGAATGCTCAGTTAGAAGACTTACAGTGAATCCTCGCAATCTCCATGTGGGATGATAGACAGAATTTTAAAAATTATTCTATATGATGTGCAAGCCGATGGAAAACCGCACCTAAGCAGAAAGTTCTATTAGCGGGAATAATTGATTTAAATTTTTGGCTAAATTGAACGATCTATGTGCGTCTCGATTAAAGTGAAGTGTGGCTTAAGATCCTACGAGCACAAGCAAAAAAAATATAAATGCTCTGAGAGCCGTATGTGCAGGTCTATCCTATTCGCCACTCAAGTCGGGCCCCACCCTCGCCGGAGAGTGAAACAGGCCACGACACACCACAAAATAAAGTTTAGAGGTCTTTCTACACACGCGAGAGTCCAAACGGACACCGCTGTAAAATTGCAGAAATTAAAGTTGCAGAAATTAAAAACCTAGACTCTACTCTCTCTCATGACTCGACTCAATCTTAAATTAATTGCGGTTTTTGGTGAAGTTGCGTCGGTTATTGAAAACCGCTCCATGTACAAGGTACCTACACTGGGGGGGTACTTCTGCAAAATCACCAGAGGGCACATGCTATGCACGTGCCTCTGGTCGGTGGTGGACTGGACGCCAATATGAGGGACTTCTGGGGTGGCGTTTGCAAATATGCCAGAGGATCACGTGCAGAGCACGTGACCTCTGGAGTTGATCTCTGCTGCGATATATGAAGAAGTCGGGGGTGGCTTTGCAAGAAGACCCCTCTCTCACGTGCACAACACGTGAGGAGGGTCTCGGGCACGCCGCCCGGGGGCTGGTGGTGAGGGCGAGGCGGAGTGGCGGTCCGGCCATTGGTGGTGCGGTGGAGGCGAGGCCGGTGGCGTGGCCGACACACGGCCGTCGTGGAGGTAGCAGCTGCGTGGCGGTTGTCGATGTCGAAGGAGCTCCGGTGGTGTGGTGGTCGGGCGTTGACGAAGGCGGCGGCGATGAAGGTGATGTCGGTGAAGCTCCAGGCGATGGCTGGAGGAGCTGGTGATTGGCGAAGGCGGACGAGGGGCGCTGTTGCGGCGGAGGTGGTGGATGACGTCGTGGGCGGAGCAGCGGCGACGTGTGACGACGAAGATGACGGTTGAAGGTCATTGCGGAGAGGTGCCTCGTGCGCTGCGGAGTCGGGGGCGAAGCAAGTTGGAGACGAGGCGTTGGCGATGGCGTAGCGTTGAAGAGTCGTTGGCTCGACGGCTGGCCGGAGCTGAGCAAGGACGGCGAGGGCTTCTCCGTGGGCTGCAACGAGTTGGGTAGAACTCGGATCTCGCCGGAGATGAATGGAGAGGAAGCGGCGCTGTCACCGCCGCTCCTCCAATTTGAAGCTTGCTCGGCGGATGGGGAAACCTCTGGGTGCGCGGTGGTTAAATAGTACTGGGGAGTCGGCCGGAGATGGAAGGGGGGTAGGTTGAAGGCGGCGAGATCTTGGAATGATCGGAGGAGATACGCTGATTGGGATCGACGGGGATACGCGGGGCGGCCATCGCGAGATTCGCGGAGGTGCGGCGGATCTCCCAAAGGGGAAAGGACTCTAGGTTGACGACGCACAGGCGCCGTCCGATCTCGCGTGATCGGATGGCGCCTGTTGCGCCACGTGGCGGCGAGATGGGAGTCCCGGTGGGGGCACGTGCGGAGCACGTGCCTGGGGAGGCACGTGCGACGCACGTGCGTCCCTTTTTATTATTTTTTTTATTTATTTATTTTTTTTTTATAAAAACGAAAATATAATAAGCCCAAAAACGGCTGACACGTGCGGCACCAGTGCTGCCACGTGTCAGCACCACAAAATTCGAGAATAAATCTTTTGTAAAATAGATAAAAAATAGTAAACGAACTCGGATCGAAAAAGTTTCTTCACGAAAATTGCTCGTCTCGATGAGATCTACAACTTTCATGAAGACATCAAAACCAAAATCGATCATTTGCACAAAGTGAATTTTTGGGGTATCCCATGTACATAGAATACCTTGATTTTTGGGTTTTATAATTTTTATGTCAATTTAAACAAGATAAAAATCCGGAAAAATTACGGTAAAATCAGAGATAAATAAAGACACCTTAATCTAATTCTTTTGGATTTTTATTAATTAAGACAATATATACATAAAATAAAGGTCAGAAAACCGCGAAAATATACAATGTACAAAAGAGGCCCAAAACCCAACTTTCACATACGAGCTCCGATTCACTTGAACTTGGTCTTGTTTTGAAGGTAATTGAATGTACATTAGTTCAAAAGTGAGTAGGATTAAATCGGACACTGGATGTGGGAGATATGTGGCTTTTAGTCCGAAAATCCTGAAATTAGGGTTTGGGTTTTTGGTCCACTTATTTGGGTTAGTTATTTTTTTGTATTTTTCCTTTATTCTTGTTAATGATATGTACACAGTGGAAGTGGTTTTGAGTTATTCGGAGTTAGCATGAATGTGTCAAAAATCTGGGAAGTTAGGCTTATTTACAGGTCAATTTGGCTTGGATTTTTGGCTTCTTATTTTGTGCAGATTTTTGTGCTAAAATGCAATTCTTATGGAAACATGCATGAATGCTAATTATGCAAAATAGATGCCTAAATGCTGTTGATTTTTAGGGATTTGAGCTTAATAAATGAGATTTAGAGTGATGAATACGAGATTCATCAGCCATGCAGTGGGAGTAAAACCATTACTAATCCTACTATGGTGATAAAACACTTGATTACAGTAATAACAATATCTTCATAGAGGACAAGACTTTTGATATAGTGATCTCAAAGTCTTATCTTCAATAAATTAAGACTTCATAGATAGTGATCTAAAAGATCTTAACTGTGAATACCTTATGAGATAGAGATCTCCAAGAATAAGGGTATTCTGATAAGGATAATTGAAATTACATACTGGTTATAATAATTATTGAGGTGCAGTATCAAGGACACTATGACTGATATGATTGAGTATTGGTTGCATGAGATGCAACATTTGCATTGGATGCGAACACTGTTACTATGGGATATGCAAGTGCCGTAAAAGGACTTGGCGTAGTCTCTCAGGAATAGAGTGACTGATCAGCTTACCTAGCTATTTTCTAAATAGCATATGATTGTCACATGAGTGAGGGTGTAAAGATTAGCCCATTAATGGCTCTTTGGGCTAGTGGGATATTGTTGAACATGCGAGCCCACTACGAGCCATTATGCAATAAATGTTATTTCAAATATCATTCCCTATTTGAAATGAAGAATAAATAATTTGCATAACAGGTCCCCTAGTACAATTAGGGTTATGTACCATGGCCATCTTGATGATCATACAACTATTGATTCAAATATTGAATCAAAGAGGTTGGTGCTTGGATGAACATCTAAAGAGTTAGATTGAGGACTCATCAAGCACCGTAGAATGATA